>OX465298.1:173405831-173919831 GCA_949987735.1 Leucophora obtusa
TGAAAAGGCAGACTGTTTATCGCTGTTTTATATTAAATATAATTAAAAGTTAAAGTATAATTCTTCATCATTGAATTCGGTATTAAAAATTAGGATGAAAGAAGTGTCGGACAGTAAATTCTTTTTAAAATAGGAAGAATCTAACCCCATCTATTGAGCGCTTTTGGAACTACTTTTTGGATTTATTAAAGTGATTTGAAAAAGCGGCTAATAACAAATATATAAAATTCGACTGAAAAACATTGATTTTGAACCAGGAATGGAAGGAAAGCTCAAGCGAGCCATAAATATAAACATTTTTTTAAAAAGCTCGGAAGCCAAATTTAAAAGAGCTGCTTAAATTTAAAAAGCACGCAACTAAAAAAAAAATACAGAGCTTATAGAATAGAAAAGGCTCGTAGACAAAACTGAATAGAGTTTTTTAAATCGAGGAGCTCATAAAAAAAAATCTCATAGAGGTTTTTTTTAACGAGCAGCTCTTTAACGAAATTTAATTGAGGTTTTTGGAATCGAGCCGCTAAAAAAGCTCGCTGGCATTAAAATAAGTTATTTATTATAAAAAACAACAACTGTAACTTAATTTCACTATATCCAGCCGTATTATATATTTTGTATTTTAAAAAACCACACGTAAAAAATTACAAAATAATGAAGGAATGTTCAAATAGGCTTTGTGGTTCAAAAAATTAATTAAAAGACTTAATTAGCGATTAACGTTCTGCAAAAGAATATATTAATGAACAATTTTTATTTATTGCAAAATTTGTTTTCGCAATTTCGTTTTTGGAACTAACTACCAAACGTTGTTGTATGAAATGGGTATTAAAGTCCCTAGATAAAAAGAGACCGCGAATAAAGACTTTAATTTTAATGTTATTTCAAACAAGCCAAAAGAGTTTTAAAATTTACTTGAAAAGAGCTTACGTTTTCATAATACTCGATTTATTTTTGGAAAATACCCTTTTTTTATGAAGATCTTTTTAATTTCTTGAGCGTAATTATTGAGCTGGTTCGTTTTAAAAAAGTGTGAAAACTATATTTTTTTAGCTACTTACATTTTTATATAAGAGCGAGCTAGCATTTTTTGGCACGTTTAAAAAAAAAGCGAGATTTTTTTGGGCTCGCTCTTTTTCAAAAAGAGCAAGAGCCTGAGCGAGCGAGCTTTTCCATCCTTGTTTTGAACACAACCTAAAATAGAGTTTTTAGTTTTTAAAATAAATTCCTAAATACTTAGGTTCAAAAATTGAATGAATGAAAATAAACTTTAATCGCGCTATTCTAAGAAACATTTTACAATATCTATAAAGTTTCTCGCATCATCATAGCATGTTGAACATTTTTCAAGTGGGATTTTGTGCCTTTCCGAAAGCCCAACAATATTTATGGATGTTGAATTAAGGGAATAGCCAACAACACGTAAATGCATGGAAGCACCCATATTTAGCCTAATTCAATTTTCGTAAATTTCATGTCTACTAATTTGGTTAATTTTCAATCGAGACTCATCATATGCAACTTGATCTAATTTAAAAAAAATATATATATATAAAATAAATTATCAAAAATAGAGAAAACTGGGCGAAAGATGACAAATTTATTAAAGTCGAGCACAGGTGCCTTTTAAGTTAAAATAAGATTAAGTCAAATTTGGTACGACATTAACAAACGACTTACCGTCTGTGGTTACAGCATAAGTAGCTACATTTTTAAAGAAAATATCAATTTACAGATTTTATTTTACCACCTTTATTTACCTAAATTACCTACACTCAAAATAACAAGCCCGTTGGCTGAATAGAAAAATTTGTTACTTTAACAAAATTTATTCCTGTTTTTTTTTGGCTTAAAATAAAATTTGTTGATTTTGGAAGATTTTTTGTTAAATTTAACAAATCTAAATTTAAATCAGAAATTAGTTAAATTACAGTTTTATTTGTAATAATACTGAGTCATAAAATTTTCTCAAAGTTCGTCCATATTATCTAAGGGCATGTAAAGGCATACCGAAGGAGCAAACATTTTGTCCGCTTTTCTCCCTCTCGCATTGTTTTCGAGATATGGACCATTTTATGAAGTAAAAAATTTTGATTAGAAATTCCTGAGGGTCCAAGGCCCCACCATGGTCCAATTTTGGATAGAGATAACCCCTTTCGCTGGGGTATTATATTGTTAGGGGTAAACGATTTTCGTAAATTTTTCTCTATCTCTCTTAGTTTTAGAGATATGGGTCATTTTAAAAATCGGGAGGAAAGAAATAGCGCCATCTTTAAAAATGCGGATACATTGATGGCGCCATCTAGCGGGTAATAACAGAAACAAAAAAATATTATATTTTTTTACAATAAATTGTGTAAAATTTAACGAATGGGTTCTTAAAAATTAGTTATGAATTGTTTTGAAAATTAAAACTTCAAATTAAAGTACTGAGGATTTTTAGTATAGTGTTAAATGAAGATTACTAAAATGGAATTAAATATGCTAAAATAAAAAACGTATTTAACAAATTGTGAAAAATAATCCGGATAGGGACACGCCTACAATGGATTATTTTTCAAAATTTTTTAAATACGTTTGGGATCTTAGCATATTTAACTCCTTTATTGTAGAGTTGGGCTTAATCGTTCTTTTTGGTGACTCGGTCATATCGTTTAATCAAATTCATTGAACTAGTTCGTTCAAATCGTTCAATCGTTCTTTTTTGTTATCGTTCTTTTTTGTTTTTGTCATGAGCTGTGTCTGAACAATGATTCGTGAACGGTGTCGTTCGTTCGACAATTTATTGGCGCACTACATGTTTATATTAATTTATTGTGCATAGACTAATAGTGTCAGAAAATTACAATTTTATTAAAAATTTGAAATTATTAATAAAAATATTTAATTCTGTAATAAAATTAATAAGAAAGGGATACAAATTTTCTATGACTAAAAAAAAGAACGAAATGAACGATTGAACGAAAAGTACGAATGATGGTGAACGATATCATATCGTTCAAAGAACTGAACCGTTCAAATTAACTAGTTCGTTCATGAACGACACAACGCTGCTTTAATTCAATTAATGTATATCCCGATAAAAATAAATATAAAAAAATTACTAAAATCTTTGTTTATACCAGTGTTTCAACTAAAAATTTCTTAAAAATTAGTCAAATCGATTTGGAACCCGTTTGACCACACCACTAATCACAGTGCTTTGATCGCATATAACGATTGGACAAAAATAGAAGGAGTGGAGGCAGAGTTTTGAAATTTGGTATACTAACACAGAACCCCTTTGTTAAGAAAAATTTTAATTTTTGGAAAAATCGGGCCAAGGACACGCCCTCCTCCCATAGGTCCTGAAAATTAAAAATAATATATTAGCTACATAAATGGACGTAAAATTACAAAAAGTATCCATTGAGATGCACATAAAACTGGAAACGTTTGTGTCAATTTTTATCCTGCCATATATCCTGTATTTTAAAATCTTTATAAAACCTGCAAAAATTATCCGATTGCAATGAAATTTAAAATAAGGTCAAGTCATATTTGTGCTAAATTTGGGTAAAATCGATTCATTAATAAAAAAAAAATTCCTTTCACAAAAAATGGGTTTAAAACGCTTAAAAGAATTTTTCTAAAAAAAAAAATTAAATAGGATTAATATAGGAAACCATGTGAATTCTCCATTTGAGACATATGGTATGTTTAGCGAACTTATGTAAAACACTACGAGGAATATTTTTGTGGAATATTTTAACCTTCTAACTCTTCAAGTAAAGGGAATTTTTTGGCCCCTTTTTAAAACGGACAAAAACGACCCGTAAGTTGAAGAGTTAGAGGGTTAAAATGTTCCGCAAAAATATTTGTCATGAAATTCTACTATAAGTCTCTGAAGACATCAGTATTGAAAATTTAACTTCAGTGCCAGTAATAAGTAAAAACTTAAAACGTTTTTAAGGGTTAATTTCATACTTATTCAGAATTGGTGCTTAAATGTCCCACAAATCTGTATTTTAGGGAGAAACGATGGTAATCTTCCATTTTAGGTATAGGATGTGTTCGGCGAACTTATGTAAAACACTACACGGAACATTTTTATGGAACATTTTCACCCTCTAACTCTTCAACTTACGGGTCTTTTTTGTCCCTTTTTAAAAAGGGGACAAAAATTCCTTTTCATTTAAGACTTAGAGGGTTAGAATGTTCCACAAAAATGTTCCTTGTAGTGTTTTACAAAAGTCCGCTCAACACATCCTATACCTAAAATGCGTGAAATTTGTGTAAAAATCATGAATTTAGGCATTTAAAAATATCAATTTTTTTTTAATTTGTTGTAAAAAATTGTAACTAAGTTTTTAACGATCTACTATATAACAGTATAAGCTTACAAAAAAAGAAAAAAACAATATCTAATTTTATATAATTTTTTTTTATACTCAATCAAACTTAAGTAATTTTTGGATTTTCAACAAAAAAAAATGTGTTTTTCGGAGCAATAAAAAAAATTGTTTTATAAAGATATACAAAAATCCATATTTTAAATTAACTACAAATATATTGGAGTAATTAAAAAACAAATCTTCTAACAAGTTTTTAAAAAAATGTATTTTTGAGAATTATTTTCGTGAAACAATTAAAACCCATTTTTCTGTTAAGTAATTTTTGCATAAAATTCTCTGAGTTTAGCGCCCTCTCTTGACGGCAAAAGCAATCACACCAAATATTTTTTTTTCACATTTTGTTTGTTTTTCAAAAACAAAATGTGAAAAAAATGTGAGACAAAAATTTTTTTTTGATTTTTGTTCATGGGACGAAGCATAGTGCTATGTGGTAAGGGTATAATAAGTTTGTGCTGATGTTTGTAACACCAAAAAATATTGGACCTAGACCCGCCTTAGAGTATACCGATCGGCTCAGAATCATGTTTTATTTCGATTTAACGATGTCCGTCTCTCTGTCTGTCAAACTTTGTATTTTTCTTAGATCTGTGATATAATTTATACCTAGCAAAAGTCAGCAAGTTTGAAAACAGTAATGTAAAAACACCAATATTTTGAGAGAATTGAGATGGTTCAACCTATAATAAGTGTATTGGAAATCTATGTCTGGATTAAAAGTTATTTTTTTATCGTTATCGTTATTTTTTTTTTAGTTTTGTAGAATAAAAGCAATAACTAAATTTAATAAAACGAAATAAAAAAAACTTATGCTGGAAGACTTTTGATGATAAAAAACTTATTACTATGTAACATGTGATTTCAGTTGCCAATGTTTTGACCATCCCTGTATTGCTAAATTTATAAAATTTTTCTGTTGACCTATTAATATTAAGCTAGAATTGTTAAACAAAAGATTAAACGAAATTAACAACGAGCGATGTAGTCACAAGATCAGTGAAGTATGTTCATTTTAAGGTTTTAATTTTTTTTTTATATTTTTGTTGATAATTTTTTTGAATAAATTATTTTTAACTATAAAAAACTACTGAGTGTGAGATTTAACCAACAACTCTAGTATTGGTATTCGCGTTAGCATTGGCGTTGGCGTTAGCTCCACCGAAACCGCCACCGCGACCACCAGCAGAGGATGAAGCGGATGCAGATGACGAGGCTGAAGCAGAACCACCACCGAAACCAGCACCAGGCTGGCCACCAAACCCACCAGGACCACCAAATCCGCCGGGACCACCAAATCCACCGGGTCCCCTAAAACCACCAGCACCACCGGTAGCGGCAGCATTCGCAGCAGCATTGGCATTAGCATTAGCACCACCAAAACCGCCACCGGGACGGTCACCGAAACCGCCACCGGGACGACCACCAAAACTACCACCGGGACGTCCACCAAAATCGCCGAAGCCACCCCCACGATGACCACCAGGACGACCACCGAATCCACCAGGCCCGCCGAATCCAGAAGGGCCACCGAATCCACCAGGACGACCACCGAACCCACCACCACCGCTAGCAGCCGCATTAGCAGCGGCATTGGCACTAGCACTTCCACCACCGAATTGTGGATTAGCTTTAGCGCAAACGGCCAAAACAGCAAAGACAATAAAAGCTTTCATGATAATGACGCAGAGTGTCGAATGGTCAAAACTTAAATGATATCCAAATACAATTTTTTATCAGCTTTTATAGTACAATAAATTCAAACATTAAATTGAGTTTTCAATTACACAGGGAAAACACCAACAAAAAAATTTCTCATCTCTCACAAACAAAAAACGGAATTAACCCATTTTTTACCAAACATAAAATTCGTGGTCCGATTTTTTTTTTACAATTTAAAATATATGCTACTTATCACCTCATTGTGGAGAAGAAAAAAAAATACAAAAGAAAAAACACAGATATTTGGTTTCGGTGGAATGGGACGTGTCTTTAACGAGACATTGGTAAAATGTGTTAACTACTTTTTACAAAAAGTGTGTTTGAGAACTCAAAAATTTGTACAAGTTTTTACTGGAAGATGCCTGTTTACACAAGTGCCTATTCAGTAATGAGAGCATGAAAAGGGAGAATAAATTGACAGTTCGATGCTGAGTAAATTTTTACTACACACAGAAAACAGATTCATAGTTGCAACCGAAATTTTCGCCAACCGAATTTTTGTAGTTCCAGGTACAATCACTTTTATTTATTTTTAATACCATCCCAGCAAAAAACCTGCTTCGCTGGATGCAGCTTTGTAAGGGAATAAATAAAATTAATCCCTTACAAAGCTGCTTACGGAAGGCATGATTTTTCCATACAAAGGGCCCGCTTGGAAGCACGTTGTTTTGTGAGAAAAAGCGCATTATTCGCTGCTGAAAAATTGCCGTAAATTTATGTTTTTCGTAAGTACATTTAACCGCAAATAAATTTATGCACTCTTTTAGGAAAAAGTGCTTTTTTTGCTGCTGAAAAGATGCAGTAAATTCATGATTTTCATTGAACGCATTTAAACGCGACTTCTTATGAAAATAAATGCTTCATTTGCCGACTTCAAAATGCAGACTGACTCATGTTTATGTGGCGTCTATACATTAAACTTACTAAAGAAGGGTAAAACACGATTGAGATGACTCAGATTTCGTGCGCATTAATCTTCGGATAACTTACATTTTATTTTACTCCCTTACAACCTGCTTCGTCGTAAGGGAATAGCGTAGCACTATAATTTTTAAAATAACTTGCTTACGATTTGCTGCGTTTAAGGCAGTTTTGCAGGGTATACAATCAAATTGCAAAATTTTTTGTGTATTGTATACGCATAAAGTGGCGCAACTCTGTAAAGCAGAATTTGTAGCGCATTTTTAAGCGTATCGTATTTTTACTGCTTCCAAAATACTAAAAATTTTTTGCTGGGATTGTAACTACCGAAATTTATTTACAATTTTTGAATTTTTGTTGTGTTAATAGATTACTTTAATGTTTGTGGATTATAAATTCTATAAATAGAAAAACACGTTCCACAAAATTTATTTAAAAATTAAAAATTTTTTATGTGGCTAACTGGGATCGAACCGGCGACCCTTTGCTTGTCAGCCTATTGCTTTCCCTCTAGACTAAACTCGACATAAATTTTTTTTGTCAAATTTCAAATTTGAATTTCTTCAGGTTGAAAATTTGAATATTTTGTTTTTGAATAAAATTATATTCACAACAGAAAATCAATTGTGTCTTTTAATTTGAATCAATAAAAAAATTATTTAAAAAAAAAAAGTAATGCCTTGGTTGAGGTTTGAACTCAAATCTCTAAGGCTATAAGGCTGTGTCTCTACCTCCTGCACCACAGATACTTACGTTTAGTTGTTGTCTAACTTAGAATTTAATCACGCATATGTATGAAACGAAAAAATATGATAGATTCCAAAATTTTATTATGATAAATAAAATTTCTGTTCCTTGTCTCAATATATTATTACAATTACCAAAATAATGTAATTAATGGTTAAAGCTACTAAAGTTTAAAAAAAATTTTAATTGATGGGAAAAACTAATACTTTGGATAGAGTGATCGATTTTATTGAAACACAACTGATACTAGATTTTTGCTGCCGGTATTTTATTCAAATGACTTAATCTTCGATAAATTGATGGTTTTTTCAATATGTGGTATTTTTTCAATATTGGTTAGAAGAGCCAATATTTTGGATAATGTGACAGTGTTTTGGTTCATCATATATATTTTCTGTTCACAAATAAATATAACGTTCCTGATGATGAATTTTAAATAATTGCAATTAAAATTATTGAATGATGAAAATATTTCGTTGGTTTTGATAGAATTCCAACCAATTTATTTTCTGTGTGTAGTAGACTTTCACTATCCTGACTTTGAAAATATATCAGTTTTAAATACAGAATATAAATATATTCATAGGTCGTTATATATTAAATTTGTTACAGATAATTAATACATCAACAACAAATAGAATTAACTTTAAGGCAGTTATTAAAAATGTAGCTCAGAATTATAGATATTTAATACAAAAGAAATAGCACACATTACATTAATTTATAACACATATTATATTAACACATTTTTTATTGGGAACTATTGTTATTTTTTGTTTGTTATACTTTTACACCAAAAACTTTGTTCGCTGGTATAAATGTATACATACATACAAGGAATTTATATTTGACAAATATTTTTCAAAGTTTTTTAAACTTTCAAATTGTTTATAATTTGTTAATTCGTTAATTTGTTATTTCCTGAAGATGCTACACAATGGAGTAGCGAAATATCGAAAATAAAAAACTTTTTATATATAAAAAACGAGTAAAAAGGTTAAAGTCGGGCATGCGACCTGCAGCGTATAAACATTATAATTTTGGTAGGACCCTTATATGGGCACTAGGTCTAAACATGGACCGATGTTCAAAAAAATTAAACTTGTTCGTCCTTGGGCCAACATAGGTCTGCGTACCAAATTTCATCAAAATATCTTAATAGTTGCGACCTGTAGAGTGCGCACAAGATTGCATGGACAGACAGACAGACGGACGGACGGACAGACGGACATCGTTAAATCGAAATAAAAAAAAATTCTGAACCGATCGGTATACTATAAGGTGGGTCTACGACCAATATTTTTTGGAGTTACAAACATCAGCACAAACTTATAATACCCTGACCACATAGTGGTGTAGGGTATAACAAACCTTAAGCTCAGGGAAATTGTGGAGTTTAAAATTAAAAAATATGGTTAAATAAACGACAAGAAGTTATAAGAAGTTAAAAAATCTTTAAAACCAAATGCATTTGGTATTTAAATTAATTTTTTTAAAACTATTTTACTAATTATTACAAATTTTCTGTTTGCGTACATTTTTGATATCTTTCTGAGAGGTAATTTTGTTTAAACTGTGTAAATTTGTTTTACTGGACTTTACTGGAAAAGTTCCGATCAAGAAGGAAGATTTCCTATCAAGGAGTTATAAAAATACCACATAAGTGTTTGGTATCATTGGAATGAAAACTCACTGTAGATTAGAGTTTGCTAAAAACCGAAAAATTTGAAAACCGCGGTTTCGGTTTTCTAAAATTACAAAAACCGCGGTTTCGGTTATTTTTCGGTTTTCTTGGGATATTAATACAATTGTTTTAGAATAATTTAATATGTGTAAGAATTAAATATTTTAACACGTTCAAGATATTTATTGAAATTTGATTGAATTTCTCACTCGAATAAAGACAATCCGTTTCTAGACCTTTGCGAGAGAAGAAAAAAACACGGAAAACCGTGTGTTTTGCCGGCAACTAAAGCTGTATTTTTAAGAGTTTAAATTTAAGCAATTTCTTTAAAACAATATAAAGTTAAAATTTTATAAATTTCGCGGACTACGAAATAGAACTTTTTGAAAAATACGCTGCGAAAATCTGAACTGAATATATGAAACTCAATATATATTAAACTAACTGACCTTTTGGTGACTTGACTTAACTTATGTTATCCGGAATAACAAAAAACATAAAATTAAATTAATATTTAATGGAGAATATGTTCATTACAATTAAATACAAAATTTTGTAAAGTAGGAGCTGAGCCCTTTTCGAAATTCAAGATTCAATAATATCGCAGCCAACATTTTTCTGAGAGCTCAGAAATTATGACTCGTAAGAGACTCTAAAATATGAAAATTTTCAGAGTGCTCAATTTTTCGAGTCATAAATGAAACATAATAGACTCGTATTTATGGGTGTGTTCGACATTTTTTTTAATTTTTTCATTACTCCTAAATAACTCAAAAATTAGTCTTAAATGACTCATACTGTCTCCGAAAATTCTAAATTTTCCAATAATGCTCATAATTCAGGATCTCTTATGAGTCGTAAAAGAGCGCTCGGAAAGAGGCTTCATCCGTGAAGAAATACTCTCTCACACTTTTCGGATTCTAAATGCACACTGGTATGCAATCTAGTAAATTATTTTAATTGGTTAAAGTATTTGTTAAAAACCGACTTATTTTTGTCGGTTTTCGGTTTCGGTTTTGAAGCTTGAAAAACCGCGGTTTCGGTTTCGATTAAAACCGAACAGCAAACTCTATTGTAGATTATGAAATTTTCAAAAAGAATCCCATTTTATACCATTGGTAAAACTAAAAATTCGGAAATTCTGATAGGAAGATAAAAATGGCGGTTGTTATTATAATGTAAATATTTACTATTGAATAAAATATTTATTAATGGGCATAAATGTTTTTTTGGACTTAAATATGCCTTAAAACCGCATATGAGAAATTGATGTCAGAATTTAAGATTTACAATAAACAATTCCACAATTCCCAAAAATAGAATTAAAATTTCCAAAAATGAGTCTTTTATATTTTTTTGCTGCCACATCTACATTTGCAGCGGGGATTGGAAGGGACTCACCCAATAAATTTTGTACATGTTGTAGTATCTACAATCACTTGCCCTATCTCATTGGAGGCGTGTAAAATTTGGAACAGTGCGTAAAAATTAATATTTGATTTAAAAATGTGGCAAAAAATTATATAAAAATCAAAGATTCTTTTTTAACACAGATCTCTTCTTCAGAATAGTATGCATACACTCAACCAAAAAAGTCTGTAATGGCTACTGAAAATTTTGCTGTTATTACGGGAAATTTAACTGTTTTGAGCCCAGCGTTAGTGGTAGTAGTTCTGCTTACTACTACCTCTAATTATATAATCTGTGTTAAATTTTGAGAAAATCTGTTGGCTAGTTTTTGATTTAGAGAGATATTTGTAAAACGTATCCTGGCGTTATCCTGTGAGTCCTGGAGAAAAATTTTTAACTGGTTTTACAATTAGAGACTTTAAACTAGCTTTGTTATTATCGGAAATGTACGCCAGATCGTAAATGTATTTTTGGCAATTTCTCAAATATTTTTTTCTGTATTAAAAAGTTAATTTTTTAAAATTTTCTAAATTTTCAGTTTACATGCTTCTCGCTTGAAAACCGTTCCGTATAGAAAAAAAGTTCGAAGGCAAAAAAGTAGAGAGTTAAGTTTTCTATGGATATAATACAACTTGTTTAATAAAATATTGTTATTTAGCCAAAAACTATTTAAAATCCGAAGACCGGCTTTAGGCGGCCTTGTGCATTAGAGGGTTAATATGAACTTCTACCTTATAGAGTAGATAAAAATCTAACCAGCTAACAGATATTTGTTAAAAGAGGTGTGAAAGTTTTTATGAAAACTAAAGATTCATTATTATTATTCAATATTATGGGGATTTTTTTTATAGTGTTGAAAAAAGCCGGTATATTTTTTTAACTTATTTCTTTAAACAGAAGTAAATAAATATGTATATAAACAATATAATATAAACAATAGGAGTATAACTTTTTTATACAAAACGATATGGACGAAAGGGAAATTGCTTTCTGGGGACATTTGGAAGAGAAAAGTTTCCGCACCTACGCCAGTTTCTAAAAGATCACATTGTTGTCGATTTCTTAAAATATTCTTTAAATATTCTCTAAGTATGCTTGAACAAATACAGATATGATTATACTCAAATTAAAAAATCAGAACTATTCAAGTTTTATGACTAAAGGTGCTTTCACAATGGCAGATTGACTCTACTTTACAGCACAGATTAAAATGTTAACTGTTCAAAATGCAGAGTAGAGTTACTTCAAAACTTATTTGACATTTTAGTACTTACTCCATATTTTCGCGACTCTTTTGCCATAATTTTTATCGATTTTACTTTAAATATTTTTTGTATTTCAAATTATACGGAAAACACCATAAATTTTATATTTATTTAATATATTCTGATATTATTTTTTTAATTTGTTGACACTTAGAGATTTGAACAAATTAGTGATGTGTTTTTTTGAGTAAATTTGTCATGTTAAACAGTTAACAGACCAATGTTAACTCTAGAGTGTAGCAAATCTGTACTCCAGAGTCAAACAAGTTTTACTCTGGAGTGGAATAACAAGAGATAGCACAATACAAAAATGTGTTATTATGAAAGAGAAATAAACAAAATTTGCTACAGATTGGAGTACTCCGTCATTGTAAACGCACCTTAAAAGTTAAAAGAAATTGAAATTTGGAATTTACTTTTTTCAGAATAATTTATAATAAAAAAATTATATATTCTAAAACACTTCAAATTGGAGTAAAGATGTTGCGAAACTATGGAGTAAAGATAAAAATATCAAATAAGAGAATAATCAGAACTGGGTCGACAACGAGAATTACTTTTTCATATATTTTGTATGGGAAGCAAAATGTTGCCATGTCGTCCGGCGATTTGTCGTCGTAATAGAATCTATTCTATTTTCTTGACGACACACTAACACACACTCAAAATATTTGTCAAATTGTTGCCATATTTTTAATTAAATAATGATTGCCATTAGAACGGAGTTGTAGAAATTCGAATTAAAGTTGCAAAAATTTTTGTTTTTTCACAGCAGAAATATAATTGAAAATAAAAATACATAACTTAGCGGAAAAAAGCAAAATTAAATACAATAAAATGTAAAACAACAAGAATTAATGCAAAACCAATTGAATTGATTAAGAATTGTGGCGAAACAAATACAACCATATTCTTGTTTTGCTTTCCTTTTTTTTCTAAAGCACCGTAAATTGTTTCGATTTCATGTGAAAAAACTGTAATACTCCATATAAAAAAAATGATTTTTCACGAAAATGAGTCTCACGTGAAAATTGTGAAGAGTTTGTTTTCGGGCAAATATTATGTACAAGACTATTATTTTTCTTGGGAAAAAGTGACATTTTGTGTTCATTGTGATTGTGTCTTTGTTATAAAATTAAAAAAAATTATTGATTTTTTTTTTAAATTAAAACATGAAAAACAATTACGACGTTTAAGAAGTCAAAATATATCGACGGTCGATTGTCGCTGAATTTAAATTAATCGTTACGACTTTTGCTGTCGTCGCTCGACAATCGACCCAGTTGTGCACTGAAAATATTATTACAGTAACTGACTGTAGTTTATTTAAAAAGTTATCCGTACATTTATTTTTAAATGATTATACAGTTAAAATTCAAAGAAATATAGTTTGCAACTATTTTTGTCGTTTATTTAAATAATAAATTACATATAAATACGGATTTTCTGTTACAGTTAATATTTTCATTTAAAATTCATTTGTTAAAAAAATAATTCCTTTTCGATTTCTGGGTCAGTTAAAAAAACCAAATAAACTAAATATCATTTATTCTTACGGATTTGGTAGTTAGTTTTTTGAAATTAAAAAAAAACGAAATAAATGAAAAATCATTATTTTTTAAGGATTTTGTAGTTTATTTATTAACATTTAAAAATAAATGAAAAGTTCTTTTGATTTAAATGAAAAGTTAGTAGACCGGTTAATTTAAACTACAAACTATTTTGAGTGTGATTAATCACTAAGTATTGAGGTAACTCTACTCTAAATTTTGAACAGTTAACATTTTAATCTGCGCTCCACTCCACAATTATAAATGCAGGTTTTTTTTTTTTTTTTTTTTTTTAAAGGGAAGCAACACAGGAAATTCTTCCTATTAATTAACGTTTTGCTTTCTTTGGAAAGGGGTTAGAGAAGAAGTGAAAGGTGGTGAGAGATGAAGGGCTTCAAATATGGCAACACTCTAATTGCGCGAGATGTTGAATTTTTTTAGAACAGTTGTTGCGCGCCATCTGACGGTGAGTTGACGAATTTTTTTGAAGCTTTTTAATTCATATCTCTGTTATATTATTTTACTTCGGTGGGGTTAAGTGCTATGGGAACACCGAAAGAGGACGCTGCGATATGTATGAGGGATAGAAAAAACTCATACATATTACTATTTTTCATAAATTGATGTTGCCTTGGTTGGGGCTCGAATCCGCAACCTCACGTGTAACAGTCCAACGCGCTAACCAATACACCACAGCGCCCACATGAATTAAAATTAAATTAAAATTAATTAGCGAATCAAAATATTGAAAGCATTTTCGTATAGATTTTTAATACCACTTGAACAAACTTAAGCTGCGTTTACATCTGTTTTTAAATCCCGGGCTTTCAATGGAAATCTCGACCCGAAATCTTTCCCGTTTACATTTGCACTTAATGACAGTAGCGAAATTTCGATTTGACAACTGCATTTTTTTTTTTTGTAAACAAACTATCATAAAAAATTAAATTAAAAATATTTTTAAAAACCATTTTATTCATTGGCGGAGTACACTTTACTTTATTTTATGTAAAGATCTAATGCTAAATATGTTAGTAAATTTGTTTTTTGTAAGGATGATAATCTATAAACCAGATTTTTGCATTTCGCGGGAAGCAAAAATTAGAACCACGCAACACTTCTTATAATCATTAGTACATTTCCATTGGGTTTAAAGTTATGTTTATTATATTTATAATAATTGAATCAGGGGTATGTATAGTTGATCTTGTTATTTGGTAAATGAATGTTTTTAGTTCGATTTTTAGATCATAAATTGTGATATTAATTTATGATCTAAAAATCTGTTTAAATTATTTTTCAAATTAAAGGATTTTTATCCTTTTGTTATTTCTGTTTATTCTTATTCCGTTTTGTTTAAAAACAGCTCTTGTTTATATAATAATTTTTTATTTTATTATTTTGTGTTATTTTTAAGTTATTTTTTTAGTCAGCTGTTGACCATCGTTGCCACTTTTTCGTGCAAAAACTCTGGAAATTAAGCGAAACGCAGTATTGTATTCTGTAAGTCTCCACATTTGTGAGAAATTGCACGAGATTTCTTAGAAATCTCGCAAATTAAAGGGATTTCTTTTGTATGGGGAATATCGGGATTTCACATGAGATTTTCACTGGTTGGGTGCAGATGTAAATGAAACATTACATTTTAAAGAAAAGTAAAAGCATTAAATTCAGTTTTATCCACCACATTGTGTTTAGGGGTACCCAGAATTGAATTAACTTTTGTTAATTCAGTGCCGAAAGTCAATAAAATTTTGCTTAAGCTTGGTTCGAATTACAATATGCCCATATGTAATTTAACAGACTTTTGGATTAATTCGACTTCGCTTTTCCTTAATTCGACTTCCCTTAATATGGTTGTACCTTTCATACAAAATAGTTCCTTAATAATGCAAATAAAACAAATTTTTATAAATTTAAGTATTTCGTCTTTATTTAAATCAATATCCGATTTCATGTCAATAGTCCTTTATAATGTGGGTATTAATGTCCTCCTGAACCATCAGCAACAGCAGTAGCAACAGATTGCGCATTGGCATTGGCACCACCATGTCCATTACCTACAGCATTAGCGGTAGCAACAGAACTGGCACTTGCTGTTGCACCAGCATTTCCTCCGAATCCGGCTCGATGACCACCATGACGACCAGCACTAACAGCTACGATGGCAAAAAATAAAACACACAATAAGGCAAGTAATTTCATGGTTAATAACAGATGTATTCAACAAAATAAACTGCGTAATATAATTAAAAATTATTCAGCTTTTATACTTGAAAATTGAAGAAATTATTGTATTTGTTAAACTGTAATAACTGGATTAATTTTAAATAACTTATTTAACCAAATTTTATGATAAACATGTATTTTTGATATATTCTAGTGGTTTCTTTTTCATTATTTATTCAAGAATATTAATTAATTTATTTATGACAGTAGTGAAATTATATCATTAAACGATTTGTGATAATTAAATAAAAATAAAAACTAAAACAGGAACTCAATTTAGTTGTCTGACTACTGATCTTTTTAGTATTATTTAAAAAAAAGTAATCTTTTTATGGCATACTTTTAGGATTTTCTAAATAAAAAAATAAAATCAGAGCTGTGAATTGATTTATACAATAGGAAGTTAGAAATTTAAAAGGGCAATATTCAAGTCTTTTGAATTTATTTTTTTTTTGCAATAAAATGTGAAACGAAATTTTGGAAATTATATACAAATCAATATCAAAATTGTTTTCGTTGTTTGCAGCTTGCAGACAACTACATTGAAAAAACATGTAAAAGATGAATAGTGCAAAATAGGTTGTCAAACGAACAAATCAGGTCACGACAAGCAATTCATTCACAGCTCAAAACAAAAACGTCGATTTGAACGAACTAGTTACTGACTCGAACTGACGATAATGACCGAGTCAGCAAAGAACTTGTTGACTTTCAACAAAAATGTTTGTTGAGTTTCAGCAAAACAAGTTTAATTGAAAAAAAACTTTGTGTTATAAAATAAGAACAATTTCTCATTTCTTATTTCACAATATACAAAACTAATATAAATTTATAATGTAATTTTGCCTTGGTAGAAAAAAAAACCAAAGTTTTTTTAAAAATGCAGAGATTCTTCTCTTTCATTTAATATCCAAATCAATGTCATAGAATGTACAAAATTAATAATAAAAAGTTCACCAAAAGTCATCCTTTAAAAATTTAAAATCCAAAGATAAACTTAGATATCATTGGACTTCCCAGTTTTAAGATATAAGTTGATCTTACCAGGATGGTACCCAATGGGTTTTCTCCAATCTTAATGATAATGGGAAAAAAATAATACACGTTTTTTTCTAGTTGCCAATCTCATGCTTAGGCGTTAAAAAATTGGGTTGCAAATGACCCAATTTTTCTTTTTTTAATTTGTTATGTATAATTTCAAAGGGAAATCAAATGGCAGGTTTTTTGGAGACGCATCTGCCGGTATATAAAACTTAACCGTAAATGTCTAACTTTTTCGGTCATTCAATTGTTATTTCTTTCGAATAGATCATTTGTGTGGGAAATAGTTGTTGGTTTCAGTATAACTTTACACATAATAATGCCTATTTAATTAAGTCGAAGGGTTCGGTGCATCTTTTTCCATAGCGCCTTTTATCAAATATTTCAAATAAGTTGTAATGTTGGGTCCAACACATGGGTAATATCGGCATTAGTGTTATGATTTTTTGTTTTTTTTGCAAATAACAAATTTTACATGCCTTAGCCGAAAAGGCCATAAAAAATATTAAGAAACGCAATCTTACTTTTTCGCTGCTGCCAAAAAAGTTCCCGCACCAAAAGGATTGAAATTTGGTCTATATGGTTTTAGTTTAATTAAAATATTTCTCCGAAGTTTTAAACAAATGAAACATAAACGATGCTTATTAAAAGCTATTTACGGTAAAAATACGGGAACCTTTTTGGAAGGACTTTTGGATACATTTTTTATCATTTACAATAATTCTTGTAATAATTCGTTATGTAAATTAAAAAAAATCCCCAAGTAAAAATTATTTTTAGAAATTGTTGCGGAAGGTTTTTTTTTGCCGAAATGACCCGCAAACACGATTTTTATTATTAATTTAGTATTGCCTATCACATGGTGAAAGGTAAAATTTTTGTTGATTATAAGTCATAACCCTAATGGGTATCAAAACTACAAAATTTATTGTTAAAATATAATATTTTCAAGTTCCTGTTATTACCCGGTAGATGGCGCCACCAATGTATCCGAAGTTTTAAAGATGGCGCTATTTCTTTCCCTCCTGATTTTCTAAAATGACCCATATCGCGAAAACTAAGAGAGATAGAGCAAAATTAATGAATATTTAGACTAACGCCAACCGTACAATGCCCCAGCGAAAGGGGTTATCTCTATCCAAAAATGGACCTTGGCGGGGCCTTGGATCCTCGGAAATTTTTAATAAAAATTTTCCACTTCAGAAAATTGTGCATATCTCGAAAACTAAGCTAGATAGAGAAAACGGACAAAATCTTTGCTCCATCAGAGTGCCCTTATATGCTCTCACATGATATGGACTAGGCCCGGGGAGGGTCCCGAGACCCAAAATTTGGATAAATTCTACGACTCATTATAATTACAGATAAAACTGTAGTTTTACAAATTTTTTACTTAAATTTAGATTTGTTAAATTTCACAAAAAAAGTGTTAAAATCAACTAATTTTATTTGAAACCAAAAAACAGGAATAAATTTTGTTAAAGTAACAAATTTTTCTGTCCAGCCAACAGACGTATTATTTTGAGTGTGTCTATATATTTTGTTGTCATTACAAACGTAACTATACTAAGGTGTGACCGCATAGCCCTCTCACCCAAGTAAGCCCTTGTATGCAATGTAACTAATTCGTAGCTTTTCTTTCCTATTCCGCTTTCTGTTATAGTTTTTACTCAGAAGTGATCAAACACAGACACATACAAACATTCTACTTTCAAATTTCATAATGTATTTCAGTACAGTGTTGTTTTAACGTCATATAGACAGCTGCAATTAATATTATAATTAATACGCATTTTAACAGTTTTAATTTATTAGGTTCGATTAGTAGGTTTTGTTTTCAATTAGTTTTGAATCTACTCAGCAGAATTGATAGTTTGTATCCAATTTCTGTGCACTAAGTTGTCTAGATCATGTAAATGTGCATTATTAAATGTGGGAAAATTTGTTAGCAACCTTTATATTTATAAGAATGAAACTTACAAGAGAAATTTTCAAAATCATTGCTGTACCGTTAAATATTCTTGCATATCTGCCGACTTGATTATACTTAATTGAAAGGTAAATTTATGTGTATTATAAATTTCTTTATGGACCACATTTGAAAACCTGGTTAAAAACTTCAAAAAAAAAAACAAATTTTAAAACAGCAATTTCTCCAAAGCAGTCCATTGAGAATAATTTTTTTTTGCCAGATTCCAAATTACTCTACCATAGTTTACAATAAAATATGCAGTACAAAAGGAGTTTTTCAAAAACTTAAAATTGTTGCATAGCGTTATGTAAGATAGTTAAGAATAAGCTATTTTGAGTCTAGCTTAGCCAAATTTGTGTGAATTTTTAACTTTGAGCGTTAATAATTACGGGGCAATCGATTTCCCTGAGATTTGTCAAAATCATTATGCTTTATATCATTAAAAGTTATCTATCAGCCGTCATTTCTTCTGATTTTTGTTAAAGAATTAACAAAATTATTGATTTATGACTGCAGTTCTACCAAACCCGAGAGTTCATACGTACATAAGTACATAATTCTTGATCGGTGGATCTTACTGACTGTATGTAATGTCGCGGTTTGTTCTATCCGATCATCATTTTTTAATAAATGTGGTGATGTCCAGGAAACAACATTATTTTTTATCATACATGTCAACCTTTTTGAATCAACAAATAAAATCTAATATGACAATATCATATGAGATTTGGGATTTGAGGTCGAAAAATATTCTAACTAAGCCAGGAAAATTTTCTGTTCCAAAGAATCGGTTATGGACTAGGTACTTTTCATTTACAAGCCCTTTTACTATCGATTCTAATACCGATTATTTTTGTTTGAAATTGTCCCAAAAGCAACCACTTCTATACCTCCAAGTGGAACCGGTTGCCCTAGAATCAGTTCTGGAACTAATTCCACGTCAGTCACACCTTCCATATAGGATCCCAGGAACTGGTTTCGGAACCAGTTCCATGGAATCGGTGGCAGTGGAACTAGTAGTGGGTTTCATATATTTACCCAGGAAAATTTTTTACAATCGGTAGCCAACCACACCTATTCTACAACTGGTTCCACTGCAACCGATTCCATGGAACCGGTTCTGAAACGAGTTCCTTGCGATCTAATTTGGAAGGTGTGACTGAAGTAGAATCAGTTCTAGAACTAGTTCCAGAACTGATTCTAGGGCAACCGGTTCCACTTTGGAGCTATGAAAGTGGTTGCTTTTGGGACAATTTCAAACAAAGAGAATCGGTATTAGAATCGATAGTAGAAGGGGTTGTAAATGAAAAGTAGCTTTTCTACAACCGATTCTTTGGAACAGAAAATATTCCTGGGAAATATAGAAAGTCCAGAAAACAATTTTTGTTTTTTGAATGCAAAGGTTTAAATAAATTTGGATTATTAATGGAATGGAATAAGAACAGTTTGTATGTATGTTTATTTAAGTTACGAAAACAAAAATAAATAAATTTTAATTAATTCTAAATTTTATCAAAAAGTATTTACGATTAAGTTACAAATTTATTTTTTATAAAAAAAAAATATAAAAATATAAAACATACTGTTGAGAAGAAATCACTGTCTCAATCTCGTGGATCTTTTGTTGCATTATATGTATTTGGTTTTGTGGCTTGGCGGCTTGATGGCTGACTCGATGACTTACTGTCCATCATGTAGTTTCTAGTTTTCTAGTATCCTTGGTTCAACTATTTTTATTACTGGGAGGATTTTGATGTGTTCCAGTGCTATTACCAAATTGTCTAATAATCTGCTGTTTCATCATATTCGTCAACGTGGGATTCAGCATTAGCACTGGCATTAGCTACGGCGTTTGCGCCACTACCATCCGAACTAGCATTGGAAGTAGCAGTAGCAGATGCACTTGCACTAGCATTAGCACCACCTTTAGTATCACCTCCTGGTCTGGCACTAATAGCCACAATTGCAAGTAATAAAATACACAGTAAGGCAAATAATTTCATGGTTAATAACACATCTATTCACTAGGAGTAACTGTGTAATACAACCAGAAAGTATTCAGCTTTTATACTCCGGTAAAAAAAAAAAAAATAATTCTAACCCACAAAAACAAATAACTGAATTAATTTTCAATAACAAAAATTTGTTTATTCAGTGTAAATTTTGTATTTAAGCAAACAAACAGGTGTCAGTCATATTCAAGTGACTAAATTTCTATTCTCGTTTTATTATGTATGATAATAATTATTAAGGAATTCGCAATTTAA
Organism: Leucophora obtusa; assembly: GCA_949987735.1. Classification (NCBI taxonomy): domain Eukaryota; kingdom Metazoa; phylum Arthropoda; class Insecta; order Diptera; family Anthomyiidae; genus Leucophora; species Leucophora obtusa. The sequence continues at coordinate 173,427,022 of OX465298.1, forward strand.
GTGCTATCGTTCTAAAATATAATGGTTTTTTTTAAGATTGACCGCAAAGTTGTGAAATTTACGATATATACTATTTAAAATATGACAAAATGTGAATTTCATTAATGAGTTTGCCTCAATAATTGCTTTGTGTTAATTAAATAAAAACAAACAACAAAACAGGAATTAAATTTAGCCTAATTTCCACAAAGTCCCGTTAGCTCTTAACTGGTATATTAACTAACGCATTTGTTGTTGTTTCTTATATAAAATTTGAAGTTAACTGTTGTTTAAATTTTAATGGGAAATCCAGTAATCGGGCCTTAGTAATCTGACTAATGAATTAATTTAATTAAATGCTTTAAGCTATTTTGTTATGGTTGCATACTTTTAGGATTTGTTGAAAAAAGTTACTTGAAAAGTGAAAGCAGAGCTTCAAAAGAATTCATTTAATAGAAACATAGACATTTATGAGGGCAATAATGGGCCAGTCAGCACTTGCTTAGAATACAAAATTTTTTCTTACACTCATAGAAATAAAACTGTAAAAATAAAAGAAAACTTTACTAAAAATTAATAGAAAATGACCTTGCAAAAAAACTACTGAGATTAACAGGTTTTTTTTTTTTTCTAAATACTAGTAAAATAAGAAAGGCAAAAAAAAATATATTAAAGTAACAGAGTTTTAGTAATAATTTAGTTAAAAATTAGTTTATTGAAAATGACAAATTATACTGCTAACTCTAAAAAAAATTTTGATAAGTATTAGTAGAAGTAACAAAAGAAAACTGCTGGGTCTACAAAATTTTTATCATTAAGGTACCAGCTGATGATAATTGTATTAAATGTTATTAGCGATTTTAAGCGATTTCTTGCACGGAACCAACATAATTTCATTAACCAATCAGATAGATTTCATTTTGTCATGGATGGTAACTGGCACGATTTGGTTATCGGTGTGAGTAACGCTATTTTATTTCGGTAACGGTATTTTAAAGGTAACACTCTTTCATTTATTTTGGTATCGATATTTTAAAGATAACCGTATTTAACTTTGTTCGGTAACGATGTTGTTAGGATAACGGTATTTAAATTATTTCGGTAACGGTATTTTAAGGGTAACCGTACACTCAACCAAAAAATAGGGTAATGGCTACTGAAAATTTTGCTGTTATTACTAGAAATTTAACTATTTTGCGCCCAGCGATATTTTTGATAATTTTAGTAACACATGTCTATTGATTTGTAGTACAATGAAATTAGTAGAAAAAATTAGTAGCCGCTACTAAATTTTAGCAAAATTGTAAAAAATCAATAAATATCAATATCAATGATTTTAGTACAATGACCCAGTGTAGAAACGGTAATGACATATCATTATTTTTTGGACTACCAGTAATGACACCCACTTAAATTCTGCATTATTTTAAAACATATAATAATGAGTTACTGATAATGACTTATTTTTATCATTATTTCAAATAGAAAATAATTTTCTAGATTTTTTTGAAAATTTTTTGAAATCTATTTTTAGACTCAATATTTTTTAAACACTGGTAAGGATATATGTAACCACATATTTTTTGAGTTTTTGTATGTTGGCGAGTAAGCTTACTTGTGTGCAGCAGGTCAATTATATTTTTATCTATTAAATATTACATGTCGATATAGCTCAGATGGTAAAGCTATTGACTGGCAATCTGTAGACCCAGGTTTGATTCCTGCACCAGCAAATTTTATTTAAAAAAAATACAATAAAAATATTTTTTTTTATATAATTTATTTTTTGGAAAATCTAGTTTTAGACTCATTATTTTTGTCAGTACTGGTAAGCAATATGTAACGATATATTTTTTGATTTTTCGTATACTCGTGTGTAACCAAAACTCATTATTTTTCGCGACATCGCCATATAAAGGTAATAAGAAATGTTAGTTAGTTACATAACCACATATCTGGTAATGATTTTCTACACTGGGGAAATTAGTATAAATAATCAGTTGCCGCTACTAAATTTCAATAAATTGTTGTAAACTGTAATTTAAAATCAATCTGCTGAAATTAGCAAAAAATTGTACTAAAAAATAAACGAACTGTAAATTCTAAAAAAAAAAAATTCAAATTTAATATAAATTTTTTTTCCATTGTAAAAAATGTATAATTATTTCATCGTACTTAAAATTTGGAGTCAAAATTACAAATGGTTCTCCAGTTATAACCTATTTATGCATTGGAGATACAATAAACTTTTCTGTGTTTTATTGCAAACTAAGAACATATAAATAATAAGAAATCTAAACTTAATAGAAGTTATAAAAAATTATTGATTTTAAATAAAATTCTTATAAATAAAATTTCCTTAAGTATCAACTTTTGTTAACCTAGTACATTTTTTTTTGCTAAGTTTAGCGCTCAGTTTTGAAAAATTAGTAAAATATCTTGCTGGAATTAGCGACGGAAATTAAAACAAAAAATTCCGTAATTTGTAATAAGGGAATAGAAACGAGTAAAAAGGTTAAAGTCGGGCATGCCGACTATACAATACCCTACACCAGTCTGGTTAAAAGCCAACTAATATTTGGATCCGAAATTCGAATGGGTTAAAATGAGGCTTGTGTCAAAATTTTCTATAATGTGAGTCAGCGCACCAAATTTCAATAAAATATCTTAATATTTGCGACCTGCAAACCAATTTTGGGGGGACCCTTATATATGGTCCAGAGCGTCGTGCAAAATAAGCTGTATGCATATATGATCATATACGAACCAATATATGATCATGTATGTTCCTACGATCCAAGTTTCAACTGGGTAAAAGAAAAACAAAACATATTATCAAATCAATTTATGTTCGCTGCGCCTTAGAAAATAGCTATTTGTTTTCAAAAACTATTTGTGGGTCACCTGAAATTGTCTTTATTTCGTATTTTGGCTATGGTTTTTTATATCTTGGCTTCCGCTTCCTTGAATATGGCGCAAATCGTGCAGTGGTGAAATGTTTCATGTAATCGCCATGACCGACTTTAATTTGTTATTCCTTTCTACCTAAGTACCCAAGAAAATTTTCTGTTCCAAAGAATCGCTTGTAGAATAGCTACTTTTCATTTACAACCCCTTCTACTGTCGATTCTAACACGGATTCTTTTTGTTTGAAATTGTCCCAAAAGCAACCACTTTCATAGCTCCAAAGTGGAACCGGTTGCCCTAGAATCAGTTCTGGAACTAGTTCTAGAACTGATTCTACTTCAGTCATACCTTCCATATGGGATCCCAGGGACTCGTTCCGGAACCAGTTCCATGGAATCGGTTGCAGTGGAACCAGTTGTAGAATAGGTGTGGTTCGCTACCGATTGTAAAAAATTTTCCTGGGTAGTTTAGATTTACGGCTTTTCCGCTTAGTATCCATTTTTTAAGAAGCCATAACAGGCTTAGATTCCAAGCACTTTCAACTGATTTTCGTTTTCAAAATTAATTAATATATAGTTCAAAATAGTAAGATGAAGCTGATCACGATCCTACATAAGACAAACAACAAAAATGTCGCCATTACCAAAAAAAAAAAAAAAAACTTTTCCACAACACCAAAATTTTTTCGCGGCAGCGTTTTAGTTAATATTAATATCTATCTGACCTTGTGTGTGATATTTATAATGTTGGAAAGCGTTGTCATAACAAAACACAGAGTTGCATTCAATTAGTAATATTAATACAGAGTCGTTAGAAATATTAATCAGATTAAAAATTGGATTAACTGTTAACCAAAAAGATTAAAATGTGAATTATTTCACTTCTTTAGTGCTTGATTAAGTAGTTAATTTGACTTTTACTAGATTAAATTTTCTGTGTTAATTGGGTAATATATTTTCGTACTATATACAAAAGTAACTAAAACTCAAAGTGGTATTTAAGAAAAAACGGTATTTGGCTAAATCGATTGTGTTTAGTCTGAATCGAATTTCTAATTCAGTTGGGAAGACGTTCTATCAAAAGTAGTTGATTCTCAACTCGATTCCCACTTTGAATTTTTTTTTCAGGATTCGTAATAAATTAAATAAATTTCAAACCAATTTTGATTGTTTTAATATTTTTTTTTTTATATTTTAAATGTTATCCACGTGCTAAAGAAGTAGCTTTAGCATTAGCATTGGCTTTGGCAATACCAGCACCATTACCCACTGCCGATGCAGAAGCCTTAGCATTGGCATTGGCAGTTGAAACAGCCCCGCCTCCGACATGTCCAGCATTAACAGCAGCAATAGCCAGGAGTAAAACACAGAAGAGAGCTAAGAACTTCATCGTTAAGAATAAAAGCAGTGAAGTGACTGTAAAGAAAAATTCTACAATTGTCGCTTTTATATTTACTAAAACATTTCTGGGGACTTTTGACAAAACAACTTAAATCGAATTATGTTGTTTTGTCAAACCTAAATTTTAAGACAGATTTTCTTTTTTCGCCTGAAATAAACATTTGATGAATGGATTAACATGAATTCTTTTAACGATCCTTGAAGAATATAATAACAGCTTCCTAGATTTTGAAAAAAGATACACAATATATTCTAATTATAATCATAAATCTTTTGAAAAATAGACTCAAAAATTACTTGAAATATATATGCTGTTTTGTCAAAAGTTCACAGACTTGTAAAAATAATTCAAATCATTTATGAAACATTAAATCCCCTGTTAAATATATAAGTATTAATATAATTTAATAATATTTATTTTGTTTATGATGTAATAATCAATATATTTAAATAACGAGTCAAAAAGTTATAGTCGGGCATGCCGACTATATTATAGCCTACAGCAGTATAGTTGCCAGTCAATTCATATTTGGATTGAAATAGATTTGGAAATGGTTTTGAAATATGTAATTATAAAAAAAGCAATGAAATGGCTAAATTTGGATTTTAGCTAATATTACACTCATAGAAATAAACCAATAGAAAAAACTGCTGAAATGATCAGATATTGTTTCTAAAAGCTACACTTAAAATCAGGGTTGGTTACCGTTTCATTTTTAAAATAACGGTAATTATCTACCATGCCGATACTAAAATTGATTCGAATATTTTATATCCTCGATATCAGTTAGGGCAATTGTCTTCATATTTTGGCGTTTTTATTTTCTTAGTTTGCCTGTTCAATTTCTTATTATTCCCAAATTACCGTATTTTAGCGGTATTATAACGGTAATATGCATATATTACGCAATTGAACCAATAAAATATCGAAATAAAAACGGGTAAATATAAAGACAATTACTCTTAATGGTATCAGCATTTTAAAACGTTCATATGGGGTTTGGTTTCGGCGTGGATGACAATTACCATTATATTAAAACTGAAACGGTAACCAACCTTGCTTAAAATAATACGTCAGTAGAAAAATCTCTCAAGGGGATTTCAAATCGATTTGAGACAAATTTTTAAAAAATTTTTAGTTGAAGCACTGATCTAACTAAAGATTTTAGTTATCATCATTTAACACTATACTAAAATTCTTCAGTACTTTAATTAATTTTGAGTGTTAATTTTCAAAAATATTTATAACTAATTTTTAAGAACCCATTCGTTTAATTTTAAAAATTTATGTTAAAATATAATATTTTCATGTTTCTGTTATTACCCGGTAGATGATGCCACCAATGGATCCGAAGTTTTAAAGATGGCGCTATTTCTTTCATTACCGCTTATTTTTAATTTTTATTTTTCTCGAAAACTAAGAGAGATAGAATAAAATTGACAAAAATGTCGACTACCCCTAAACCTGTAATATCCCAGGCGAAAGGGGTTATCTCTATCCAAAAATGGACCATGGTGGGGACTTAGAGCCTTGGAAGTTTTTAATATATAATATATGATAGAGCAAAACGGACAAAATGTTTGCTCCTTTGGAGTGACGTTACATACCCTTTGATTATATAGACTGGGACCGGGGAGGATCCCGAGACTCTAAATTTGAACAAATTTACTACTCAGTATAATTACAAATAAAACTGTAGTTTCATTAATTTCTTACTTAAATTTAGATCTGTTAAATTTAAGCCAAAAAACAAGAATAAATTTTGTTAAATTAACAAATTTTTCTGTTCAGCCAACAGACTTATTATTTTGAGTGTAGATAGAATCGATCCAAATTTGGACTTACCGACCATATAGGCTTTATTTTCAAATAACCGTCAGACGGACAAATGGATGTACGGATATCGTTAAATGACTTTGAGCTAGGTCCAATATTTGTTAGTGTTACAAACATTAGCACAAACTCAAAATAGCTGTGCACATAGTAGTATAGAGCATAAATACAGTTGACTAATTAATTAAACAAATTCAAAACTGGAAATTAATAAGTAGGGGTGTGATTAACATTAGATTTAAAAATTTAATTTCGATGGCCATAAGCAGACGCCTAGCTTGTGACAATGTTTTTACAACTTGAGTTAAGAACACCACAGTGAATTTTATGTGGTGGAGAATTTGTAAATAAAATTAAGTTATAGAGGTGTCTACCATGATCATCGAAATGAAAATATATTGGTAATTAATTCCGAACTATTCTTTTGTATGATTTGAAGAACCAACTTTAATTTAATATAATTTGTTAAGGTGAAACAACACCAAAAGACAGATGAGGAAATCCAGAGCTTGCAAAATGTTGTACATTTTGCTGTTGTCTTACTTAGTTCTCGAGATATGCCCTTTGTAAAAGGGCCATTTTTTAAAATGAGCAGAAAACATTTTTACTTACCTAGAGTGGTCAGATAATAAAAGTAGGCCAGGTCCAGGAGAGATCAGTTTTTATAAAACACCCAAAAGGTTACTTATTTTTTTTTTTTAACAATTTAACATGATAACGCATAAATTACTGGTTAATATAAATTGGCGCCTTGCATCAATGGACGTTACCCCGATTTGGAGTTTGGGGATTATCTCCGAAATTTTTTTTGGCCATTGCCCCATAATTGAAGTGGGGAAAATGGTATAATATCTAGTTTAGGGATCACGTATATTTTATTAAAGCGACAAAATTAATAACCCCACAATTTTGTTTGTCGGTCCAAAAATAATACATTTTTTTTGAGACCTCATTGCAAAAATAATTTAGATTCGACGGTGTACGGCGACCTTTTTTTTGAGGTACGGTCTAGTGTACACTTAAAATAATACGTCAGTAGAAAAATCTGTCAAACTGGTTTCATATCGATTTGACTAATTTTTAACAAATTTTTAGTTGAAACACAGATTTTAGCAAAGATTTTATTTATCTTCATTTAACACAACACTAAAAATCCTCAGTAATTTAACTAATTTTGAATGTTAATTATTAAAATTATTTAAAACTAATTTTTAAGAACCCATTCGTTAAATTTTACATAATTTTTTATTAAAATGTAATATTTTCATGTTACTGTTATTACCCGGTAGAGTGCGCCACCAATGTATACGAAGTTTTATAGATGGCACTATTTCTTTCCCTCCCGAAAACTAGGAGAGATAGAGCAAAATTTTTGAAAATTTCGACTACCCCTAACCGCACAATACCCCAGCGAAAGGGGTTATCTCTATCCAAAAATCGACTTTGGCGGGGCCTTGGACCATCGGAAGTTTTTAATAAAAATTTTTCACTTCATAAAATGGCCCATATCTCTAAAACTAAGCGAGATAGAGCAAAACGGACAAAATGTTTGCTCCATTGGAGTGCCCTCACATGCCCTCACATGATATGGACTGGCCAGGGGAGGGTCCCGAGACCCTAAATTTGGATAAATTCTACGACTCAGTATAATTACAGATAAAACTGTAGTTTTACAAATTTGTTACTTAAATTTAGATTTGTTAAATTTAACAAACGAATTTGTTAAAAACAAAAAATTTTATTTTAAGCCAAAAAACAGGAATAACAGACGTATTATTAAGTGTACACGTCATAGTACGGCGCACTTTTTTTTAGGTACAGTCTAGTGTACACGCGATAGTATTTCTTTTTTAATTTTTCATTTCTCATGCAACCTTAAATTTATTTTCCTTCTGAAAAACTTTTAAAATCTGTAAACTTTACACTCTCAGAACAATTCCGTTGTGGCAACGGAATTTTTTGCCAACCGAATTGATTCGGTTGCTGCAACCTCGTAATTCGGTTGCAGCAACCGAATTCAGTTGTGGCAACCGAATTAGATTTCAATTCGGTTGCGACAACCGAATTCAATTTCAATTCGGTTGCAACAACCGAATTATCGGCTGTCACAACTGAATTCGGTTGAGGCAACCGAATTACGAGGTTGCAGCAACCGAACGAATTCGGTTGGAAAAAATTCGGTTGTCACAACGGAATTGTTTTGAGAGTGTATTCTTTGTAAAATTTATCAAATCGGTGTTAGTTGGTAGTATTTATCGCAACTGCATTTTCATCTTCGGAAATCTTGTAAATGTTGTAAAAAAATCCTTGTAAAATTTCTACTTCTTCCATCTTTCCACTTTTGAAATAAATCGCCATAAAATAATAGAAATAAATCTGTGCAAAAAGCAGAAAAATGCTCTTTAGAAAAAACTGCTAAAATCAGCACTAGTAACTAAATATTAGTAAGGTAAAAACAGCAAGAAAAAAATTTGTTAACTTTACAAAATTTTACTTATATTTTAGTTATTTGAAAATATACGCATGTAATGCTAACAATTCTTAATAAGTTTTTAATTTATAAATATATTTATCGCGGGGAAATTTTGATACTTTTGTTGAAAACTATACTAATAATATCCCAAAATGCTTTCTAAAGAATACATTCTTAAGTTGTTTACTACATACATACCCAGTGTAGAAAATTATTAGCAGATATGTAGTTATGAAAGTACATACTTGGTAATGGTAACTAGTTATCTTTGTTATTACATTTCTTATCAACTTTATATGGCGATGTCGCGAAAAATAATGAGTTATAGTTACACACCAGCATACGAAAAATAAAAAAAATATATTGTTACCTATGTGCTTACCAGTACTGTTAAAAATAATGAGTCTAAAACAAGATTTTCAAAAAAATAAGTTATATAAAAAAAATATTTTCTTTTGTATTTTTTTTTTTAAATAAAATTTGCTGGTGCGGGAATCGAACCTGGGTCTACAGATTGCCAGTCAATAGCTCTACCATCTGAGCTATAACGACATGTAATATTTAATAGATAAAAACATAATTGAACTGCTACACACAAGTAAGCTTACGCGCCAACATACAAAAAATCTAAAAATATGTGGTTACATATGTATATCCTCACCAGTGTTTAAAAAATATTGAGTCTAAAAATAGATTTCAAAAAATTTAAAAAAAATCTAGAAAATTATTTTCTATTTGAAATAATGATAAAAATAAGTCATTATCAGTAACTCATTATTATATGTTTTAAAATAATGCAGAAGGTAAGTGGGTGTCATTACTGGTAGTCCAAAATAGCTTTAAGACGCTTTATTAATGATTGCCACCGAAATTCCTCTCCCATAACAATACAGGCATAACAATACCCGTTCTACAAAACTCATTTATAACCAAACGATTTTATTTATTCATCCTAAAAGTATGCTCTGTACTGTATCAATTAATTTTATTCAATGTTACTCGTATACGGTATACCATAGCCGCGACTTTTATGCAAATGTATGTATGTGGTCAGTAGCCCAAAAATGATTCTGACCAAATACTGTACCAAATCAAAGAATTTGAAACAAATTGGAGATTTGTTGTTGTTGAATATTTTGCTTTTAAGGGCCCAATTGTTAAAACATTTTGCATTTACTTACATATTTTTTCATATTTCTTAATAATTAAAAGTAGGATTTAATTAACTATTAACAAAAGGAAAGTATCTCATTTGATATTTCATTTATGAATGAATATATGCGAGTATGAGAGAAAAAAGCAGTGAGATTAAATCAGGGATGAAAAATTTAGTCTTTTAGTACTTATTTCAGTACTTTGTTACTTTCAAAAGTACCTACCGCAATACCACTGCGACCGATTTAGTATTTTTTTTAACAATAAATTCTATAAAAATTTTTTTCATTCTTACTTCTAGTATTAGAATTTTTCACGGAAAAAGGTCTAAAAATCCAAATGATAAGAAAACTCCTAGAGTATTTGAAAATCATAAAAAATTAAGAGTTGATTTATAAAAGAAGCCTTAATGCTGGCTATACACTATGCAATATTATTGCGCAACTTTTTGTGGAAAAAATTGCCAGTGTGTATGTCATATTAGAAGATTGTACAATATATTTGAAAAAATTAAAATAGATTTGATTCTTATTGCGCAAACATGAAAAGTGAAGATTACACTGCTCTACAAAAAAGAAAAATGTGAATGATATTGCAGTGGATTTAGGAAAATTGGGAGGTGCTGATTTCGAATCTACAACCAGTTTGTTCAAATTAGCCCTAGATTTTGCCCAATTCGAGATTTTAGTTTTTTTTGTATTCAACCGATTTTTTCAATAAAAAATTTATAACTTAGTAACTTTAGCAACCAGAAAGAAAACTCTTAACACAGTTTAAGCTTAATTCCGTGTCCTATTTTTCAAATTTAAATGTGTATAAATATCTCAATAAGTTTTGTAAATATGGTCGGTCAAAATCAAAAATTCAAAATTTTTAAATTTTTTGAAAAAAAAAAATTGGAAAGTTTTGCATAGAAAAAGTCCAAAATTTGTTTATACATCATATTGCATAAACAAATTATATGCACCTTTAGAGCTTTTTGTAATAAAATTGAGCTGATTTCAGTAGTTGCTTCTGCAGGGCCCTTTTTAACATATTTTTATTCGATTTTTCTGCGATTTGTACAGATTTATTTTCATTGGTGTAAATCTTAATATTATTAATAATAAAAAATATTGGGTTTTTTTTTAATTAAATAAATAAAAAAATCGAAACCGGTTTTACCAGTTTTCGTGAAAAAAGACCTTAACCGAAACTGGGTTTCTTAAAATAGTAATTTTCGAACAAACCAAAAACTTTTTGATTGGACACTCTAATCTACGCCTATTATTTTTTGGTAGATACAAACATCAGCCCATATCAATACACCATGTTCCGCACAATGATGTACGGTATAAATATTGAAAAACTTTTGTTTCGGTTTGATTGAATTTGTCAAAAATATACAGATAAACTTAAGTTAAAGTTTGTGTTCTGTCTGGTCATCCTAATAATTAATTATATGCATTTAACACAATTTTGAATATCGAATTGTATGCCAATTATTTAATTTAAAAAACATAAATGAAACAACATTCATTCACCTTTAGGGGCCTATTTAAACGAAATCAAAAAATTACTACATCATCATCTTCATAGTCATCATTTAAAGCGAAAAGTTTAACACAATTTAGTTTTTAACATATTTTTAACAAATTGTTAAATAAATAATAAAATACACTCATAATTTGTTATAAAACTTTTATGTAGAAACACTCAGGCAATAACGTACGGTAAAATTCATTATTTAATTAAAAAAGAAAAAAAAAACAAATCATATGCTTTAAATTATTTTCTATAACTACAGCTGCCCTCGATTTACAAGGAACTTTTTGAACGCGATTTCATAACTAGAGGATTTTTATTTCTAGTAGTCTAAATCGAGGAATGTGATTTTTTTTGTTAACTAAATAGTTTTTGTTTTAGTAGGTTTGAGGTAAAGAAGAAGAATTATAAACACATTAATTTTCAAATCATACTAGATCTAGTTTCTGCCTTTTTCTATGGACAGGCTTCATCAGAGGACTTTCGATTAAATTGTATTAATTATTTAAATATTTATTATTGTCAGATTGTCCCTATATGATAATTTTTCAACAACCTGTAAGAATCGAACACCTGCTCCTAGATTACAAATATATGTAACTACACTAAAGTTCGACAGCTTAACCATCTCACCCAAGTAAGGCCTTGAATAAAAGGCAACTAATTCGTTGTTTTCTTTCCTATTCAGCTTTCTGTTATTGTATTTACTCAGAGGTGATCAACGCAGACACATACAAACATTTTATTTATTGATTTTAGTTTATCTTCCAATCTCCTCCGTGTCTCCTTTTTCGCAAATGTTGCCAAACCGAGCAGGCATCTTGTGTATATATTGGACATGGGTTGCCACAATGCTTATTTCTTAATGTATTTTAGTAGTGTTATTTTAACGTCATATCGACAGCTGCAATTAATATTGTAAATTATACTCAATTTTATAAATTCTAATTAACATGTTTGAAGTAAAGAAGAAGAATAAACCTTTTATTCTAAAAAGTATAAACACATTCATTATCAAATCAGACTAGATCTGTTTCTGCCTTTTTTGTATGGATAGGCTTGTATGGACCGGTTGGTAAATGCTAGAAAACTCGAAAATTTACATCCGATAGAAAACTCGCGAAATAATTGATAGAAACATCATACATAATTTCTTAAATTAAAAAACTGAACATTTCAATTTGGTATTTGGAGAAAAAGTTGTTTAAAATAAAAAATAATATACAACAATAAATAATGGAAACGAGGTATGTGCCTGTGACACTACGCAGTGTATTGAAAGGTGAATATATGTCCAATATTTCTGCTGTTGCAAAAATCAGCATATACACTCATTGACATAAATCTGTAAAAGTAGCATAAAAAGCTGCTAAAAATTAGTTAGAACTTACTTTGCAAAAAACTGCTGAAATAAGCAGATATTTTTTGCTAAATACTAGTCAAATAAAACTGTCAAGTTTACAGAATTTTCGTTATATTTGATTTAACTCTTGTTAAATTGAAAATGACAAATTATACTGTAAAATCTGCAGAAAATTTTGATAAATATTAGTAGACTAAAAATAGCAAAAATAAACTGTTATTTCTAAATAATTTTTGTTATAGTAAATTACTGCATTTATTTGCATTAAAAAAAATCGAGAGAAAAACTTTGAAAATTTAAAATGTTTTTGTGAAGTTTTAGCACACTGATGCTGATTTTATTAGGTCAAGTTGTTATTTTCTATTACCAAAAATTAAACTCAAGTATAATTGAAATTTTGTATACTTAGACACGATTTCTGAATGTTCAGTTAAAATTTAGCCGGCAGTTAAATTCAAATTTGATATGAGAAACAATAACAAATGTGTCAGTTAAAGTCCCAGTTAGTAGATAACTGAACATTCAGTAATCAGGCCTTAGTAGTTTTATTTTTGCTGTTCCTCTCTTACTAATATATAATATATAATAAAAATAATCTGCTAATTTCAGCAAATTTTTCTGAAAGGTAATTTTTGACTAATCTTGAGTATTTTTCACTAATTTTTTTGTAGACTTTTTTCTATTAGTGTACTAATTAAAGCCGTCGTCTATAATCATATTCTGAATGCGAGAAAATTTTTGTACTAAATCAGAACTTAAGGCTGTGTTTCTTGCTAACTATAGTTGTGTCGTTCATTAACGAACTAGTTCATTTAAACGATACAGTTAATTAAACAATGTGACATCATTCACCATTAATTTATTCGCTCTTTTCCTTCAATCGTTTAATTCGTACTTTTTTTTATTCATAGAAAATTTGTATTTCTCTCTAATTAATTTTTTTTTAAAGAATTTTATTAAAAAAAACATTTAAGATTTTTATTTTATTAAAAGTTGTAAAATTTTTGATTCTTATAGACTATTTACAATAAAATTTATGAAAAATTATATAAACATGCAAGATGTATTGTGCTAACAAATTGGGCAAAACTGCAGTTTCTGGGGTTTCGGCAAAAAAAAAAAAAAAAAAAAAAAAACAAAAAAAAAAACCCCTGTGGAATTAAAAAAGAAAAAAACCGAATTTATATTTGGATTCTGGAGGCCGCGGGGAGCAAAAAACGGGGGAATATAGTAACATGTAAGTGTGGGTACTCAAATTAAAGGCAATTGTTTCGCGATTCCAAAAATGTTATTTTTTTTATCTCCATAAAATGTAGCTCTAACTACAGCCATTTTTCGACCAATGGGGGGGGGGGGGGGGTCGAAAAAAGTTAACCCTCAAATGCACAAGGCCGCCTTAAAACGGTCTTCAGATTTTGAATAGTTTTTGGTTAAATAACAATATTTTATTAAACAAGTTGTATTATATCCATAGAAAACTTAACTGCCTACTTTTTTTGGCTTCAAACTTTTTTTGTATAAAGAGCGGTTTTCAAGCGAGAAGCATGTAAAGTGAAAATTTAGAAAATTTTAAAAAATTAACTTTTTAAAACAGAAAAAATATTTGAAAAATTGCCAAAAATACATTTACGACGTATCATTACCGAAAATAGAAAAGCTAGTTTAGAGTCTATTATTGTAAAATCAGTTAAAAACTTTTCTCCAGGACTCACAGGATACCGCCAGGATACGTTTTACAAATATCTCTCTAACTCAAAAACTAGCAAACGGATTTTCTTGAAATTAAACACAGATTCTATACCCAGAGGTGGTAGTAAGCAGAACTAATGTCGTCAAAATCTCATAATTTTCAAAAAGCGAAAATCGCCATAACTTTTTAAATAACAACATTTGATGAACAATTTTCTATAAGTAATTTTATTTTATTGGTAGTGTTATTTAGAGCAAAAACCGAAATAGTTTGACTACTGGGTTTCAAGATACGTCTTTAACCTTTGTTGTGCTATATCGCCTAAATAAAGCGATAAATTAAAATTTTCATATTTGTTCCATGGTAGATTTTCAACGCCAAGTATATGGTTTAAATATTATTGTAATCAGGAAAAAGAGCATTAGAGGGTTAAATATTAATATGAATGAAAATGGCACTCAAATGAAAGCAAAATTTCTCACGATTTCAAAAATGAGGTTTTTTTTACTAATCCGTTGGACCTGAATCGAATTAGAAGCATTTTGTAAAATTTTAGACCTTCGAAAAATAAAAAAAGTCTAAAAACACATTATTTTAGTTTTGGTAAAACCCTGTAAATGTCCATTTTCTGTTCTTTATTTTGAAAATTTGGAACACAAAAGGCAGTTGGAAGTGGACATGACAAAGGAGTCGACTTTTTATTGATGAGAAATGCAATTTCAAAACTGATATACACAAAAGTTCTATAATTGTCACCTACTTTAAATGTCGGTGTGCTCTAATTGTCACCCCTTTAAAGGTCGGAAAATTTGATACATATAGTACTTTAATTGTCGCTATGCTTTTAAAGTCGTAAAAAATATATTAAATGATTCTATAATTTTGTAAAAATCGCGCGACTTTTCCAAAAAAAAATTTTATTTCTCTTATGTAAATGTCTAAATTTTTAGTGCGTTTATCGAATATTGCAAAAAAAAAAAAATAGTTTTTGAAGTCGTGGGGAGATTTTCTATCATTTGAGTACCATACAAAAAAATTTCATCATTTTCAGGGACTAAAATGGCTCCAGTAGGGCTACGTTTTATGGATAAAAAAAAATAAAATTTTTAAAATCGTGAGACAATTTCATTTAACCCTTTCACTACCGACTTTTTGTTTGCGGATGTATCGTTATTTTGACCTCAGATTCTTGTTAAGAGTCCTCAAATTAGCAACAAAACTATGTAACAGATCTTGCCCCTCCCCCTCCTATCCTCCAAAAATGACGTTCGAAAATCGTTTTACCCCTTAAACATTTAAGTAGCCAAAATCCTTTAAAGCGAAGCTATATGCCAAATTTCAATTATCTATCTTCATTAGTTTAGCAGATACACCAAAACCCCCTTTCCTCGGAGATATGATATATTCAAAAAATTTTGACTTCATTAACAAATATCGCGACTATATTACCAGGTTGAACTGCTTATACATATAATGATTTTTATTTAAAGTCCAAGGTCCTAATAAACTTATTAAAAAAAAGTAAAAAGCTTTTTGCATTATCAAATTTTATATATCCATTTAAAGATGTATACACTGTAGTGTACAGGGGTAGTGAAAGAGTTAATTTGAGTAACCACACTTACATTTTACTATGTCCCCCCGTTTTTTGCCCCCACAGACCTCCCGGGACCGCGCCCCCCCAAATTAATTTCGCTTATTTTCTTTTTTAATTCCAAAGGGGGTCATTTTTTTTTTAAATTTTTTTGACGAAACCCCATAAACTGCAGTTTACCCACAAATTGTCAAATGAACGACACAGTTCACTAATTGCTATTCAGTTAAAGTCCATAACAAAAAAGAACTATTATACGATTTGAACGAACTAGTTCAATATATTATATTGATGGTTAATGACCGAGTCACCAAAAAGCTTAACTCTAATGCTAACTATTCGCAAAAATCCTCAGGAAAAGGTTACAATTACTTTTCGTAATAGAGTTGTTTCAATATTTTAGATCAAAATAGTCTTAAATCTACTGCGCTGGAAAGTGGAAAGACATCTACGAAAAAGCATTAACTTTTTATGTATGAATACTTCCTCCACTTTCAAAGAAAATGCAAAAACCAAATAATACAATAACATATGTAAACTTGATGCACCAGCATAGTTTTCTACTTAAAATTTGTTAAATTTGCAACGGTATCGATTCTTTCCTACGACAAGCGCATGTTAAATTCATTGATCGATATTTACATATTTTTCGCTATTTCTGTTAAAACACTTTAAAATATAAAAAAATATATTTTTATTTGCATTTTTGTTTGATATATTTGATGTTCTATAAAAAGTTTTCGCATTAGATATACACAATTTTTTTCAGAAAAATATCTGATGTGTAAATCGAGGGACATGTTTTTGTATGTAAAGTTGTATTGTCCATTTGTGAAATAAAAACTAAATACATCAAATGTGGGATTTTTTGCACACTTTATTGGTACGAATTAATCACATATAGCAAATACAAAGCTTAAATTACAGTGAATACTAGCAATAACACACAACGACGAAAGCAGGCAATATTTTTCAAAATTAAAAGAATGACAAAATTGTCATATTTTTCATAATGATTTTAAATTATAATATACCAACATTTTAAAGCCAACTCACCAATGACATAATTAAAACGTTAAAAAGAAATGTAATTTTTAGCTTATTTTGGACACACTGTTCCGTTTTCAACTTTATAATTTAAACGGCAAAATTTTTTTCATAAAATAGTTTAATATCTTAATTAAAATAGAAAATAAAAGAATGGAGACAGATTTTTTCCAGAGTTGCCAAATATTATGAAATCAATTTTTTACCTTTGACATTTACATTTTTATAATGTTCTTTAGTAAAGTACTGTTTTTTCAAACGCGTCATATAGACCAACTGCAAACAATATTGTAATTAATGTGCATTTTTATCAATTCTAATTTTTTTGGTTAACTCAAAAAAAAATTATTATATTTTTGAATAAACATTGGTCCATAAAAATATACAAAATTAAAATTTGTTAAAAATATCTTTAACACTCTATGGTTCATATCATATCAATATTTTCACTAGAGGGCGTTGTAAGGCGAAAACAATAACAGAAAGTTCTTAGTGAAATATTGGTCTATATATTTCAAAGTTTGCTTGGAAATTATTTATCGATAATTAAGTATTTATTGACAAATATGAGAAAAATAGTTAAACAATTTGATGAGTTAAAATGTGGTTTTTGAAATTTTAAAATTTTATTCGTTGTCAGGCGGTCAAAAGGCCAAAAATTATTGCCACATGCAAACGACAACTTTCATTTGGCGCAGCGTGTCATAAAAATTGTCCGCTATTGAAAATATCCGCTATTGGGTGATTTCACTGTAAATGCTAATAATTTGAGCTCAATTTTTTTTACTACATATTAAATATTGTGAGCTTCATTTCATTGTGAGTTTGTTTTTTTCATAACACTCACTTTTACTTATTTGTTATTTATTTAAAAAATTTTAAAGAATTTACAAAAAAAAAAAAAAATCATCAACAATAATGTACACGTTTTATACACGTATTTAACCTTCAATTCTGAAAATATCGAAATAATTAAATTTATAAAAAAAATTGTAACCTGACCAGTTAAACGTACGATCCGATCAAGTTCATCACTGTATGTATAATTTTTTTTGTTAATCATAAATTGGTTGAATCATTAAAATGCAACAGCGTAGTCAGTCAGTGTAGTCTGTGACTTTTTATACCAAATATTTGTGTTACAGTTTCGTTTGGTTTTTTTTTTTTTATAAAGATATACAATAAGTTTGGGCTGATATTTGTAACCTAGGTCCACCATTTTAGCCAAAGGAAAAAATTCTTAGGGATATACTGTGGAAAGTATCCCTTATGCGTCCTTTTAAAAAATATTCAAACTTGTTTTATATAAAAATAAACTTTTTTGTTTTATTACAGAAACAAAATATAAAATCGCTCAAGTTTACATACTACATAATCATACAAAATTTTGATGTTTAAGAGATTCTTTAAATTATCTAAACAGGTTTTAATAACAGTTTCATATTCTTTAATAATTTTGTTCACAACATATATATATATTGTACAATGTACATTAGACCGTACCACCGTACAGGCAAAAAGTGCGCCGTACACCCTCCAATATTAAGTATTTTTGTGAGGCAAATTAAAAAAAAAAAATTTTTTTGCCGAACGTAGGGGTCGCCATTTTACATTTTTCGTTATATCTTTGGCATTTACAGTCGGATCATAAAGTAGGATACATCGATGTTTTTCTCTCGAGGAGACTAGTGTTTTGCTCTAAGGATCATTGAGCTCAAGTATCCCGTTCTCGTAGTTGTCAGTTGCTACCACCCTAATGTGAGAAAATAAAAGCTCGAAAAAAATCATTCAACTTTTGCTAAGGAAGTTTTTCGATAAACCCAGTAGAAATTTTTTTTTATTTTTTGGTTGCCGAATGCTTTTTTAAATTTTTTTTCATTGGATTTTACCTTTATAGCAAAACACTACACCTTTTGCAATTGTAATTCAGAAAATATCAATTGAAATTCAGAAAATATCAATTGAAATTCAGAATTTCCATTTGAAATTCAGAAAACATCAATTGAAATTCAGATTTTCCATTTGAAATTCAGAAAACATCAATTGAAATTCAGATTTTCCATTTGAAATTCAGAAAATATCAATTGAAATTCAGAAGATATTTTTTGAAATTCAGAAATTATCAATTCAAATTCAGAAAACATCAATTGAAATTCAGAAAATATCATTTGAAATTCAGAAAATGTCAATTGAAATTCAGAAAATATCATTTGAAATTCAGAAAACATCATTTGAAATTCAGAAAATATCAATTCATGTTCAGAAAACATCAATTGAAATTCAGAAAATATCAATTGAAATTCAGAAATCGTCATTTGAAATTCAGAAAATATCAATAGAATTCCAATTGATATTTTCTGAATTTCAATTGATGTTTTCTGAATATCAATTGATATTTTCTGAATTTCAAATGATATTTTCTGAATTTCAAATGATATTTTCTGAATTTCAATTGATATTTTCTGAACATGAATTGATATTTTCTGAATTTCAAATGATGTTTTCTGAATTTCAAATGATATTTTCTGAATTTCAATTGACATTTTCTGAATTTTAAAGGACGGTTTCTGAATTTCAAATGATATTTTCTGAATTTCAATTGATATTTTCTAAATTTCAAATGATATTTTCTGAATTTCAATTGATATTTTCTGAATTTCAAATGACAATTTCTGAATTTCAATTGACATTTTCTAAATTTCAAATGACGATTTCTGAATTTCAATTGATATGTTCTGAATTTCAATTGATATGTTCTGAATTTCAATTGATATTTTATGAATTTCAAATGATATTTTCGGAATTTCAAATGATATTTTCTGAATTTCAAATGATATTTTCTGAATTTCAAATGGAAATTCTGAATTTCAAATGGAAATTCTGAATTTCAATTGATATTTTCTGCATTACATTTGCAAAAGGTGTAGTCTCCTCGAGGCAAAAAATTGATATATCACACTTTAGAATCTAACTTTAAATGCCAAACCTATAGCGAATAATTAAAAAAGGCGACCCCTACGTTCGGGAAAAAAATTTTTTTTTTTGAAATTGCCTTGCAAAAATATTTAATATTGGAGGGTGTACGGCGAACTTTTTTTTCCGGTACGGTCTAATGTACATATATTTTTTATCACATTCTTACATTACCTAGTTAGTATTTAGTAGAAAAATTAAATTCTTGTTAATAAAAATTATATAAATTTTATGGCATAAATTTAAGATTTAAATAAAATTGCATTATTAATTTTAACACTAGAGAACACCTTATTTAAGAAGAAGGAAAACAAATAAATTAATTAATTAATTACGTTTAACTATAGAATAACCATAAAAGACTTCAACGCCATCTTCATTTTGCAAATATTCTAATTTTGGTGGTGATAAGGCTCGAGAGCGCACTTCGGGTTCTATTTGTATAGGGGCAAGTGTAGTAGTTGCTGTGTCAATTTCTGCTTCTACAATAGTTGTAGAATAAACATCCGGTTCCGTTGTGGCTGTTATAGTTTCATTAACATTAGCCGTTGTTGATGTTATTTCGTCTACTATTTCCGTCTCGTAATTATGTTCCCCGGTTACAGTTGTATGTGTTTGTACATTATTTTCTGTTGTCGATTCAATTTGTTGTTGTTGCTCTTCCATGAAAGCAGCTTGTGTAAGGGGTAATTGTGTTTGTGAGGAATCGTCTTGTTCAAATGTAGTTGTATCTTCATGTTGAATGAATGTGACCATATTTTCTAAATGTGTTTCAGGTGTGGAAAATGTCATCTTTTCTTCCTCTTGGTTTGAAAATTGAGTTGTTTCTTCAGACGAATTGTGCGTTGTAATTTTATCATCATTATTTTGCATTTTATTAACTTCTTCTCCATTTGATTGGTTTTGGTGTTGTTGTATGGTCTTATTGTCGGCTGCTGCTGCATTATTATTATTTACAAAGTTTTCTCCAACTATTTCTTTTTCAATAAAATCATTATCATATTTGACTAGCGAAACACTGTTAATATCTTTTTGTAGTTGAATTCTGGCAAATAATGGTACAATAGTTGTTTCTCCATCATCTAAAATAAAAAAAAAAAAAAAATAGATAATTATCAATTTTTAAATTTTATAATGAAAAAATATAATATTTATTATCTTGCAGATATTCTAAAAAGAGCGGTCACTGCTATAAGAATTGTAAATATTTATGTAAAATTACACAAAATGCCCAAAATTTATATATAAAATCATTACAATATAATTTAGCACTTTTATGCTTAAAAATAAACACATAAAAAAATCCATTTTTATTTCATAAAATAAAAATTAAAAACCCAAATTTTGACAACACTCAAAGTACGGAGAAAAATGTTTTTGCCTCTTCTTGTATAAACAAAGAAGTAAGGTAAAAATAAAATTTGTATTAATTTATACCGACGGTATGAAATACAAAAACAGAAGGCTTAGAAAACATATTTTATTGTTTGCTCCATTCCCATTTTGTTGATGTAGCAGACTACATTTAATATGAGATTTTGATGCTTTCAATTTGCATTGCACTAAGCCACCACTTTCTAAAGCAAACTGATGAAGAGGACCTGGAAAAACCCCGAAACGATCGTCATTTCATTCCTGAAAGTGTAGAGGTTTTTGAAAGCTAAAACTCTGTGAAGCATTTGTCAGGAGAGTATCCTTATGAAGAAAAATAACAGTTTTTGCAAAAAAGTACTTATTATGTTAATTCATAATAAGGAAATTGGCCTCGAACTTAATAAATTTCTAGTTACAAAAGATTTACGTTTTTTTAAAATAAATTGTCCTTTATTAGCTTGGGGTCATAAGTGACCCCTTATCCAAAAGGGTTAATGAGGTCAAATTATTTTTTTTCAATTTTTTTTTTATATTTTTTATCAAAACTATTTTTAAACTAATCGTTCGAAAATTCTATATTTCGACTGCATTTTTTTTTTTTTAAAGTATTATTTTAACAATCGAAACCTAATTTTTGTTTTCCTTTATATAAAAAATAATATCTCTTCACATGTATTCGATACATAAATAAGATACGAAAATCCTTTGTGATCGTTCGGAATATTTTTTAAATACAGGGTGACTGATGAATGTTGCTACAAAAACCTAATTACTTTTTTCTGTGTAATAAATCTGTTCTGTGTAATAAACTCGCATTATTTTCGGTTAGTGCTTTTTATAAAAAGCCGCTCGCTAATTTGACGTTTTTCTATTTTTTACTTAGCGCTTTCAGCGCCTTTATCGTACAACCTTTAATTTGATACAATTTTATCTAATTTGAATGTTTTATTATTTTTATAATATTGTCATATTAAATTATATCTTACCATAATAATGATTTTTAGCGCTTTTTAAATGCTAGGTCGCATAAATTA
The DNA here is from genome assembly GCA_949987735.1 of Leucophora obtusa. NCBI lineage: Eukaryota > Metazoa > Arthropoda > Insecta > Diptera > Anthomyiidae > Leucophora > Leucophora obtusa. The sequence goes on from OX465298.1 coordinate 173,449,369, forward strand.
GTTGAAAATACCTATTTTTATCATAAATTAGTTTCAGTAGCTGTTTCTGGAGGGCGCTTTTAACTAATTTTTGGTAGCTTTTTTACTATTTGTACAGGTTTAAAACCGGTTTTTTGGAGGAAACCGTAAGCGAAAACGGTTTTTAAAAATAAGTAATTTTCGAACAAACCGAAAACCGGTTTTCTGATCCAGCCATTTTTTTTTTAATTTTCTGGCAACAGTGGTTGGAAAATGCTGTGGGCACCACTACAATTTAGCTACACTCATAGAAAAAAGTTTGTAGAAAAGTTAGTACTTCAACTTAACAAATTTTTAACTAATTTGTGGTTAAAATTGAATTTTTAGTTCATTTTTTTGCTACCTCCACATTACTAACTTACAAAATTTTTTGCTACTTTTTTTTTGCTGAATTTAGTTACTAATTTTTAACAATAAATTTGCTAACTTTACAGTATTTTTCTGAATTTTAGTTACTAATTTTTAACAGAAGATTTGCTAATTTTACAAATTTTTTTGTAAACTGAAATTTTGGAGCGCTTATAAACAGAATGTTAAATGACTCATAAAAATTACTGCATATTTTTAACTCGACAAAAATAATGCAAAATTTTAAATAAAGCTAAATTGAAATGGTTGAAAATTTGTCCTACTCATAAAATATCTAAATTATTAAAATTTATGAGAAAAGTTTCTATTTATCGTAATACATTAATTTTCAAAGATCAAGGTTTATTTCATAGTATACTATAGTAGCCCCACTCATTAAAAAATTGAGAGCTTGTCCCTATCTCATGTAGTTGTAGTGGTATTAAGAACCGTATGTACAAGTAAAATTACAAACACTACTTCATTTTTTCAAATGACAGAAAACGAGTAAAGCTACTATATTATACTATGGTTTATTTTGGGCGAACCATTTTAATATGAAAATTGTGATTAAAAGTATCTCTGGGGAGCAAATGGAGTTTACGGGGATGACCCTAATTTTTTCCCCCAATATTGTACTTTTTAAGCTTATTTAAAGAATACGATATTTTTAATCGGCCACACCTTCTTTCCTGTGGGTGGAGCTTTAGAGGTGAAAATGGAAACTCAAATAAATTCGGAAGTACATATCCGATCAGCAAACAATGAAAAATCAAAAGAAGGGTCTCTGAAATACATTTTGTTATGGTTAACATATAGGGGTTTTCATATAAACTCGTAAATGCCTTGTAAACCTTGTATAAATATAACCCATATTTTTTATGTATGGAGTTTGACATTAAACTCATAAACATACCAGGTTGACACCGTTTACGAGTAAAATACTAGTTTATATGAAAACCCTATTATTGTCTATAAATATTACCACTTTTACAAAAAATCATTCTTGGGAAAATTTAATTGGCATTGAAATATAATTGGCATTACTTTATCTCAATGTCAATGCCAACAAATTTCATCACCATTCAATGCCAATGAAATTTTTTCAATTAGCATTGATGAAAACAATGGTAATGAAATGTACACATAATTGAAGAAAAAGCATTGTAATATAAAAAAATATAAGAAATACGCGAATTTTTAATTTTTTTTCTTAATTTATTCTTTTATTAAAATATGAAAACAAATACTTCTTTCATCAATTATAAATGGGCATTTAGGCATTGAACAATGCCAATTGAAAAAATTTCAATTATTTGACACATTCAATAAACTGGTCCCAAGTATTGTTTTAAATATACATTTATTTTTTATTTATTAATTTTCATTTCATTTGCTCCTTTTTTACCTTTTTCCAGTCCACTAGTAATCTGCAAAAGTTTTGTTGATTTCAGAAAATTTTAGCAAAAATTTTGTAGATTTAACAGTTTTTTTTTGCTATTTTCATTCTACTATAACTATTTTCATTCTATTACTACTATTCTATTTAGCAATTTTTTTGCTGATTTCAGCAAGTTAAATTGTTATTTGCAATTAACAAAAATTCAACTTAAATATTACTAAAATTCCGTAAATTTAACAGTTTTTTTTTAGCTGTTTTCATTTTATTAATATTTAGCAAACTGATTAGCAGTTTCTTCTGCAGCATCATTTTTAACTAATTTTTAGTAACTTTTTCTGCTATTTTTAGGGACTTATTTGTATGAGTGTAGGCTTTGGTTGTCTTAGTGGACCAAGAGCTACTGCAGTTTGTATAGCTTCAGTAGCAGCCGGTCATTGAGTAGCTACTGCACTCATAGAAATAAATGTGTAAAAATAGCAGAAAAAGTTACTAAAAATTAGTTAGAAATGATGCTGCAGAAAAAACTGTAAAATTAGCAGTTTTTTTTGCTAAATACTAGTAAAATGAGAATAGCAAAATTAAAACTGTTAAATTAACAGATTTTTTAGGCTGCCAATTATTTAGCTAAATTTTTTGCTGATTTTAGCAGGTTAATTTGCTATTCTCAATTTACAAAAATTTAGCTCAAATATAACTAAAATTCTGTATAAAATTCTGTTTTATTTTTGCTGTTCCTATATTACTAATATATAGCAATAATAATCTGCTAATTTAGCAGTTTTTTTCTGCAGCATCATTTTTAACCGGGGTTGGCAGGCAATACCGCTAAAATACCGTTATTGATTCAAAAACCTTTCAACTGACTACCGTTATCCCTAAAATACCGTTACACCCCAGCAAAAAAAAAATCATCAAAAGAAGAGAAAAGGAGGCAGTGATTTGGATTTATATATTGTAAAAATTTGGATCAGAACCAATGAATTTTTCATACACTCAAAAAAAAGTCAGTAAAGTCAGCAAAAAATGTTACTTGTCAGCAAATTTTTAGTCAGGAGCGTGCTTGCAGAAAAGTTGGTAATTTCAGCAAAAGGTTTTTGCTGATTTTTAGCAAAAAAATAGTAATCTTCAGCAAAAATTTTGCTAACACTTAGTCGACTGCAAATGAAAAAAATCCTTGCTAAAATCACTAAACTTTTTGCTGAATATTAGTAGACTGAAAAAAACTCAGAAAACTTGTAGCGAAATTTTACTTTAGTTAATTTATTTGCTGAAAATTTAAATATAGAATATGTGTAGAGTTGTTTTTCTTTCTTTGTCATTTCCGTTTCCAGGCAAGCTGCGACATCTACATCTTGTCTATGTGGTGGTCGTCCAAGCTATGAATGCGGTTATCAGCACATTTTTTGTAGCAAAATAAATTAGTAAAACATTAGTTCAAAATTAATTTAGTGCTAAAAAAATATATATAACTAAAATTTTTGCTGAAAACGGAATTTCAGCAAAAAATTTGCTAAAAACTAGTACACTTGATATACAAGACGTTTTACTAATTTTTCTACTAACTTATTTTTGTATGAGTGTATGCTTGTCATAGGGTGGAAGTTTTCTTTTATGATCCTTTGGATGATCTTTTTAATTGGTGAAAAGGAATTAATTTTTATTCGTAAAAAATTTAAGCAAATCAATTGGACCTGATAACTTGCCTCCAAATAATTAAAGTTAAGTTCTTAACCATAGTTATTATAAATGTTAAATTTATATGGAAATATCTGTAGTTAGATAGATTTGAAAAGACTTAATTTCATTCAAAATCACATTTTTGGAAGTTGTGAAGAAAAACTGCTTTAGAAGCGGAAAAACAGAACTTAATGATACTTTGGAATCAATGAAAAATTGATTCCTTAAGATCACTTTCACTTTCTTTGCTGGGAGAAATAACCGAAATACCGTTATCCTTAAAATACCTTTACCGAAATAACTAAAATACCATTATTCTTATAATGCCGTTACCGAAATAAATGAAATACCGTTACCCCTAAAATACCGTTACCGTTATTTTTAATTTTCTGCTTTTGGTAATTGCACTTGGTTATTGAGTATTTTTTGTGCTTTAAGTTGGTAAATTGGTTCTGTTATTCATCTCGTTTGTTTTTTGTAAAAAAAAATTGCAGGATGAATCGAAATAACTGACTACCGTTATCCTTAAAATATCGTTACCGAAATAACTGAAATATCGCTAACCTTAAAATACCGTTATCGAAATAACTAAAAAACCGTTATCCTTAAAATACCGATACCGAAATAAATAAAATAGCGTTACCCTTAAAATACCGTTACCGAAATAATGTGAAATAGCGTTACCCTTATCGATAACCGTATTGTTTCGGTTACCATCCATGTTTTAACTAATTTTTAGTAGTTTTAACTAAATTTTCCCCGACACGGAAGTGGTCAGGGTTCGCAAGTATTCCTGAATTACGGCATACCGGTTTTTAATGCAACAGATAGCGCTGACTGCTATTTTGTTTTTTCTAGCAACACTTCTCTGTTTAGTGGGGAGCAGTGTTGCCAGTTTTAGCTCACTGAACAGCATGAATGACTTATTGCTGGTTTGTTCTGAATTGTCGAAATTCAACCACTAAAGTCGTTACACTAATACGAGTAATCTGAATCAGTCTGGTACGTATTATTATTTTCTGGTTGCTGTTCTGGTCTCTGGTTTAAATAATAAGATAATTAACTATTATCTTCATTGAATAAAATCCTTTTACAAATTTAAATAATTACTGAATTTTACTAAAGTCTGGCAGCGGCAAACGCTACCTTAGAAACTACTGCTATAACCACTAGTTGCAAATGTTGGCATAGCATTCTAAGCCCATTCATTGCCAGTGGTTTTTTATAAGCCACCGACCACACGAAATCAATGTTAGGTAAAAAATGGGTTAAAATAAATCTTTGTTTTTGAATGCAAAACTTTAAAACAAGTTTTTAAAAATTTTCAATGTTGTAATAAGAAGATTTAATTATTAAAACTTACTTTCTGTTGTGGTATTTTCATGATAATCTCTTGCAACAGCAGTTGAATGATCTTCATTCACATCATTTTTGCTAATAGTTTTCTCAGTTGCAGCTACCCTCTCTAAAACACCTTGTTGTGAATATTCTTCTTGGTTGCTTATTTCTTCTATTGGAAGTGCTGCCATCGTAGTTAAAACATTTGTAGTCATAGTAGTTTGTGGAGTATTATCATCTGTTGATATTATCAATGGAGAAGATGTTGAAGATTCTTCTTCAATATTTGTTATAGAATCCACTGTAGTGATGACTTCAGTTTTTATTAAATTTTCTTGAAAATTTTCCTGATACTTGTCTACGAAATTTTCATTTATAACACCGAGATTAGGAATTTCTTCCATTCCGTTGTTAATAGTTTCGAATGTAGTTTCTTCCATAGGAGTGGTAGATTCAGTGGTATATTCTTTAATTTCCATATGAGTTAGTGGTTGAAGAGTAGTTTCTGCTGTTGTGTAATTATCTTCTTGTAATGATGATGTTGTTTTTATATCATTAGTCGTAGTAGTAGTAGTAGTTTCTTCTTGTTTCATATGTTCTGCTTCCCATTCGTTAAACGTTTTAAATGCTTTTTGTAAATTTTGATGAAATTGTTGAAAATGATGCTGTGTTGTGGCTTCTAAAGTTTTGACAGCCATATTTATTTCTTTTTCAAATTTTAACGGTACATTAAGAGTTGTTTCTTCTGTGTTCGTAGAAGGACTGGTGGTAAATTGATTATAATTTATGGTTGTTTCTGGTTGAGCTATTGCAAATGTTGAAAACTTCTTTTGATTATTTTGTTGTAAATTGGAATTTATTTCTGATTCTTGATTTTTGCCGTTAGTTTCTAATGCTGTGGTATCTTTTAATTTATTTACTATTCCTGGTGTCATAAAATCTTCGATTTTAGTTTCTGTAGTGGACAATTCTGTTGGTATATTTATGTCTTGAGATTCTTTATGTGATGCAAAATTTTCATATATTTTAGAAAATTGCTGCGAAGTAGGCAGATTTATTTTTTCAGTAGTTGTTAGAAATTCTTCAGGTACTTCCTTAATAGTTTCTTGGTAATTTGGCAATTGTGGTAATGAAATCGTAGGCATTTCCGTAATAACGAAATGTTTTCCTTCTAAATTGTCAGCCATTATTTCACTATCTCCACTGCTCCCATTTTGAAAATAATCAAGGTCTTTAACTATTGGAATCCTTTCATCATTTTGTTTTACATTTTCATTGTTGGCAGTATTTTTTTCCGATTCTGGGCTTAGTTCCAACTTTCCGTCATTAGTTTGCACAATTTCAGATATATTCATTATAACTTGGATATTGGGCGCCACATAATTATTTTTTTCAGTATCCTCATTTAGATCAATTATTTTATCCTCTTCTTCTATAAGCTTGGCAGCAATTTGTAGAATATCTTGTCCTACTTCGGGTTCGATTACTTTTTCATTGGCGGCGGCAATAAAATCTTTCGAGATTTCAGTAAAATTTTCATTTAAAATTTCAGTTGGAATTTGTGATGTGATCAAGATGGTTTTTACTGTACTTAATTCCTCAGCATTTGTCTTGGATATTTTAAATTGTTGAGAATCTTTGAGGATTTGATTAAAATGTTCACTCAATTTGTCCGTCCTTTCATTGTTATTAGAAGGTAGTGAATCATTAAAATTTTTATTTATAGTTTCGTTAAAATTTATAGAGGCAGAAATTCCTAACTCTGTATCACTTTTGTTATTGTGTTTCAAATCCAGGAAGCTGTTTTCTGAATGTTTAAATGCTGAATTTCCTTCTGACGGTTCATTACTTATTAAGGTTGTTTCCATTTTATCAGCAGGTATTCGTTCTATATAACCTCCTCTAGCCGATGATGTTTCCTCTATAGTTGCATTCAAAATGTCTTCGACATTATGTTTTAATTCTTCATAAGCTGGAGTAACATTTTCATTGTTATTATGATTAGATTGTGGTATATCTTTTGGAACTAGACAAAGACTTTCAAATAAGTTTAAAACTGGAGTTTCGGTGGTTGTTAAAATCTTTTTCATTTCAGTTAAAACTCTTTTGATTCTCTCGCTTGATTTTTGGTTATTACTAGACAAATCTGCTGGTATTTCTTCTACATAGTCCCCACTTTTTGAGAATGTTTCTTCAATCGTGCGATTTAAGATTTCTTCGACATTGTGTTTTAGTTCTTCATAAGCTGGAGTAACATTATTATTGTTATTAGTGTTATCTAATGGTATATCTTTTGGAACTAGACAAAGACTTTCAAATATGTTTAAAACTGGAGCTTCAGTGGTTGTTAAAATTTTTTTCATTTCAGTTAAAACTTTTTTGGTTCTCTCGGTTGATGTTTGGTCATTACTAGGCAAATCTGCTGGTATTTCCTCTACATAGTCTCCACTCTCTGAGGGTGTTTCTTCAATCGTGCGATTTAAGATTTCTTCGACATTGTGTTTTAGTTCTTCATAAGCTGGGGTAACATTATCATTGTTATTAGTGTTAGCTAATGGTATATCTTTTGGAACTAGACAAAGTCTTTCAAATAAGTTTAAAACTGGAGTTTCGGTGGTTGTTAAAAACTTTTTCACTTCAGTTAAATCTTTTTTGGTTCGACTTAATATTTCTTCGACATTGTGTTTTAGTTCTTCATAAGCTGGAGTAACATTATCATTGTTATTAGTGTTATCTAATGGTATATCTTTTGGAACTAGGCAAAGACTTTCAAACAGGTTTAGAATTGGAGCTTCAGTAGTTGTTAAAATCTCTGTGGGAGAGGAGTTTGTTTTTTTAGCTGTAGAGTTTTCCAAATCAAGGGAATTGTTCATAAGGATTACTCCGTTATTAAGAAGGTCTACAGCTGAGTTTGAGGTTGAATTTTGTTCTAAGTTTTCTTGTAAAATTTGCGCTGTAGTTCCTTTTAAATTTACGAGGGTAGATTTAGTAGTATTGAAAATATTTGCAATATTAGCTTCCGTTCGGGCTGCTGTCGCGTACTCAACTCCTTCTTCAGTTTTTTGTTGATTTTCAAATATTTTTGCTTCTTCTTCTCTACTTGAGGTTCTTAGAAGTTGTCTTACTTCCGAATTGTTTTCGGAATTTTGTTCAAAGTGTTGTTGTGATTTATCACTTTCTTTTCTTAAGTATTCATTAAGATTTACGGGAATTTGTTTAACCTTGTCAAATAAATTCACAATTGGAGTTTTAGTTGTTATAAAAATCTCTTCTATTTTAGCCACTTCAACCTCCTCTATTGAAGGTTTCGGGCCTGTAGTAGTGTTGTCTAAATTTGTAAAATTTTCCAAGATCTTTACTCCTTCATTAAAGATAACTGCAGAATGATTCATAGCGGAATTTAAAAAGTCTGATGTTTGTTTAAAATCTGACTTGAGTTGTGCAGTACCTTTAGATGTCTGATCAACCATTATTGACTCATCTATAATTTGGTAATTCCTTTGAGAATTTTGAGATTCCTCTGAATTTTTATTTAAGCTTAAATTTTCAAAATTTTTTAATCCTTTGTTAAATCTCTCTACAGATTCGCTAGCTGACGAGTTCAGAGTGTCTAATATAGGGTTTAATATTGGTTTCATTTCTAAACTTTCTCTTGTGGTTTGTTCCACATTACCGTTTAAATTTTGAGAATCATCAGAGATTTTATTAAAACTGAAATTTTTTAAAGCGTTGAGTCCCTCACTAATGGTATCGGTAGATTGTTTAACTAATGAATTTATAATTTCTACTGATTTTGAATCCAAAATGCCGTCAGATGTTGTTGTTTTTATATTTTCTTTATTATCGGAATTTTGAGAATTTTCAAAGTTTTTGTGAACATCTAAAGCCTTCAAAACATTGAATCCTTTATTTAAGCTATCGACAGATTTTTCTACTGCTGCATTTATAGTTGCAAATGTTGTAGATTCTGAACCCTCTAGAGATTTTTGTTGCAGGTTTGGGTTTGCTATTGTTTTAACGTTTTCTGTGTTACTAGAGTCCTCAGAAACTGCAGAGTTTGTGTTAAAATTTAAATTTCTCAAAGGGTTATGTGCTTCGCTGAAACTATTGGAAGTTGTTGTTTCTAATATCGGTTTTGATTCCGAAATTTTTTCAAGTGTTTGATCCAAATTTTCAAAAATGTTTGTTGCTGTTTCGATATTTTCATTAATATTCGAGTTATGTGTATCAGCTGAGTCTTGGTGAAAACTGAAATCATTCAAATACTTTAAGCCTTCTTTAAAGCTATTGACTGATTCTTGTGCTGTTGAATTAAAAGCTTCTAAAGTCTGTTTTGCTTTCGAACCTTCCGCTGGAGGTTTTGATTCCGGACTATCTACTGCAATTTGATCCAGATTTCCTAAATTTGTTGCAGTTGTTTTAATGTTTTCGTTAATATTTAAGTTTTGAGAATCTTGAAAGTTTTTAGGGATACTAAAATTGTCCAAACCATCAGTAAAGGTGTTGCCAGATTGCTTTACTGCTGCGTTAAGTGAGTGTAGCGGTTGATTTGATTTCAATATTTCTTCTGGGAGTTGGTCCAGATTCATTAAGGAGTTTGGTGTTGTTTCGACATTTTCTTTGATATTTAAACTTTCCAAATCTTGTGAGTTTTTATTAAAATTTAAATTTTGTAAAGTTTTAAATCCTTCCTTTGATGTGTCGGTAGATTGCTTTGCTGCTGAATTTATAATATCCAATGTTTTTGATTTCGTGCTCTCTTCAGCGATTTGATCAAAATTTACTAAAGTTGTTGCTTCGACATTTTCATTGGTATTCGAGTTTTGAGAATCTGCTGAGTTTTGATGCAAACCAAAATTTTCTAAACCTTTATTTAACGTATCGACAGATTTGTCTAGTGCTGAATTTATAGTTTCTAATGTTTTCGAATCCCTAATTTCTTCAAAAGTTTTATCCAGATTCACTGAAGTTGTTGTTTCGATATTTTTATTTATATTTAAGTTTTGAGGTTCCGCTAAGCTTTGTTGAAAACTTAAATTCTCTAAAGATAGTTTTGCTGCTGAATTTACAGTTTCTAATGATTTTGATTGCTCACTCTCTTCAGCAGTTTGATCAAAATTCACTGAAGTTGTTGCTTCGACATTTTCACTGGTGTTCGAGTTTTTGAGCAAACCGAAATCTTCTAAAAATTTTACACCTTTATTAAAGTTATCTGCAGAGTGTTTCACTGCTGAATTTATAGTTTCTAAAGGTTTTGATGGGACACTCTCTCCAGATGTTTGATCCAAAATCACTGAAGCTTTTGTTGCTGTTTCCACATTTTCATTGATAGTCAAATTTTCCAAATCTTGTGAATTTTTATTGAAAGCAAAATTTTTCAAAGACTTCAGTCCTGTAGCAAATGTGTCGACAGATGGTTTTACCGCTACGTCGAAATCGTTTAATACAGCTTTCGTTTTATGTTCTAAAAATTCCTGTGGTGTTTCGTCTACCCTTACTAAAATTGTTGTTGAGTCTATATTATCAGAGTTTTGGGAATCCTCTGAGATTTTACTCGAACCTAAATATTTCAGCGACTTTAATCCTAATTTAAATGTAGAATCCAAATTCTCCAATGTTTGATTCAGTTTTGTATGCAACTTTAAATTTTCTGCCGATTTTTTTTCTTCCATAACTGGATCTGTAAATGTTTCATTAACGTTCAGATTTTGAGAATTTTCCTTTATATTTTCATTTAAACTCTCAATGATTGTTGGAGTTGTCATAGAGTTATTTTTAATTTTAGCTTCTTCTTTCAAATCCACAGTTTCCTTTGCTAAATTATTAGCATTTTCTGTTACATGTTGTAGGGAATTTTCCAAAATTACAGTTTCGACCGGCAAATCGTCTTTATAATCCACTACTACTTCAATGGGAGCTCCATGTATTAATGATAATACTTTTAAAATAAATACCAGCAAAAACCAATTCATTTTTAACAGAATTCAGTATTTAAAATCAACACTTTCGTTTTTAGTTTGAAATTTAATTGTTTTAACTAGATTTCGTTAGTTTTTTTTATTAAACTGTATTTTTTCTTCTTAGTAAATAAGGTCGTTTTAAATTGTTTTCGTTTTTCAATTAATTTCACTTGTGATTTTTCAGATTTTTCTCATTCAAATTCGAATTTATGTAATTTTAATATTTTTTCTTAATAAACACTTTTCGTTTTTATCCACTATTTTAATTAATATTTTTTCTTAAATATTTGTTCCGTATTTGTAAATCTTTTCTGTTTCTTTTTAAACTTTGTGTCGTTTTATGTTAATCGCTTTTAAGATTTAAAATTTTTTCTCGTTTTCAAATATTTTTTTTTTTTTTGTATTTAAACTCAACAACGTGTATCCACTTTGGTATCAGGTTTTTGTCTGACTAGTTGAATTTACTTTGAGGAACTAAACCGCATGTTTGGAATTTTAGCGTTTTTATGCTCATTTAAAATAAATATATACAACAGACAAAAAAGTCAACAACATTTTTGTGTAAATTCAATATATAGATTATGGAGAGCGCTGCTTAAACAAGTCTTTAACAAAATAAGCTAATAAATAAAATCAAAAGAAAATTCAAGTTTATCACAGACTCTTCCTTAAAGTCTTAAAGAAAACCTTTCCTACTTTAAACAGTTATTTTAAAAATTTTATAAATACTCCCTAAAGCTAGCAAAAATATTTTCTAGATTTAAATTTTATTTCAACTTTTTTAATATTTAAAAATCAAGCCGGTTTTTAAAAGAAACATTTTGAGATTTTTATTCGTTTAGTTGTATATAGTATTTTATTATTTAATAATTTTTTTTGTTTTTTTATATAAAATTCACTTTTCCTTACATATTTTCAAACCAGTTTTGTTTTCATATATATTTTGTTTTTATTTTATTAATTTTTTGCATTTTTAAAAGGCGCATAAAAACCACCTTTTTCTTGCCAGCAATTATAAACAAAATCTTGTTTTTTTATATATATATATATATTTATATAAAATATTCAATCAATACGGCCAATATAGTTTTTTTTCTTGTTAAAGACCATATTCTTTGAATTGTTAGTGGCATTTTGTTACAAATATAAATAATAAATATAACTTGTTTTCCCCGCTAAATCAGTTAAGTGACTCAGTTATTACTTACTGTACAATCAAACAACATAATGGTTTTGATATTTGTTTTAGCACCATAACCTTTAAATCCAGCATTAAATAATATGGATATTCACTTGAGTTCATACGCTTAAAAAATAGGGTAAAAATGGTGTTAAAATCCCATCTTAGTGGGGCCTACATGCAGTTTCAAATTCCTAGCTCTAGTAATTAGGATTACACTTTTTCCTTTTTTACCAATTGTGTATCACGTTCTTACTGTAAATTCCAAAAAAATATCTCCATACTTCAGGGCGCTTATCGTCAGGTTTGACCCATATGCCAAAATGTCATTATGGAGAAAAACGGTAAAAAATTTGTCAAATAAGTTTTGGGATTTCAGCACGTTTAATTCCTTTATAGCAATCTGCAAATTTAAATGTTACTGACACTTAAGAAAACATATTATTTTTTATTGTTGTTTATACGTCATATATATGTCATATGTCACAACACTACTAGATCTGTAAAAACAACAGAGTTGTATATTGGAAGATGACAAAGTAAATTGTGGTTTTTAATTTTCTTTGATATTTTAAATGTTAAAAAACGCAAGAATGAAATCCGGATAGGAGCATGCCTTCAACAGATCATTTTTCACAATTTGTCAAATAAGTTTTAGGATTTTAGTACATTTAATTCCTTTAATGCAAAAAGGTTTACATTTTTCCTTTTTGTATGCAAAATTGGCAGATACATCAAACTCGATATAGGATATCTCAGATATGAAATCACAAAAAATATCTCCTTAGTGATTTGGCCCATATTTCAGGGCACTTATCGTCAGCTTATTATTGGTTTGACCCATATGCCAAAAAGCCGTTATCGAGAAAAACGTTAAAGAAGATTTAGATTTTTAATTTTTATATGCAAAATTGGCAGGTACATCAAATTCAATACTGGATATCTCATATACCAAGGGTGGCAAGACTTTTTTCGTTACGTGCCGAAAACAGATACATTTTTTTATAAAAATTTGTCGCATGCCACCTTAAGTATATTTTCTTTTTAAAAACATTTAAAATTGGGAACATTTTCGTTAACAATTTTTATCCGCGTAATTGTTATCGAAACAAATTTTTCGCATTCGTAAATCTTGCAGGTATTGTAATAAAAAAAAAATCCTCATACAAATTCTACTTTTTATATTTTTCTTTTATTTATAATTACACTGATAGAGATAAATAAATAGTTATAAATTGCAGTAAAATTTGTTGAAAATTAGTTAAAAAGGCACCTACAGCAAAATCTATTAATATCAGTATCAGAATATCTTCGCTGAATATTAGTAAAAGAAACAGTGGGAAAAATCTTTTAAACATTGATATTAGAAGGTTAGATTGAGAATTACATTCAAAAAGAATTAAAAAAAAAAAATTCCAGATATAAAACTTTTTATGGTAGTTTAAATCTACTTATATTCAAAAACGTTTAATAAAGCTCGAGGTCAATGATTTTATTATAAATAGTCTCCTTATACAAAAATCAGTATTTCGATATTCTTTGAATATCATCTTCAGGATTCTTCCAGTGAATGTTTACATAACTATACTTTAAGCTGTAGTTGTGTATCAGAGGTGTCCACTAAAAAGAAAATGCGATTTTAAAGAGTGTCGGGGTAAAATTTGTTTCCTTTCTATAAAAAACTAATAAATAAATTTGGGGGCAATCGAACAAAAAAAAAAAAAAAATCGAGGCGGAAATAGATTAAAAATTTCAAGAGTGTTTATATGGGGAAAATATGAATTTTTTCAGTTTTTAGGAAAGTTTCGTTGTACAGTGTAAGTTTTTCAACCACTGGCGTTATGAATCGATTTCAGTATAAAATTATCTTATCAAAAAGCTACATAACTTCAAAATCGGTTAAGAACTCGCCAAGAAATAGCAAATGCCGCAGACCAATTTTGTGCCAAAAAACACTGGGTCATGAAATTTGATGGCACTTTTCTAAACTTTCAGAAACTGATTAAAGCCATAATTGTTTTTTTGCTCTCTATACTTATAAATACTCAGATAAAATATTGTTTTAATACCTGTCTGTTAATCTGTCGCGCAATAAGGCAAAAAAAATCATACATTTTTTGGCATCATTTTTAAAACTCCATTTTCGATTTTTAAAAAATTTTCTTAAACAAATTTAAAAAAATTGGTAGGTTTGAGGTTAAGAAAAAGAATAAACATTTTCTTTAAAAGTTTTAAACACATTAAATTTGCAAATCAGACTGGATCCAGTTTCTGCCTTTTTATGGACAGGCTTCATCAGTGATTTTCCATTAAATTTTATTATTGTTTATATTTTTATTGTCAGATTGTCTCTACATGAATACTTTCAAAAGTGATTGGATTTTTCACTTCAAGGGCTTGTTAAATACATCCTAGAGATGAAGTGTGCCAATTTTGAGGTAAATCCCTCCATGGACGTGTCGGTGACAAGCTCTTATTTTTTATGTATTTCGAGAAAAATGTGATTTTTATAAAAAATTAAGTAAATTTACCCTTTTTAAATACTTTGTATCAAAAAGGAATCAATTTTGTACTTTTAAATGCTATATTTCATCTTAATAGCTTAGCGGTTTGGAAAAATTAATATGACCTCATTAACCCTTTTGGACATGGGGGTCACATATGACCCCACTCTAATAAAGGACAATTTATTCAAAAAAACGAAAATATTTTGTAACTACTTTTGAATTTTTAGAAGTGTTGTTTAAAAATAATAGCCAAATATGCAGATCTTCCATTTTAAAAATTTGGAATAAATCGAACAACGTTAACCCATTGCTTGCCAGGGCCAAGCCATCAAATTTCATGACCTAGTGTTTTTTGGCACCAAAATTGTCTGGAACATTTGCTATTTCTTGGCGAGTTCTTAACCGATTTTGAAGTTATGTAGCTTTTTGAAAAGATAATTTTATACTGAAATCGATTCATAACACAAGTGGTTGAAAAAATTAAATTATAGCTCGAAATTTTCCTAAAAACTGTAAAAAGTCATATTTTTCCCATATAAACACTCTTGAAATTTTCAATCGATTTCCGCCTAGACTTTTCTTTATTCGATTGCCCCCAAACTTCATATTTATTAGTTTTATATAGAAAGGAAACAAATTGGATCCCCACACTCTTCAAATTCGACCTTTAAAAAATTGCTATATAATCTTGGACGCCTCTAATGAACTTACATGAAGATGCATGAACGGGTCTTTTTTGTCCCTTTTTAAAAAGGCGCCAAAAAATTCCCTTTCATTGAAGAGTTAGAGGGTTAGAATGTTCCGCGTAGTGTTTTACATAAGTTCGCTGAACACATCCTATACCTAAAATGGAAGATTCCCATGGTTTCTCCCTAAAATCCAGATTTGTGGGACATTTGAGCATTAATTTGTAAAGTGCCAAAAATGGTGATTTTTTGAAATTTTTGTATGGGGAACCCCCCAGGGGTGTTCCAGGGGGTGTGCCACTGGCATAGGTGGGTAGGCCCTTCAAAGTTAGTGGGGGTCGGTCATACATTTGGACTCGATTGGGGCACTCTAAATGGGTTAAAGTGGGATTTTTCAAAATTTGACCCTACGGGTCAAAAGTTGGGACATCAGAATTCGTTTTAGAGGTATGGTTTCTCGGGCAAAGTTTTCTTATTTTGATCCCTAGAATACGATTTTCCTTGTTACTTGGGCGATTTTTAAATGCCCTGTGCATTTATGACCATACATGCAGATATTACCGCAAATGTCGTTAATGCGCAAGTATGTTCATATATGGATGCATATATGGAGATTTATGCATCCACGTATGGAAGAGCATGAATGTTTATGAGAATGAACGAATATACATTAATCCTGTATGGATCCATATATGTCGATTTTTACCTGGGTATGAATAAAATTATATTAACATCAGCAAATCAATTGTATCTTTTAACTTCAATCCATAGTTTTAAGTGTACCCTCTATCACATAGAAAAATTTCATCCAAATCGGTAGGCAACTATAATACTGGCCTTTATATTATAAAAAAATATAGTCAATTCATGTAAAAATTTCTAATCATATTTTCAAATATCTCCAAATATCACCTGCTAAAGAAAGCTGTCCAATATTGTTGGATTTCTCTGTACTTAATGCTAACTCGCGAGTGAATACCCTTGTTGCCTATTATTTAATCAACCAATGCAATAATGTATTAAATTATTCATTGGCATTTTTGTTTGATTTTGTTTGAACGTTTATTTCATTTCATTACATTGTGTTTGTTTTTATTTATCTTTCAACTTTTAGGTATGGCTTTTTGGTGTGTGCCAATCAGTATTATTAGGAATATATTTTCAAAATGAGTTAACTTATATTAAGATCTCCACATAACACGAGTATTAGCAATGTTAAGAGTATTTCTGCAATATTCGTTTTGTTTTTGTAAATAAAACTGGATTTTTTATTTTATTCATTCACCTTTTTCTTTTAGCGTAAATAATGTCAAATTATTGGAATTTTAATAAAATTTGTATTTATAATAATTAATAATGTGTGTGAAATTACATGTTTGCCGGTTTAGTAAAATACATAAAACAAATTATCACTACAAGGAGTAACAAGATTGACCTTAAAATTTTTAATTAATGAGGAATTTTTTCAGAAAGGCACATTTTTAAGAGCTAAAAAACTGTGGAATTTACAATAAGAAAACCGTTAAGTTTATTTTAAAGTAAAAACTAATGCATGTGTATTATGACCTAGCTTTATTTATTGTAAATACCCGAATAAAAATATTAATATGGTTCCAAATCAACAATTAGACATTTTTTTAAACACCTGATTGATTTATTTTATTTCGTTAAAAATTTCACATTTTTATTTGTGATTTGTAAAAATTAATATTTTTTTTCACATTTTTCATACTTATAAGGTAAAAGATAATCACAAAATTTTGTTAATGTTTTTCAGGAAACAAATTAAGCTAAATCCAAAATAGATTTATAAAATGCATAACTCCGTTTTAGATTTATTTAGCTTTATTTAATTCAAGTAATTGCATTTTTGCAAAATTAAATTTGGCTAAAAATATAAAATTCTAAAAATTAAAGAAGTTAAGTTTTTAGCGTAAAAAATGTCATTACCATTTAATGCTACTGAAATCTTCTGACATTAGAATTTATTTTACTTACGCTAATAAAATCCCCGTAATGCCTTGAAAGTTGTGCAGACAGAAATTGTCCAAAATAATCACTGGCACAGCACTGATTTTATAAAAACTTCTACTTCTAAAATATGATTTAGAGTCAGAAAGTCTGGAGTTTAATTCCATTCAAGGACATACGATTTATTTTTATTATTTTTTATAGTTTTTAATTTTTTTTCATAATTTTTTTGATAAATTAAAAATTTTTATTGAATTTAATTGCTTTTTTTTTCTAAATATATTTTTTTTAAATCTTTTTTGACCATCTATATTTTGGACTTCCTGTCGATATGCCAAAGTTGCCAAGTAGGTTCAACAGACCAATGTTTGCATGTAATTTTAATTAACATTCTTTTTCTAAATAAATTTTTTTTTCAAAATTTTACAAAAATTAAAATATTGTATAAAAATTGTTTTTTTTTTTATTTTCTATATTTTCGTATATTTAATAAGAATATTGTTTTTCCTTAAGTAAAAATTCTAATATTATATTTTCATATTAGATTTTATTTGTTGTTTGGTTGGCCATTTTCATGATAGACAATACAATTGATTCGTGGACATCACCCCAACTGATCAATTGTCCGTAATAAAAAAATGATGATTGGAACACACAAATTACCTAACGTACAAAAATTCAACGGGACGAGAATTTTTCACTTATGCATAACATATGAACTGTCTGATTTGGTAAAATCAAGACTTTCTGAAAAGTAAAAATTTTATTAAACTGAATCACATTATATAGGAATGTTTAATATAAGTTTTACTCGGGTAACTGATACAAACCCAGCAAACAAAGATGATCATTAATGACTCATAAATGAGCTCCAAAAACATAAAAATTTTTCCACTTTTTCCTATGATAGTGGTCCGTCCAAAAGACCCCCTGTGTACTCAGAAATGACTCTGGAAAAAGAAAGAATAAAATCTAAATTTTACTCATAAATTTTAATAATTTTGGAATCTTCTTTGAGTCCGAAAAATGAACGCTCATTTTGAGACAGCTTTTTAGATTGTAGAGACAACTTTTTGGATTGTTTTCTGAGGGTTCATATTTTCTACCAAAAAAAAAGAGCGTGTTCAAAAAAACAATAATCATTTCTATGAGCCATTTAAGTATCTTATTTATGAGCGTTTAGAAATTGCTGCTTGGGAATCTTATTTTATAAATTTTAAAATTATTTCTATTGAATTAAGGGGTTACATGACATTCGCGGTAGAGAAAACAGACCTTTTTTAAAAAATTTATAACTCAGTCAAAAACAAACATTTTTCTAAATTATTGTAGAGAATTGAACAAGTTACAAGAAAAAAAATTCAAAAAATATATTTTTCACTCCAATATGGTTTTATAGAGCTCCAAACTGGCGGCAGAGAAAAAAAAAACGGGGCCTCGTGGTTGCGGCGCTGGGAGTCGCAAAAATTGTCCGATCTGGAAAAAAAATGACTTTTTTAAATCTTAACAAAATTGGTTATGGTATGAATAACCAGTCGAATAATAATACATTTTTTTCGATTTTTTATGAATTTTTAAAGTCAATATTTTTTTCGAAAAAACACACTTTCAAATTTGGAACATCACCGAAAATTGAAAAAAAATTTATTATTATTCGAATGGTTAGTCATATGATAACCAATTTTGTTAAGATTTAAAAAAGTCATTTTTTTCCAGATCGGACAATTTTTGCGACTCCCAGCGCCGCAACCACGAGGCCCCGTTTTTTTTCTCTGCCGCCAGTTTGGAGCTCTATAAAACCATGTTGGAGTGAAAAATAAATTTTGGAAAAATGTTTGTTTTTGACTGAGTTATGAATTTTTAAAAAAGGGTCTGTTTTCTCTGCCGCGAATGTCATGTAACCCCTTAATTAAAAACATTTTTAAATTTCCATTGCAATATATTTACCATTATTTCAATATGCATATTTACTTCTTTTATTATAAACTCCACTTCATTAAAAACAAGCGACAACAAATAAAATAAATATGTTAAAAAAAAAACTAAATACACGACCATTAACAACCATTTTAATTAAGGATTAAATATCATTAAAAGTCCTTTTTCCTCCTCCACCTTCTCGGTGGAATATTTGTCCGCTCCCACCAAATTTTGCTTTGAACATTTCGCTTCTACATGTACATGTACTGCTACATATATAACATTGTATGCATACGCATGGTTTATGGAAAATAATATAAAAACATAATATTGAACCATTATCCTTTATTAATGTTAATTGAATTTCAAATATGAAATAAAATGCCAAACAACACACACACAGACAGACAGACGGGCCACAGTGCTTTGATCCCATATAACGATTGGACAAAATTAAAAGGAGTGGAGACAGATTTTTTGAAATTTGGTATACTGACATAGAACCCCTTAGTTAAGAAAAATTTTAATTTTTGTTCCTCCCATAGTTCCTGAAATTTACAAATATTATATTAGCTACATAAATGGACGTAAATATACAAAAATCATCGATTCAGATGCACATAAAACTGGAAACGTTTGTGTCAATTTTTATCAAAATCGAAGCAAGGACTCTTAGTCCTGCCATATATTCTTTATTTTAAAATCTTTATAAAACCTGCGATGAAATTTAGCACGTGAATTGATATAAAGTCAAGCCACATTTATCCCAAATTGTGGTAAAATCGATTTATTAATAAAAAAAAAATGCCTTTCACAAAAAGTGGGTTTTAAACGCTTAAAATAATTTTTATAAAATAATTAAATAGGATTAATATAGGAAACTATGTGAATCCTCCATTTTAGGTATACGGTATGTTCAGAGAACTTATGTAAAACACTACGAGGAATACTTTTGTGGAACATTTTAACCTTCCATCTCTTCATTTAAAGGTAATTTTTTGGCCCCTTTTTAAAAAGGGACAAAAACGACCCGTAAGTTGAAGAGTTAGAGGGTTAAAATGTTCCACAAAAATATTTGTCATGAAATTCTACTATAAGTCTCTGAAGACATCAGCATTGAAAATTGAACATAAGTGCCAATAATAAGTAAAAACTTATAATGTGTTTAAGGGTTAATTTCGTACTTATTCAGAATTGGCGCTCAAATGTCCCACAAACCTGGATTTTAGGGAGAAACCATGGGAAACTTCCCTTTTAGGTATAGGAGGTGTTTAGTGAACTTATGTAAAATACTACGAGGAACATTTTTGTGGAATATTTTAACCCTATAGCTCTTCATCTTAAGGTTTCTTTTGTCCCTTTTTAAAAAGAGCCAAAAAAAATTCCCTTTCATTGAAGAGTTAGAGGGTTAGAACGTTCCACAAAAATGTTTCTCGTAGTGTTTTACATTAATTCGCTGAACACATCCTATACTTAAAATGGAAGGTTCACTTGGTTTGAATACTAAACACTCTTAAATGCGTGAAATTTTTGTAAAAATCATGAATTTAGGCATTTCAGAAAATCCATTCTTTTTTAATTTGTGGTAAAAAATACTAATTAATTTTTTAATGATCTATTATATAACAATAGCTGTATTTTGTCTCATGTCTATCAACGTTAAGTATTTCACGCAAATCTACGTTAAACCGATTGTGTATAAAAAAATTTCCAACAGATTATGTTTATAATTGTTCCGTTATAATCGAACGTACGTCAACAAAATTTTTTAGAAAGTAACGCGAATAAGTTATGTTAGATGTGGAAATGTATAAACGTTTAGTTTTCAACGTTGATAATTATCCGTGTTGAAAGTTAACGTGCATACGAAAACTAATATATTAGTTTTCGTCTGAAACGCGATTTTATGTACTTTGAGTTTTTTTTATGAGTTAACGGATATAGTTAAGTCGAAAAACCAGCTAGTATAAACTTATAAAAAAACGAGAAAAAAATATATAATTTTATATAATTTTTTTTATACTCCATCGAACTTAAGTAATTTTTAGATTTTCAACAAAAAAAAAAGTGTTTTTCGGAGCAATAAAAAATAATAGTTTTGTTAACATATACTAAAATCCATATTTTGATTTAACTACAAATATATTGAAGTAATTAAAAAACAAATCCTCGAACAAGTTTTTAAAAAAATGTATTTTTGAGAATTATTTTATTGAAACTATTAAAACCCATTTTTCTGTTAAGTCATTTTTGCATAAAATTCTCTGAGTTTAGCGCCCTCTCTTGCCGGTAAAAGCAATCACACCAAATATTTTTTTCACATTTGTTTGAGTTACTTTCTTATCTTTAAAAAATCCTTCTTTAATCACAATTTGAGACAAACATTTTTTTTTTATTTTTGTCCATGGGACGAAGCATAGTGCGGACGGACGGATATATGTACGCAGTACTAGTATAGCCATTGCAATAATTCTTATTCATAAAAACATATTTAATAAAAGAACAAATATTAAATGTGGCCATGATTCAACAGTTGTACATGGAGGATTTTTATCTGCATGCTTGCAGCGATATATATTTAACCCTCTAAAATTTCATTTTATAGCTTCATTTTGGCAAAAATGTCCGAAGATGTTGGAAATTAGAGGGCTGAATGAATGTCTTACAAGACATTCTCTTGCATGCGCTGATGAGAGATTTGACAATTTTTAATACTAAATATAACAAAAATTGACCATTTTACTTATTTGTAGTTATTTACAAGATGTTAAAATTCAGATCATTACAAAAACTAAATAAAACAGAAAACAAAAATATTTTGGTGTTGTATAAGAAAATGTTTTGTGGATGTCTTGCAAAACATTCATACTGGCCTCTATTGGAAATGGATGTAGAAACTCCGGCTAAAAAAATCGGCGTTGTACTACTCATATAAACCCTTTACCAAGATATAATTAAATATATCACGCAAAGAAAAACTATGGTCGGGATAGCAATATTCGAAGAGCATCATATATTTTGTATGATTACGACAATAATATGTTATTATTAAATAGTTGTGACAATCATTATCTAACCGTTTTTAAGCATAATATGATCTTTATCTTATCATATTATCATGTCAAAATGTTCCGAATATTACTATATTGTAATAATATGTTTGTTGGCTCATCAGAAAAATTTGTTACTTTAACAAATTTATTAAGGGCGTTAAATAAAGGGTTCTTCAACAGGGACGCTACAAAAGTAGAAAGACAGGGACAGCAAATGGCGCCATATTTCTTGCCGCTCTTTTGACATTTCTCTTCAGTAAGGTTTGCCATTTCATGATGGAAAGATATACGAGCCAACAACGAGTCGAAATTATTAAAATTTACTACCGAAATTCGGAGTCAGTGGCCTCAACGTTAAGAGCGCTACGTCCAATTTATGGTCGTCATAATGAATGGCTTCGTCAATAAACAAAATATGCGTTATTGGTCAAACAGCAATCCACACGTACTCCATGAGTCATCATTGCATCCCGAAAAAATTACGGTTTGGTGCGGTTTATGGTCCGGCGGCGTCATTAATCCGTACTTCTTCCGTGATGATCAAGACCGGCACGTTACTGTGAATGGGAATCGCTACCGTTCAATGATAACCAAATATTTTTGGCCCCAATTGGATGATATGGACTTGGAGGACATGTGGTTCCAACAGGACGGCGCCACAAGCCACACAGCGAATGTCACAATCAATTTATTGCAAACCAAGTTTGGAGAACGTGTTATCTCACGAAATGGTCCAGTCGATTGGCCGCCTCGGTCGTGCGATTTGACGCCGTTGGACTATTTTCTGTGGGGCTACGTCAAATCTATGGTCTATGCCAACAAGCCAGCGTACAACTTCGTACGAATATCGGCCGATTTATGCTTGAAAACCGTCGAAAATTGGGTTCAGCATCTGGACTTCTGCAAGCGTGCCCGTGGTGGCCATGCAAAAGAGATCGATTTCCATAGATAATGGCATTGAACGTACTTTCACAGGAATAAAGAATTTCATTGATATCCAAAACCGTTTTTGTTTTATTTAAAAAAACTTTTGTAGCGCTCTTATTGAAGAACAATTACTGTAACAACAGCATTTTAATGGGCATATTTGAACGTTTGTCAAAAATGCAATTAACAATATTTTTAATATTTTGTTTTTTTATTTAAAAATTATGTTATTGCAGTATTTTTAAAAAATATCAGTTATATATTTCCCCAGCCAAAATCGCCAGAGTTGCCACTTCATTAATGGCCTTTTTTAAAAAAGGCAAAATCGGCTGCCACTGTGCAGCCTTAATGACCGAAAAATAAAAATGTAAAGTGATACTTAATCCCAAATAAATTCTCTAGTCCTTATCGTAGCCCAATTTTAATTAAATCTTTTTTTTTTAACAAAGGTGCCACACAAACTTAAAAATATCAAAAAAGGCAAGAAAACCCACATTTGCTCGGGGATATAAAATTTATTTGACCAAAATTGAAAAAAAGGGCCACGATAAGGACTAGAGTTTTTTGTTGACTACGAAAGAAAAAAAAAACCGAACTGAAATCGGTCAACCCGCCTTGGCTGTACAGTGGCAGCCGATTTTAAACTCAGGGTTGTGGGAAAACGCGTTTAAAGTTTAAAATTAATTTTACGCTAAGAAAACAGCAAAATTTGTTTTAACAAAATTTATATCTCGTAGTTTTCTACATGTGCAGCAAATTTGGGAAGAATCGGATAAAGAGTATTTTATATATTAACCCAAATATTCTTAAAAACGATGGTAGAGAATTTATTAGACATTTCCTTTTGGTCAAAATGTTTTTACTTCATATATTTTTTAATTTGTTTTTTATTTGTTTTTTATTTTTTATATACATTGATTACTTTTATGGCTTATAAAAAGCCATCAGTACCTGCCTCATATAACGTGCTTTCACCCACCATCGAGGAATCGTCATTGGCTTTTCTTTAAAGACTGCGTGCAATTCTTGCATCTTTAGATGTAGTTTTTTTCTGTTTTGTTCTGCTGTATTATGCGAAATAAGATTTATAATAAAGACAATAATAAAAAACGCTCCCAAAAAATTTTGTGTACAAATTTAATGCGTAGAACATTACTTTGTGACTAAAACATATTTTACAAAAAAACATGTGGAAATTTTATTTCTTCGAATTTTTTATTATTATTTTCTGAGCATATACTGAGGAGTATGACTATCTAAATAAAATATCAAAAAAATTCCGAAACAAATTTTTTCCTAGAGTCGATACCCCCCTTAATGTTTTTTTGGCTTAAAATAAAACTTGTTGATTTAACAAATCTAAATTTAAGGAAAAAATTAGTAGAACTACAATTTTATTTGTAATTATACTTATCTTAAAATTTGTTAAAATTTTGCAGTCACGGGACCCACTTTGGACCTGGTCTATTTTGAAAATTAACACACCAAATTAGTAAGGAGGATTTTTAATATTGTGTTAAATAGGAAGATACTCGTAACTAAAATCGTGACTTAAATCAGTGTTTTAACTAAAAATTTGCGAAAAAAAAATATTCAAATCGATTTGAAACCCATTGATAGAATTTTTACTGACGTGCTCGTATCATTTCCGTGCTAAAAAAAGTAATTAGTAGACAGAATGTTTAGCTTAATCTCATTTTACCGACCTTTATCCAAAAATTAAGTATTCAGTATTTTTCTGTAAAACCTTTACTTTAAGAGTTATAGCGCAAAAAAACTTTGAACTACTTTTAGTCCAATTTCAGGGCTAAAAGCTGCGGGTGACTGGAAAGGGTTTTATTCCGAGAGGACCAATTTTTTCGGGGATATTATTTTTTACGCCCAACTACACTCATAAAAAAGTTGGTAAAAAAGTCTGTTTAAATTGAAATGATTTTTCTGTTATTTTCTCTAAAAAAGTCCGTATAAATAGGTCAAAATTCTGCTAAAATAACAGAAAATAGTATATGTATTTGTGCCAGTACAATTTTGTCCTATTTGTACGGACTTTTTTTTATGAGTGTACCGGAAAATACGTGAGTGTACAAGTATTATTAACCATTTTTATTTTATATTAGCAATAAATTTTGAGACTTATTTTCATCAAAATATGAACTTCTTATCGAAAGCTGGCTATCCAGCCAGAAGAAGGGTTTCTTTTGGTACCTAATAGCCTAAGGCAGGGCTGGCAAAACTATGACACGCGTGTCAGTAGTGGCACGCGAGTGGATTTTAGGTGGCACGCGACGTTTTGTTGGATATTTTCAAAAAATTTAAACTATTAGAAGACCAGCAAAAATTCAGTTAAATTTTAAATTTCGCTACAAAAATGTGTAATTTAACTCCATAATGGTGAAATTTTTCATACAGCTTCTAAATCGTCTTTTGAAAGGATTAAAACTCTGTATTGCCACCATTTTTTGTTCAAAGAAATACGATATGGTTAATACAGCACTTGCAATTTCGATTATCAGGAAAATTCTTGGCAAATTTCTAAAATTCTGGAAAATGCCTCATAATTGGAGAAATAAAAAGTACCAGAAAAATTTCACAAAAATGGAAAACAACTTGTAATAAAATTGGCTCTAAAAAATTAAGTTTTTTTTAAACACAAAATAGGTGCTACGAAATAACCCTCAATGAAATTAAGGCTGAAAATAAGTTTCATAATGTTCCCTTTGTTGGAATTTCAAATTGTGTTTTGATCGTGTTTCGCAGGGCCATTTCTTGTGAAATAGAAATTTTTCTGTTCAAAACCATAATATTCGCTTTTTATTCATTATTATGATGGTAAAATCCGCGCGATTTATTTTAACAAAATCAAATTTTCGCCCGAAGCACATTTTTCAACTAGTTTCTTACGTACTTAAGTAAATTTTGTAACCCAATAATTTAATTTTTTTTTAACAAAATGAAATAACCACCAAAGGCAATAATGTTGAAACTGTTTTAATTTTATTTCATTGGAGATTTTTTCATAATGAATTAATCTCAATATTTCAAGATTAAATAAACCCCCAAAAATTAAATAGACGTCAAACATTTTTACTTCATTTCTTGGATGTTATTTAATTTTTCCCTTTGGGGGTTATCCGTAGCGCTGATAAATATGTACTTCTGCTTTTTAAGAGAAATTTTGCAAATTTAAAAATTTTTAAAAAATGACTTTTAAAAGACAACTAAAATTGAGATCGTGCGCGATAAATTTTTACAAAAAAAATTTGTCTGTTTCTGGCACGCATAGGAAAAAGTCTTTCCACCCCTGGCCTAAGGTGTCTACCTTGCAAACAATATTAATATGTCAGTAAAACAATTCACTGAAATCGGATAAAGGAATTGGAGGAAAAAGGAATGGGTTAAGAGATATAATTTTTGAATGATCCGAAATTCGCTGGCTGGGTAGATAATGAAAATTTGATTGAAAGAAATAAATTTAATAATTTTAAACAGTAGATAGGTGTACCTTGTGTTAAAAAAGTATTCATTACATACTCATTCATATATGTAGCGCCATGCAGTAAGGGGTTAATATAACAAGGGTTTTACTATTATAATGGTCGTATTTTGTTTTAGTTCAATATTGAAGTATTCCTCTTGTCATCTATACCAGAGTAAAGTTTTGTACTTTTCTATGAACAAGTTAATATTAAAAAATGGATAAAAATGTTAAAGTTCGACTGCAGGATATCCTACACGAATCTGATTGAAAGTCAATTAATGTTTGGATCCGATTTTAAAATAGATAGCCTTGTATCAAAATTTGTCTACAAAATGGCAAAACCTTTGCAAATCAATATGAAAGATATGCACAAAAATACAGAAAAGCGGACGGAAACCGCTAAACCGGATAAAAAAGTAATTCGCTGTACTAAAAGGTTTAGGTCTGGATCCCATATTTTTTTGCTCTTACAAATATCAGCACAAAGTCAGTATACCCTGCACACGTAGTTGTGCAGGATATAAAAAGGACAACATTTTCTATTTTACTCTCTTCTACCATTTTAATCCTTAAGCAGATATTTGTTGCAAAAATGTCATAAGCGCCACTTACAATAAAATTATCGTTGAAAATAAAGTTTATATTACAATGCAAAAAAAAAAAAATTAATAAAGAAAAAAACAAAAATGTTGAAAACTTTGTCTAGTCTTGTTTATACCAAAAACATTTTATGACAATAAGGGAGCAGAAAATACAATAAAAATAAACTTTAAGTGGTTTTCAATTGGATTTTCTGCACAGTTTTTCTTAGTTAGTAAATGTTATTTTCTAAAAGTGGCTTCTATGGCAAACAGGCAAAATTATAATGCAATATTGATGTTTTATCTAAACATTTTTTTAAATAAATTTGCTTGTTAATATGATAGTTATTTTTACTTTTAGAAATCATTACAATTGCAAATAATTATTTTAAAATAATACAGTCTGTTCAAGAACCAAATCATGCAAATGCAAAGCCCATTATTTTTCCGGTTCGTACATTCAGAAAATATTTTCCAAAACCGATTGAGGTTTATTTGAAAAGTAATAGGTAAAGTTTGTTTTCAATTGAAGAATCAATTAAAATACATGGAAACATATTCTTTAACTTTTTTTAACAGTCAATAAAAAACAAACTACAAAAAAATATGTGTCGTCTGTAGGAGTTGATATTTTCAGTCAAATGTTCTAATTTTATTTTAGTAGGTTTGAGGTTAAGAAGAAAAAAAAATGTTTTTCTTCAAAAGTTATAAACACATTAAATTTGCAAATCAGACTAGATCCAGTTTCTGCCTTTTTGCTATGGACAGGCTTCATCAGTGATTTTCCATTAAATTGTATTGTTGTTTATATCTTGATTGTCAGATTGTCTCTATATGATAATTTTTTTCAACAACCGGTCGGCTGTAGGAATCTAACCCATGCACTTCTACATTACAAACGTAACTATACTACAGTTCGACAGCTTAGCAGCCATCTAAGCCACGTATGGCCTTGCATATAGTGCAGCTAATTCATAGTTTCTTTTCCTATTCAGCTTTCTGTTATTGTTTTTTTTTTTTGCTTTCATAAGTGATCAAACAGACATAATCAAACATTCTACTTTAGATTTTTTGTTTATCTTCTTATTTCCTCCGTGTCACCTTTTCACAAATGTTGCCACACTGACGTTTAGTTTTCTACTTTCAGAAAAAATAATTTAAATAATTTCGTTGTTTTCTGTTTTAAAACAAAAAATTCAAATATTTTCGGTTTTTTGTTAAAATAGTTTGTTTATATACAAAATTATTTCAATTCAAATTACAAGAAATTCTTTACCCATACACACAAACATAGCCAATAAAAATATGAACGTGTGTGTTGTGTGTGTAGTGTTTTGAAAAATCAAACCAAAAACAACTTTCAAATATGAAAAAACAAACCGAAAAATCGTTTTTTTGTAACGCGTTTTGTCAGTTAAAAATTGAAGCTTGTTTTAACAGACTTTTCAATTATTTTTATTTCTTTTATGGATTGTTTAAACAATGTTTGAAATTAGATAGCCATATGGTTTGAATATAATGAAAAATCATTGTATTTTCAATTAATTTAATATGTATTTTAGGTAGTTTTAACGATAAAATTATGTGAGTGTACTATTTAGAAATTTACAAATATTTTGTTGTACACTGCAATCACATAACTCAGTCAGAAAAATAGTATGGGGAAAACGATGGCAAGGTACTTTAACTGGTCGTACAATTACTGGCAATAAGTGTTTTACCCATTTCGAAAACGATAACCAATGGGGAAACTACATTTTCAACGTTGGCGGAACGCTAAAAAAACAATAAATATATGGTCTGCAAATAGATTTTCCGAAATAAAATTAAAAAAAATTTCATGTTTTTTTTTGGTCCTGCCGTGATTTGAACCCAGCAAGTCAGATTGGCCAACGACAGCTCTACCGACTGAGCTGATGAGACATATAATTAGGGCTGCCAGATACCAAAAGTCAAATAACTAAACAATGGAGAAAAATCACCTGGGTTTAAAAAAAAATAACTGGACAATTTGAAAATGCATTTATAGTTCAAAAAATTAAAATTTTATTTAAAAAACAGTAACATAAAAACAAGGAAACGTAACAATTAAAATTCTTATGTCATATTACATATCGTCATATGAAATCAAAAACGCCGTAAGTTACATTTAAAAAAGTTTACAGGAGAAGCAAAACACTTCCTGAAATGAAAAATAAACCAAATTTTTTCACCATTTTTATACCCTACACCACTATGTGGTCAGGGTATTTATTATAAGTTTGTGCTGATGTTTGTAACACCAAAAAATATTGGTCGTAGACCCACCTTATAGTATACCGATCGGTTCAGAATTTTTTTTTATTTCGATTTAACGATGTCCGTCTGTCTGTCTGTCCATGCAATCTTGTGCCCACTCTACAGGTCGCAACTATTAAGATATTTTGATGAAATTTGGTATGCAGACCTATGTTGGCCCAAGGACGAACAAGTTTGATTTTGGTGAACATCGGTCCATGTTTAGACCTAGTGCCCATATAAGGGTCCTACCAAAATTATATTGTTTATACGCTGCAGGTCGTAAATATTAAGATATTTGGATGAAATTTGGTACACAGACCTATGTTAACCCAATAACGCAGCCTATTGATTTTGGTGAACATCGGTCCATGTTTAGACCTAGTGCCCATATAAGGGTCCTACCAAAATTATACTGTTTATACGCTGCAGGTCGTAAATATTAAGATATTTTGATGAAATTTGGTACACAGACCTATATTGGCCCAATAACGCAGCCTATTGATTTTGGTGAATATCGGTCCATGTTTAGACCTAGTGCCCATATAAGGGTCCTACCAAAATTATACTGTTTATACGCTGCAGGTCGTAAATATTAAGATATTTTGATGAAATTTGGTACACAGACCTATATTGGCCCAATAACGCAGCCTATTGATTTTGGTGAACATCGGTTCATGTTTAGACCTAGTGCCCATATAAGGGTCCTACCAAAATTATAATGTTTATACGCTGCATGTCGCAAATATTAAGATATTTTGATGAAATTTGGTAAATAGACCTATGTTGGTCCAAGGACGAAGCCTATTGATTTTGGTGAACATCGGTCCATGTTTAGAACTAGTGCCCATATAAGGGTCCCCCCAAAATTATATTGTTTATACGCTGCAGGTCGCAAATATTAAGATATTTTGATGAAATTTGGTACATAGACCTATGTTGGCCCAAGGACGAAGCCTATTGATTTTGGTGAACATCGGTCCATGTTTCGAACTAGTGCCCATATAAGGGTCCCCCCAAAATTGGCTTGGTTACAAACTGCAGGTCGCAAATATTAAGATATTTTATTAAATTTGGTGCGCTGACTCACATTATAGAAAATTTTGACATAAGCCCCATTTTAACCCAATCGAATTTCGGATCCAAACAATACACCAGACTGGTGTAGGGTATTGTATAGTCGGCATGCCCGACTTTAACCTTTTTACTCGTTTAAGTTAAGCTTATTTTTTCTGTTATCGAATTTGTATTTGGAGAAAAATTTCCAATTTAAGGATTAGTTTTTCTGTGCTTGCACTTAGGGCTTTTAGAATTTTGTTAATAAAATCGTCGTTTTTAATAGTATACTACTACTCCTATAGGAGTGTAAAATTTTGCAGGAGCGTTTATTTTGATACCGTGCATTATAATCAATCACAAAGACGATTTGGATTTTTATGTAACTTCCCGAGTAAAAAAAATTATATATAATCATATATGGCATATATTACAATATATAATTAGACATGTCGTTATGTATATCCATATATAATTATATATGACGTCTTTTTCCAAAATTTTTCCTTATATTATGCCATATATAATTTCATCTAATTAGATATCGGCTTTTATAATATTAGATATGGTATATATGATTATATATTACATAGCATGGCTGATCTTATTGCATATATAGTTGTATATAGAGCTATATCTTAATATATATGGTAGCATTTTAGCAATATATAATTATATATGGTATCATTTAAACAATATATAACTATATATGGTACCAGTTAAACTAGATATTATCATATATGGTGGCATTTAAACAATATATGGTCATATATGGTACCTCATGAACAAAATTTTTAATACAGTTGCAGATATGATAATATATGCTACTATATATAGTGCCATATATATTTATATATGGTGTTATTTAAGCAATATATTAGCATATGTGGTGCCATTTAAACCATATATTATCATATATGGTGCCATTTCAACAATATATGCTCATATATGGGACCTCATGAACAACATTTTCAATATAGTTCCAGATATGATAATATATGCTACTATATATAGTACCATATACTTTGATATATCGTATCATTTAAACAACCGGAGTAAAAATAGTTACATATAGTCATATATGTGATTAAGTTATATCTGGATAAATATACAGTTTCATCCGAAGAATGGCGCGATTTATTTTTATTAATTGTTTATCAATTTTTATTTAATTGTATCAGTTTAGATCTGACCTGATTAAATTATGTGTTAATCAGATGAAATTGTATCCGATTTTTGCCCTGATACAATTTTATCGGTTTATATGTAATGGTGTCAGGTTTGATCGTAATTGGTTCAATTTTATATAAATAAAATATAATTGTATCCGACATTTACCTTATACAATTGTATCAAAGTTTTAAACTGATACAATTACATCAGGTCAAAATTGGGATATAACTATATAATTTTGTATACAAATATATCTATTTGCACCTAAACTGATAACATGTGATATAAACCAATAAAATTGTATCAGGTCAAACATCAGATACAATTTCATCTGATTAACACATAATTTAATCAGGTCAGATCTAAACTGATGCAATTAGATAAAAACTGATAAACAACTGATACAATTTCATCGGGCCATTTTCCGAAATGATCAAATGTATTACAGAAATTATTAATTGTATTTCAGAAATAATCAAATGTATTTCAGAACTTGTTGATTGTATTTCATAATTAATAGAGAAAAATTTTTGAAATACATTTCATAATTTCTGAAATGCAATTGATAATTTCTGAAATACAGTTTGATAATTTCTGAAACACAGTTGTGAATTTCGGAAATACAATTAATAATTTCTGAAATACAATTGATAAAACTGAAATTCAATTGACTAGTTCTGAAAAACAATTCATAAATCTGAAATATAATTGATAAGTTCTGAAATACAATTGATAAAACTGAAATTCAATTGATTATTTCTGAAATACAATTGATAAATCGTAAAAACAATTGATACAATTAGAAATGGTGTAGAGCGTTAAAAAGATGTAAATAAAATTATTTTTTTAAAAAAATTCAATTTAATAAAAAAAAAAAAATAATTATAATTTATAAAAAGAAATTCATTTTATAAAAAAAATGCATAGCCGTGAACGGTATCGAACTCGAGACCTTCTGAGTTTAAACCTTATTTTAACAAAATATTGTAATTTTTATAAAATCAGTGCTCTGCCAGTGTATTATTTTTTGAACTGTTGTCAAGATTTGTCTGGGATCTTATTCAATCCCAAATAAATGGAGATCTTACGTAGTACCCAAATATAATGCGGGATCTAATTTCATCTGTCATTTTTCTGGATAGTTTTAGATGTCAATCCCCAAATATATTGCTGTTTCTAATCCGATCTGCCATTTTAATACCGAAATAAATTGCTGGATCTAATTCAATCTGCAATTTATGGGATAAATTAAGATCCTGCCAAATCCCCAAATATATCACTGGATTTAATTCCATCTGCAATTTATCGGAAAAGTTAAGATCTTACGCAATCCCGAAATATATTACTGGATCTAATTTGATATGTCATTTTTTGGATAAATTTAGATCTTACTTAATCCCCAAATATATTGCTGGATCTAATTCCATCTGCCATTTTTCGGATTAATTTAGATCTAAGTTTATCCCCAAATATATTGCTGGATCTAATTCGATCTGCCACTTTTTCGGATCAAATTAGATCTACTTTTATCCACAAATATATTGCTGGATCTAATTCGATCTGCCAAAATTGAGATCAAATTAGATCTAAGTTTATCCACAAATATATAGCTGGATCTAATTCGATCCGCCATTTTTCGGATCAAATTAGATCTAAGTTTATCCACAAATATATAGATGGATCTAATTCGATCCGCCATTTTTCGGATCAAATTAGATCTAGGTTTATCCCCAAATATATCATTGGACCTCCCAATTTTGAGATATAACTTGATCTTAGTTTATCCCTATATATACAATGGGATCTAATACGATATCATTGGATACACCCAATTTTGAGATCTAATTGGATCAGCTAGATATTACAGCAGATCTTAGACAATATAAAATTGGATATGATTAGATATTGCGCGAGATCAATTTTTTTTACTCGGGTTACGACTTTTTTGATTTCATATGACGATATATATTAATTTAAATCACATAAAAAAGTATAAGTATTTTTTTTTTCTCACATATATTTTGTATATAGTTGTAAGCAAAAATGTTTGAAAATTTTTGCAACTTTCTTTGAAATTTAACATATTTGTTATAAAATACAGATATTATGCCTCAGCGCCATTATGGCATTATAGAGGCGAGTTGGTGAAATAAATTACAATTTAACACTTTTTAAAGAAAAAAATAGTTCAAAATTATAAAATTATTATAATTAATAAAGAATAGAAAAAAAATATAATAAAATAATTAATAATTAATTAATAATTTATTCTTATTCAAATTTCAGCCTTTATTAGGTCGAAGGACAGTCTAAATATTACTTTCTTGTGATTATAGATTATTTAAAATACTAAAAGTTCTTTCACAAAACTCATGCTAATTGCTATGGAAAAACAAACGAGTGCAACTTACATAGCATTTTTCAAAAAAAATGGACCAATCTTATCAATTGGAATATCTTTCGGCAAATTATCAAAGGTTTCTAGCAGGCACCAGAAGTCGGGGTACAACATGTTGTTGTCAATTTAATTTGATATTTCTAAAACTTTTGGAAGCTCTCAAAACATATCCCACTATAAAAGAGATTGTTTTAAATTTAAAACATAAATTTTGTTGTAAAGTGATTCGTCTCCAAAATCATATCGTTGCTGCAAGTAAGTAACATCATTTTTTAAAAACTGATTTGCTTCTAATTTGAAAGCTTTTGTTTCGTGACAAGAAAATTTTTTAAAAATAGTTGCAACTTTTCATCCATAAAACTCATCTTTTAACCCATTTTAAGGCAATTCAAAAGATTACTCATTATATTGTGCAGTTCTATAATAGTACAGGAAACACTTTCCAAACTATATCCATTAAGAGGGAGGACTGAAGATGATGAAATTTTCTTGTATGGTAAAATGGTACTTAAATGATAGAAAATGTTCCCATGATATCAAAAATTATTTTTTTTTTTCAATAATCTGTAATCGCATTAAAAATTTCAAGATTAAAATAAAAATTTTTTTGTTCGAAAAATAACGCGATTTTTACAAAAAAAATTTTCCTGCGTCGCAATAAAACTACATCAATTCTGAAATTGTATTTTTCATCAAAAAGTTTTATTTTTATATCATCGCCAAAAGGTTGGGTATAGCTAACATTAAAAAAAAATTCTTTATGGAAAAATCGCACGATTTTCACAAAGAAAAAAAATTTCCCTGCGGGGCAATTAAACTATATCAGTTCTGAAATTGCATTTGTTATCAATTAAAAGGTGATTCCTTTTAGGTTTTATGGATAAAAAAAGAATAACATTTTTGGAATCGTAAGAAAATTTCCTTTCATTTGAGTACCCACACTTACATGTTACTAGGTTCCCCCCGTTTTTGCACCCCACGGGCCTTCCGGGTCCGAGTCCCTCCCAAAATTATTTTCAGTTTTTTGGTTTTTTAATGCCAGTGGGGGTCATATTTCTTTTTTTTGTTTACGAAACCCCATTAACTGCAGTTATGCCGAAAATTTATAGGTAGAATTATAGGTGGCTGATAAGAATTAATAAGTACAGAGTAACGAATTTTTTTCATTTTGCCCTATCTCGCTTAGTTTGCGAAATGCAAGCTATTTTACGATTATATAATAAAAACGAGTAAAAAGGTTAAAGTCGGGCATGCCGACTATACAATACCCTACACCAGTCTGGTTAAAAGCCAACTAATGTTTGGATCCAAAATTTGAAT
This sequence comes from Leucophora obtusa, assembly GCA_949987735.1. Classification (NCBI taxonomy): domain Eukaryota; kingdom Metazoa; phylum Arthropoda; class Insecta; order Diptera; family Anthomyiidae; genus Leucophora; species Leucophora obtusa. The sequence continues at coordinate 173,484,639 of OX465298.1, forward strand.
GGGTTAAAATAGGACTTGTGTCAAAATTTTCTATAATGTGAGTCAGCGAACCAAATTTCATCAAAATTTCTTAATATTTGCGACCTGCAGTTTATAACCAAGCCAATTTTGGGGGGACCCTTATATGGGTACTAGGTCTAAACATGGACCGGTGTTAACCAAAATCAATAGGCTTCGTCCTTGGGCTGCCATAGGTCGGTGTACCAAATTTCATCAAAATATCTTAATATTTGCGACCTGCAGCGTATAAACAATATAATTTTGGGGGGACCCTTATATGGGCACTAGGTCTAAACATGGACCGATGTTCACCAAAATCAATAGGCTTCGTTCTTGGGCCAACATAGGTCGGCGTACCAAATTCCATCAAAATATCTTAATATTTGCGAACTGCAGCGTATAAACAATATAATTTTGGGGGGACCCTTATATGGGCACTAGGTCTAAACATGGACAGATTTTAACCAAAAGCAATAGGCTTCGTCCTTGGGCCGACGTGAGTCGGTGTACCACGTTTCAATAAAATATCTTAATATTTGCGACCTGTAGAGTGCGCACAAGAATGCATGGACAGACAGACAGACAGACGGACGGACAGACGGACATCGTTAAATCGAAATAAAAAAAAATTCTGAGTCGATCGGTGGGTCTGGGACCAATATTTTTTGGTGTTACAAACATCAGCACAAACTTATAATACCCTGACCACATAGTGGTGTAGGGTATAAAAATAAAATATAGCGGCATCATAGGCACAAAATTATAATAATTGGGAAATTATGTTGTGTTAAATTATGTGAAAAGTTAAGAAACACAAATTACTAAGAATTACCGTGCAAAGTTACTTCAAATACGGATGTAAGTAATTGTACTGCTAAATTGAATTTACAAAAAATATTTGTTCAATTCTAAATTCTTAGACAAAATAACAGAAAAATTAGTTCAATTGAATCAGAATGTATTTAACAGACTTTAGTACTAACTTTCTTTTATGATTGTAGAAAAAAATGATTTTCCGTTCTATATGATTTGATTCTTTCGCGCACTGCATATTCATTTACTTATAACAATTTTGAGTATAAAGTTTAGATTAGAAAGTTAACCATGATTATTGTTGCTGCTGAGTTATTTAAATTAATGACTATAGGAAATTGCTTTTTGTATCGATACGAGTTCTAAATTATTTATCTTTAACTAACAAAATTCATATATAATTTACTTTTTTTAACTAATGATCTCTTTATACCTGAGGGCAATTTGTTTTGATATGGAATTTTGATTGGTTTCACTGCTGATGAGTTTCTCTTTAATATAAGTATATAATCAGTTCTAGTTATATATTTAATCCTTTAATTCCCAGTGGAACATAGGCCCAGTCATGGTGTAAAACTACTGTAGAGAGTTTGCATATATTTTGCTAAAATTTAGAATATTATTTATTATTAAATAATTTAAACCAATGCAGCGATCCCTTGATTAACTTGATTGTGCAGGTAGCAAAATACAATCGGCAGATTATTGACTACAGTCGGTTAAGCGTTGGCAGTACTTGGGCACATGTGGTCTGAAATCATGAATTGGTGAAAAAATACAAGGCAAAAAGTACCTTAATTACACTTTCAAATAAAACTATTAAGAACTCAAAATTGTTAAATTCATTTAAGATATTTGTTATTACAGTTCGATTTCAAAATCCAATTGTAATATTAGAATCAGTGAGCGCAGACCTATACTAATATAAAACTTCAATTTGATGGAACTAAAGTTTTACTCTTTGTAGCCATATGGTATCCGCTATTTGGAATTTTGATCATCTGATATAATTTTCAAGCAAAACGTGATATTACCAAGTAACTAAGCGAGTAAGTGGCACACAAAGTTTTCAGGCTATTTGCTCCCTCAATTACTTATTTTCGCTACCCAGTAAAAAAATTGGAAGTAATGCTTTACAAACTACTTCTTTCACTGCTTCACAAGTATCCGTTAGTGTATTTTTACTACTTTTTTAGAAGTTATTCTTACAACTTCAAAAAATAACTTCTTTCATTGCTTCCAAAGTATCCGTTATTATATATAGCATATTTTTATAGCTTTTTTAAAATTACTTCTGAAAAACATCCAAAAAATCACTTCAGTATTGCTTTTAAAGAGTAATTGCTCTAAAATTTATCGTATAAAGTGATTTTGTAATTATTTGGCAATTCCAAACAGAGGGCCGCGGTTCGATTCCCGACGGCACTTTTTTTAATTTTTTTAATCTATTAATTTTTTTTTTTATATTTATAATTAATTTGTTTAAATTCAATATTTTTTAATTTTTAAAAATATGTGTATATATAAAAAAAAATTATGAGAAATTAAAAATAGTACTGAAAACAATATTGAATTGGAGTGCACCTTATTCTACTAAAGAGAATAAGGAAAATACCTCGCAGTAACAAAGTGGTGTATTTATGTTAACTTTCATATCAAAGAATAGATCAGCGGTAGAGCGCTAGACTAGCAATCGTGAGGTCGCAAGTTCGATACCCGTTGGCGGCAATATAAAAACTTTTGTAAAATAAAAGAAATTTAATTTTTTTTGGGAAGAATTTTTTTTTTAAATTTTAATCGGTGAAAACGAGCTTCCTTTGCACTCGTTCAAAAAATACTGAAAAAAGTTGAAGTGGAAGTACTCCTCTCCTACGACACCTAAAAGTTTTTTAAAGCTCCATTAGTCTAGTGCAGGGGTGGCAAGAGTTTTTTTCGCTGCGTGCCAGCAACACACAATTTTTCTTTTTGTAAGTGTCTCGCGAGCCGCCTTAATTTTAGTAGTCTTTTAAAAGTCATTTTTTGAAAATTTTTAAAAAAATTTTTAAAAATATCATTGCAGATGTATCTTTATCAGCGCTTTGGGAAAAATTAAATAAGATCCAAGATATGACGTAAAAATGTTTGAGGGTTTATTTAATATTTAAATATTGAGATTATTTCATTATGAAAAAATCCCCAATGAAAAGAAAAAATTAAAATTTTAGAAATTATTGCCTTTTAAATTTTTTGGGGGTTATTCCATTTTTGTTAAATTTTTGGTCGTCTTTAAGTATTAAGGTATGTAAGAAACTATTTGAAAAGTGTGCCTCAGGCAAAAATTAATGGCTTAAATAATGAATAAAAAGCGAACATTATGGATTTGAATACAGAAATTTCTATTTCAGATGAAATGGCTCTGCGAAAAACGATCAAAATCCAATTTAAAATTCCAACAAAGGCGATTACAATTTACATAAATTCCCGGTGAAAAATTTTCAAATACGCTCAAACATGTTCGTATATGGTTTATGTATGGACACATATGTACAAATATGGATTTTTTATGAACATATATGGATTTTATATGAACATATATGGAAGTATATGTGATTCCATATATGAAAAAAGATTTCATATACAGACATATATGGAGGCATCTGCTACTTCATATATGGAAAAGGCACTCATATATGGAAAAATATGGAAGTATATGATATTCAATTTATGCAAAAGTGACTTGTATATGAACATATTTGCAAGAATATATTTTTCCATATGTGTAAAAGGAACTCATATATGGATAAATATGGAATTATATTTAATTCCATGAATAAAAATAGGAACATATGTAGCGCCTAATTCGAATGTCATACATAAATTTATATCTATAGTACAACCTTATAATAAAGGACAGCAACGTTCGCATGTATTCTCATACATTTAATAAATTTATATGTTCATATATGTCCATATATGAACATATACTTAGGTGTTACCTCATTTTTCGGATCCATACATATATGGTTGAACCATAAATGTTCATATATGGACATTTTTCACCGGGTTATTAACTTTTTTTCTATTTATTTATTTTATTTTTTTACATTAATTCATTACAGATTATTTTATTTTTTCCTTTGGGGCTTATTTCATTACGAAACTTATTTTCAGCCTTTATTTTATTGAGGGTTATTTCGTAGCATCTATTTTCCCTGTAAAAAAAAACTAATTTTTTAGATCCAGTTTTATTACAAGTTGTTTTCCATTTTTGTGGAATTTTCTGGTACTTTTTATTTCTCCGATTATGAGACATTTTCTCATCGAAACATTTAAACTTCTTTCAATCTAGAATTTTAGAAATTTTATCAGAATTTTCTGATAATCGAATTTGCGAGTTCCGTATCAACCATATTTCTGTAAACAAGAAATGGTTTCAATAAAGAGTTTTAACAATTTTAAAAGACGATTTACAAGCTATATAAGAAATTTCACCATTATGGAGTTAAATCACACATTTTTGAATCGAAATTTAACATTTAAATGAATTTTTTGCTAGTCTTCTAATAGTTTAAATTTTTCGAAAATATCCAACAGAAGTTGCGTGCCACCTAAAATTTACTCGTGTGCCACTACTGACACGTGTGTTATAGTTTTTCCAGCCCTGGTTTAGTGGTATCGTAAAGTATCGTGTCAGCTGTTTACTTTTAGTTAATGACAATATGTTATACACAACCACTTAGTTTGCCAGTACATTTGAGGTAAGAAAAGCTATTGAAAAGAGATTTCTACCTCACGATTTTTCATTTTGCCGCACTTTACTTCCAAACTAATTTGGGCTTTAGTTTTCGGACTTGCGGTTCAAATCGCAGCCACAGCAAAAACAAATTATTATTTTTTTATAGATTCATTACTGATGTGATACGGAAAAATTCTTTTGATAATGGCAAATAGGCAGTTTATCTGCGTCATTTTAGAAACAGAAAAAACTATCTTTTTAAGACGTCTGTGACATTGTTTTTAAGACAGAATTTCGAGCTGGGTTGTTTCACATTTTTCCTGTAGCCGGGCAGTTGGTATAGAAAGTCTCATATGGAATGTAGATGTTTTGACACATTAGGTAGCCTAAAAGTATGCCATAATTTTTTGTATTCATTAAATTTTTTTTTAAATTGTGATTTTTTTAAATATTTTGCTCCATTCGTTACCAAACAACAATATGTTGGCTTATTTATATATGTGACAGCGCATAGAGAAAGGGACCTAAGGGTAAAAAATCAATTTTTTTTTGTGGACAACATCTGAGCATCGAATGAGACCGATCCCATGCTCTCCTGACCTTAGGTCCCTTTCTATCCTTAGGTCCCTTTCTATTTTGCGCGTCACATATAAGAAAATAATTAATCAAACTCACTAGCATATTCGTACATACAGCCAATTAATTACCACCCTCTCTGTCATCGTTAAAGCAATAAAAAGTTTTGCTTAAACTTTTCTAAAGTGACATTTAATGACGATTTGAAATAACTGATGACACTGATACATTGAATGCAATTGAAATTGTAGAATGTTTCACAGAACAATTCATTTAAGTTTGTTGCTGTTTTTCTTCGTTGCTTTTAATTGCAAACTCAACGCATTCTATTGCTTAATGCAATTGTGTATTGAAAAACTTTATCCTTATTTTTTCTTATTTTAAAGAAACAAACTTGTAGTCTTAAGTAAATATTGAAAGCTTCAAGGTATTTATTTAGAAAAACAGTGAGAGTGGAAGATCGAAAGTTCTTAATGATAAATTCATACAAAGTAGTATTTCGTGCGTAAACGAAAAACAATACAAAACTTTTTTCCAAAATTAAATTCTTCTGGAGTTAAGTATGTAAGACTACCCAAGTAAAAATGTTTATAATGTAATCTTGTTTCAAATCATTGTATATTGTGTTATGTGAATATACATATATGTTGTCATGCATAGCCATAATTAGTAATATATATATTGCTTAGTATAGTTTTTTTTTTAAATTATATATTAAGCATATATGTATGTAATAAAAAAAAAAAAATATCATATATAATTATAACTGAACATATGCAATATAACATGTAATCGTATATGGTGGCGTAGTGACTATATATTTTGAGATATATGTATGTATGTTCTCTTATAAAATTTTTTTGTATGATGTAAGATATTTTTATATATACATCTATGGACATGGAAATAGGACACTTTTATGTGTTAAGAAACATAATTATTTATTTTGAAAAATAAAACAAAAATAAAATTTTCAATTTCATATACGGGAAGTGTTATTATTGATGATTATAATTCATTCTTTATATAAATAAAAATGCTTCAACTATTTTATATTTATATTGGTAAATACATATATATAAACTAATAAAAATACCTGGACTTCTAAATAGGACACATTTTATATTTTTACAAAAAACCGTAAATTTTTTGGGTTTTTAAAACAATTATTATTTCTTAGCGTTAATATTACACTAATATTTTGTGCTGTATCCATTATTATCAATAACCGCTTCGCATCTTCTTTGCATACTCTCAACTAATCTCTGGCATCTTTCTTTTGGTATAGGTTTCTTGATTACCAGCCCAAAGTTCGGTGGAATTTTTGTAATTGTTTTGCGAAACTTTTGTTTTTACATCATTCCATAGATTTTCTATTGGATTAAGGTCCGGACTTTGGGCTGGCCTAACTTGTTCTTGTAAAAATCAATCCTTCACTATGTTTGACGAATGCTTCGGATCATTGTCTTGCATAAGTGTCCACTTAACTGGCAAATTTTCATAAGCAAATGGCTCCATAACTTTCTTAAGAATGCTCAAATATTGAAACCTATCCATTTTGTCCTCTACTTTTACGATAGGCCCAACACCACGCCAGGAAAAAGCCCCCAATACCATAATATTACCCCCACCGTGTTTCAAGGTCTTCTGAATGTACTTAAGGTTTAAAGCCTGGTCTTTTGGGCGGTGTACAAATGTTCTACCATCTGTTCCGACACGATTTACCTTCGTTTCATCGCTCCAAAGCACATTTTTCCAAAAGGACAACTCATTTCCTTTGTGGGTTTTGGCAAAATCAATACGTTTCTTGAAAGAAGACGCTTCTTTCTACTTATTCGTCCAAATAAGTTTGCTTCATTCAGTCTTCTTCTTACTAACCTGTCTGACACTTTAACGTTGAATTTTTCCCTGATTTCATTATTTATTTGACGGGAGGACATAAAAGGGTTGAGTTTGCTTTTGCTTACTACAGTCCTGTCCATATAAGCTGTAGTTTCACGACGGATTGGCTTACGTTCTTTTTTTTGCGTATGATATTTCTTGTCCGCGCATATAGACGCATAGCATTGTATACCATATTTCGCGAACACTTTAGTATTTTAGCAATTTCAGTTGAAGATTTCATCTCGTTGTGGAATTGAGACATAAGTCTTCGTTTTTCTGGATTACAATGTTTTCCACGTCCCATATTGGTACAATTAGAAAAGAATTTACTTATTTCAAACGGAAATTATGAAAAGAAAATTATTACTAAGTACATCGAGTAAAATTTTGACACTTATTGCAAGTGTCCTATTTTAGTAGGTTTGAGGTTAAGAAGAAAAATAAACCTTCCTCCAAAGTTATAAACACATTAAATTTGCAAATCAGACTAGATCTAGTTTCTGCCTTTTTATGGACAGGCTTCATCAGTGATCTTCCATTAAATTGTATTATCTCTATATATAAAGGATAAATAACGTGACTGACTGACTGATTGACTGACTGACTGACTGACTGACTCAACATCGCCCAGCCCAAACCGCTGAAGCTAGGAAGTTGAAATTTGGTATGTATGTTCCTCTTTCGGCGTAGACGTCCGCTAATACGGGATTTTTGGAAATTCCTACCGGAACGGGCAAAAAGGGGAAAAGTCTCCCGCTTGGCGGCCTGCCAAAACCCCTTTGGCTAGAAAGCTGAAATTTAAGATATGTGTTCCTTGGAGTATGGGCTAACTTTTGTGGCAAGTACTTTCTGGAATTTTGGACAGGGACGTTGTAAAAATGGGGGATAAGGGCCCCCCTTGACGGCCTGCTCAAACTGCTGGAGCTATGAAGTTGAAATTTGGTAGGCAGGTTCCTCGACCCGTGTAGACGTCCGTTGAGACGGCACTTTTGGAAATTCTTATCGGGAGGGGCAAAAAGGGGACAAAAAAAGTACCTTTTTCCAAAAAAGTACTTTTTCCCAAAAAAAGTACATTTTCCCAAAAAAAGTACCTTTTTCCCAAAAAAGTACCTTTTTCCAAAAAAAGTACCTTTTTCCAAAAAAGTATCTTTTTCCAAAAAAAGTACCTTTTTCCAAAAAAATGTACCTATTTCCAAAAAAAGTACCTTTTTACAAAAAAAGTACCTTTTTCCAAAAAAAGTACCTTTTTCCAAAAAAAGTATCCTTTTCCAAAAAAAAGTACCTTTTTCCAAAAAAAGTACCTTTTTTCAAAAAAAGTACCTTTTTCCAAAAAAAAGTACCTTTTTCCAAAAAAGTACCTTTTCCCAAAAAACATACATTTTTCCAAAAAATACCTTTTTCCAAAAAAATTCCTTTTTCCAAAAAAGTACCTTTTTCCAAAAAAAGTACCTTCTTCCAAAAAAAGTACCTTCTTCCAAAAAAAGTACCTTTTTCCAAAAAAAAAGTACCTTTTTCCAAAAAAAGTATCCTTTCCCGGTGAAAAATGTCCATATATGAACATTTATGGTTCAACCATATATGTATGGATCCGAAAAATGAGGTAACACCTAAGTATATGGACATATATGAACATATAGATTTATTAAATATATGCGAATACATGCGAACGTTGCTGTCCTTCATTATAAGGTTGTACGATAGATATAAATTTATGTATGACATTCAAATTAGGCGCTACATATGTTCCTTTTTTTATTCATGGCATTAAATATAATTCCATATTTATCCAAATATGAGTTCCTTTTACATATATGGAAAAATGTATTCTTCGAAATATGTTCATATACAAGTCCCTTTTGCATAAATTGAATAACATATACTTTCATATTTGTCCATATATGAGTGCCATTTCCATATATGAAATAACAGATGCTTCCATATATGTCTGTTTATGAAATTTTTTCCATATATGGAATCACATATACTTCCATATATGTTCATATAAAATCCATATATGTTCGTAAAAAAATCCATATTTGTTCATATGTGTCCATACATAAACCATATATGAACATGTTTGAGCGTATATGAAAATTTTTCACCGGGTTTCCAAAAAAAAGTACCTTTTTCCAAAAAAAAGTACCTTTTTCCAAAAAAAGTACCTTTTTCCAAAAAAGTACCTTTTTTCAAAAAAAGTACCTTTTTCCAAAAAAAAGTACCTTTTTCCAAAAAAAGTACCATTTTCCAAAAAAAGTACGTTTTTTGAAAAAAAGTACCTTTTTCCAAAAAAAAATTCCTTTTTCCAAAAAAGTACCTTTTTCCAAAAAAAGTACCTTTTTCCCAAAAAAGTACCTTTTCCCAAAAAAGTACGTTTTTCGAAAAAAGTACCTTTTTCCAAAAAAAGTACCTTTTCCCAAAAAACATAAATTTTTCCAAAAAATTCCTTTTTCCAAAAAAAGTACCTTTTTCCAAAAAAAGTACCTTTTACAAAAAAAGTACCTTTTTCCAAAAAAAGTACCTTTTTCCAAAAAAAGTACCTTTTTCCAAAAAAAGTACCTTTTTCCAAAAAAAGTACCTTTTCCAAAAAAAAGTACCTTTTTCCAAAAAAAGTACCTTTTTCCAAAAAAAGTACCTTTTTTCAAAAAAAGTACCTTTTTCCAAAAAAAAGGACCTTTTTCCAAAAAAAGTACCTTTTTCCAAAAAAAGCACCTTTTCCAAAAAAGTACGTTTTTCGAAAAAGTACCTTTTTCGAAAAAAAGTACCTTTTTCCAAAAAAGTACCTTTTTCCAAAAAAAGTACCTTTTTCCAAAAAAAGTACCTTTTTCCAAAAAAAATTCCTTTTTCCAAAAAAAATTCCTTTTTCCAAAAAAGTACATTTTTCCAAAAAAAGTACCTTTTTCCAAAAAAAGTACCTTTTTCCAAAAAAAAGTACCTTTTTCCAAAAAAAGTACCTTTTTCTAAAAAACTTTTCTTTTTCCCAAAAAACATATATTTTTTCAAAAAAATACCTTTTTCAAAAAAAGTACCTTTTTCAAAAAAAAGTACCTTTTCCCAAAAAAAAGTACATTTTTCTAAAAAAAATGTTCCTTTTCCAAAAGAAGTACCTTTTCCAAAAAAAGTAACTTTTTCCAAAAAACATATATTTTTCCAAAAAAAAAACACATTTAAAAAAAAAATACCTTTTCCAAAAAAAGTACAAATAAAGTACCTTGTAAAAACAAAGTATCTTTTTCCAAAAAAATTTCGTTCTTCCAAAAAGTACCATTTAAAATAATATATAATTAAAAAAAAAAATACTTTTTTTCCTCCCCTCACGGATATCTCCACTAAAACAAGGTTTCTTGATATTCGGCATAGACGTGCGCTAAGACGGGATTTTTGGAAATTCCTACCGGAACGGGCAAAAAGGGGAAAAGTCTCCCCATAAACAGTCTCACAAATTGGAAAAGTGCCTGCCCAAACCACTGGAGGTAAGAAGTTGAAATTTGGTATAAAGTTTCCTCCACTGTAGTAGACATCGACTAAGTTTGTATTTTTGGAATTCCGTACGGGATATCCCAAAAGGAAACTCGGTATGTGAGTTCCTCCTTCTGTGTAGGCGTCCGCTTAGACGGAATTTTTGTAATTCCTATCGGGAGGGGAAATAAGGTAAAAGTCTCCTCCTGACGGCTTGCCCAATCCCTTTTGGCCAACCTAAAATTTTAAATATGTATTCCTTGGAGTAGGACTAACTCACCGGCAACGTAATTTTTCTATTTTGGAACAGGAACATAGTAAAAATGGTGGTTGAAAGGGAAAAATGTCCCCACTAACGGCCTGCCCAAACCGCTTAGGCAATGCAGTTGAAATTTGGTATGAATGTTCCTCATCCATCGCAGATAGCCGCGAAGATGGAATTTTTGTAAATTCCTAAAGGGAGGGGCAAAAAGAAGAAAAGCCTCACCTTGGGGGCCTGTAAAAACCCCTTCGGCTAGAAACCTGAAGCTTAAAATGTGGGTCCCTGGAGTAAGGGCTAACTTATTAGAAAGATACTTTTTTGAATTTTGGACATGGTAGTTATAAAATGGGGGCTCAAAAAGGGAAAGTTGCCCCTTAACGACCTGTCCAAACTGCTGGAACTAGGAAGCTGAAATTCGGTACTTAGGTTCCTCTTCCAGCCTAATTCCAACCGGGAGGGACAAAAAAAGAAAAAGTGTCCCCCTTGACAGCCTGCTCAAACTGCTAGAACTAGGAAGCTGATATTCCCTGTCGATGGATTTTCGAAAATTCCTACCGAGAGGGGCACAAATAGTTGGCTAGAAACCTGAAATGTAAAACATATGTTACTTGGAGTATGGGCTCACTTACCGGGAAGGTGCTTTTTGGACAGGGACATTGCAAAAATGGGGATTAATGAAGCGAAAAGTGCCGCTTAAAGGCCTGCCCAAACCGCTGGAGGTAGGAAGTTGAAATTTGGTATTAAAGTTCCTCCTCTATTGTAGACATCCGCTAAGATGAGATTTTTGGAAATTTCTACAGGTATGGTCAAAAACAGGAAAAGTCTCCCCCTTAACGGCCTGGCCAAACTGCTGGAACAAGGGAGCTTAAATTCGGTATTTGGGTTCCTTCTCCAACGTTGACGTCCCCTAAGATGGTATTTTTGGAAATTCATACCGGGAGGGGTAAAAAGGGAAAAAACCTCCCCCTTGACGGCCTGGCCAAACTGCTGGATATAGAGACCTAAAATTATGTATGTAGTAGGTTCCTCCTCCAACACAGACGTCCTCTAAGACGGAATTTTTGGAAATTCCTACCGGGAGGGGTAAAAACGGAATAATTCTCCCCCTTGATGGCCTAACCGAACCCTTCGGCTAGAAACCTGTAATCTATAATATGTTTTCCTTGGAGTATGGGCTAACTTATCGACAAGGCATTTCTAGGACTTTGGACAGGAACATGGTAAAAATGGTGTTTCAAAAGGGGAAAATTGCCCCCCCCCCCCTTAACGTCTGCGTCTTTAGCTAGAAACCTAAAACTTAAAGAACATATGAAAACTATATGAAACACTAAAATTAAGAAACTAAATAGGAAACGAGTGGAATTGAAACACTACATAAGTGGAATGAAATGGATATAAACGTTGAACGAGTGGAATTGAAATTATAGACAATGCAAATGGATTGGAAGAGGGAATTACCTGTTCAAACACTATCCACGGAATATGAAACTTATGTAGCATTGAAACATACTCTCCAAAAAGTTAAACAAATTTTCTAAAAGAGAAAAAACCTTAGAAAAGGAATGTAACTTATATATTCCGATATTTAAACTTCATGTAACGAAGCACCGGTGGAAGAAACCGACGCAGTAAATTTTCCAACTGAATTTGTGAATTTACTTGAATTGCCAGGTCTACCTTTACAGAAACTGGAATTAAAAAAAAAAACTTTAAGGCACGCTACCAACCCTGCTTTACGTTATTTATTTTCATTCAAAACACAAATGAACAAAACTACTTACGGGTCTATCTACCTAAGTTCGCACTTTACCAAATTATCTTAACATACACACGTATATTGCAATTTATTATGGATTCATTAATAACAATTAACTTTCATGAGAAAAAGTCATCAAATATTTATTTATTTATCTTAACCCCATTGTTGTGCAGAATTATTTATTTGTGGTGACTGGGTGAAGGCTTTTACTATATAAAAACTGTATGGGGCTGCGCCTAAACTTTAAGGCACGCTAACAACGTAGCGGGCTGCGCCCGCTAGTTGTTTATATTTTTATTGTCAGATTGTCTCTATATGAATAATTTCAGAAGTGATAAACAGACATATATGTACAAACATTCTACTTCAGATTTTCTCTGTTAATCTTCTTATTTCCTCCGTGTCACCTTTCCACAAATATTGCCACAATTGTTATTATTACTCAAAAATGCGTATCCTGTCTTGCTGGTCTTATCGAATTCTTTTCAAAAATTTTTATTCTTTGTAATTTACTTGTAAAAATTGTATCATCTATATTTGACTTGAAAATAATTTAAACAGAAAGTGATATTAATTAATGATCTAGAGTCAAACTAAAGAACATTCATTTACTGAAAAGAAATATAATTATTGCTTTATAATTATTAAGAGAAATGCATGAAGATAATTTTGTATGAAGTGTCCTATTTCTATGTCCATAGTTGTATACTTTTTTTTTGATCGGGCGGTTAAAGGATTTAGTAAATTATTAAGTTTTGGAACTTTTTGGTAAACAGAGCTGGAAGAGCTTTTAGAAGATCAAACACTTAGGTATAAAACATATGCGCATTTTGACTCATAATGTTAATTTCAGATTAGCATGGAAAGGATTTTAAATAATACATAATAAACGAAATTTTAAGCCATTTTAGTAGAGCAATAATTCTCGGTCAGTTTTGCCATATTTATTAGTTCCGAGGAAGGCCTAATAGAACAAGTTGCTTTGTATCATTATATTAATTTCGTATTTATTTCGTTTTATGTATGGATTAATTTCGTAGGAAGTTTTTTCTAATTTTTATAAGTTTTCCCATCCCCGTATAAATTGTATACATTTGACACACAGAATAAGATTGGCTGTATTACCTTCATTTTCATATAAGTGACAATCAAGAAAAGTAAAAAGGTGTTTTCTGCTGTTTCTAATACTCTTTGTGTTGCTAATGATAAGTTTGATGACAGCCATCAGGAAGGTGTGTTTCATTTAAGAATTTCTTCAAAAAAAATCTTTGAAATTAAATAACTTTATAAATACATCCCTCAGAATATAGAGAGAATAAGAAACTCATTTATAAGAATTTTATACAGCAAAAAAATTTAAAACTAATACCTTTTACTTTAATGAAGCTAACCACACGAAATATTATATGAGTTTTTAGGGTTACTAGAAAAGCTTTGTTTTCTTATAAATATTTTAACACAAAATTGTAAATTTTTAATTCCTAACAAAATAACTTTAAAAAAATAAAGTTAGCAAAATTATTTGCATGCTACAGGTTGCAATTACGAAGATATTTTAATGAAAGTTGGTACGCTGATTCACTTGGACAGAAAAACAAATCATATTGATTCCAGATAGGATCAGTCAATATTTTGACCTATCGCCAATATGAACTATACTTCCAATTTTCTCTTAAATACACCTAATATTAGGTAAAATCAGAAAATCTTAAAGTTTGTCTTTTAATTTTTTGTCATTTTACTCGTACAGAAAAATTTAAATATGACATGTGTCATTTCAATACATTCAAATTTCCGTTCAAAACATTAGTTGGCTTTCCACAAGACTGATGTAGGGTATCGTATAATCAGCATGCCGGACTTTAATTTTTTCCCCAATAATTTTTTTTCCCAAATTTTAAGTAAAATTTGAAGATACATATGTTAGAAAAACTGTATTAGGTACATTTTGGAAAATTTAAATGTTGCAGCCAGTCGCTCTAATTCTAATAATATCTTCGTCCATAGAACAACCTCACAAAGTGATGTATCCTTGCTAAATGCTACGCAAATCAACGGTAATGATGTTATTGAAGTTTCTCTTTCGGTCCTTTAAAAGGTGTTATTTACTTTTAAGTTATTTTAAAAGTAGATAAAGAAGTGTACTACTTATTTATAAAATTTATGACAAAATTAACCCCTCTCCCCAACAAAAAAAAAAAAAAACCTGAAGCATCATCAACTACACAAGCAGCAGCAATTTTCATTTATTATTGTCCTTTGGCAAACACTCTGCTACCTTCCTAATTTTAGACTACATTATTATCATTTTGTTCATAAATTCAGAATGTTTTTGTCGCTGTGTAAAAAGTCCTGGAGTAGCATTAAATCAAATAGTTCTACTATTTGTCAATGGAAGGAGTAAAAAACTGTTAGCAACTAAAAAGCTTTATTAATAATTTCACCTTTCTTTTTTGAAGTATGACACTAACATCCTTACACCTACACTCAAAATAATAAGTCTGTTGGCTGAACAGAAAAATTTGTTACTTTAACAAAATTTATTCCTACCCAGTGTAGAAAATCATTACCAGCTATGTGGTTATGTAACTACATACTTGGTAATGGTAACTAGTTACTTTTGTTATTACATTTCTTATTACCTTTATATGGCGATGTCGCGAAAAATAATGAGTTATGGTTACACACCAGTATACGAAAAATCAAAAAATATATCGTTACCTATGTGCTTACCAGTACTGACAAAAAGAATGAGTCTAAAAATAGATTTTCTAAAAAATAAATTATATAAAAAAAAATATTTTTTATTGTATTTTTTTTTTTTTAATAAAATTTACTGGTGCGGGAATCGAACCTGGGTCTACAGGTTCCCAGTCAACAGCTCTACCATCTGAGCTATATCGACATGTAATATTTAATAGATAAAAACACAATTGACCTGCTGCACACAAGTAAGCTTACTCGCCAACATACAAAAAATCAAAAAAAAGTGGTTACATATATCCTTACCAGTGTTTAAAAAATATTGAGTCTAAAAATAGATTTCAAAAAATTTTCAAAAAAATCTAAAAAATTATTTTCTATTTGAAATAATGATGAAAATAAGTCATTATCAGTAACTCATTATTATATGTTTTAAAATAATACAGAAGGTAAGTGGGTGTCATTACTGGTAGTCCAAAAAATAATGATATGTCATTACCGTTTCTACACTGGGTATTTTTTGGCTTGAAATAAAATTTGTTGATTTTAAAATATTTTTTGTTAAATTTAACAAATCTAAATTTAAGTAAAAAATTGGTAAAACTACAGGTTTATTTGTAATTATTATAATGAGTCGTAAAATTTATTCAAATTTAGGGCCTCGGGGTACTCCCCGGCCTAGTTCATGTCAACTAAGGGCATGGAGGAACACTACAGAGGAGCAAACATTTTGTCTGTTTTGCTTAGTTCTCGAGACATGAACCATTTTATGAAGTCGAAAATTTTTATTCGGAATTTCCGAGGGTCCAAAGCTCCACCAATATCCATTTTTGGATAGAGATAACTTTTTCGTGGGAGTATGATATGATTTTATATGGTAGTCGAAATTTTCGTAAATTTTGCTCTGTCTCTCCTAGTTTTCGAGATATGGGCCATTTAAAAAATCATCAGGGAAATATATAGCGACATCTGCAAAACTTCGGATACACTGGTGGCGCCATTTACCGGGTAATAACAAAAACATGCAAATATATTTTTACAATAAATAGTTTTGAAAATTAACACTCAAAACTAGTTAAAGTACTGAGGATTTTTAGTATAGTGTGAAATGAAGATAACTAAAATCTTTGTTTAAATCAGTGACTCAACTAAAAGTTTGTTAAAAATCAGGGTTGGCAGGCAATACCGCTAAAATATCGTTATCGATTCAAAACCCTTTCAACTGACTACCGTTACCCCTAAAATACCGTTACCGAAATAACCGAAATACCGTTACCCCTAAAATACCGTTACCGAAATAACCGAAATACCGTTATTCTTAAAATACCGATACCGAAATAAATGAAATATCGATAACCTTAAAATACCATTACCAAAATAAATAAAATACCGTTACCCCTAAAATACCGTTGCCGTTATTTTTAAATTTCTGCTTTTGGTAATTGCACGCGGTTATTGACTATTTTTCATACATTAAGTACGTAAATTGGTTCTGTTTTTAATCTCGTTTGGTTTTTGTAAAAAAAATTGCGGGATATATCGAAGTAACTGACTACCGTTATCCTTAAATTACCGTTACCGAAATAACTGAAATACCGTTAACCTTAAAACACCCTTTCCGAAATAATCAAAAAATCGTTATCCTTAAAATACCGTTACCGAAATAATTAAAAAAACGTTATCCTTAAAATACCGATACCGAAATAAATAAAGTAGCGTTACCCTTAAAATACCGTTACCGAAATAATCTAAAATAGCGTTACCCTTACCGATAACCGCATCGTTTCGGTTATCATACATGTTAAAAATTAGTCAATTCGATTTTAAACACGTTTAACAGATTTTTCTACTGACATATTATTTTAAGTGTATTCTAATGATAATTATTTTTTTGTTAACCATCCTCTTCAAAATACTTTTAATTTATTTTATGTGTAGATGTTTTTGATGGAGTCACTTAAACTTCTTAAAAGTGAGTTTCAGTACAAAATACGTAAAAATATTGCTCATTAACTTTATTAATTTTAGCTCTTTTATTTATGCGAACAATAATATGACAAAAACTTTTTAATTAAGCAAATTTATTTGGGATAATTTAACTTTAAGAAAAAAACATATAATATTCAGTCATAACTATGCTGTAATGATTGGGTCAAGTGAGAAAAATTATAACAATTCTGCAAATGGGTCCTTATCTCCCCTAATACAGCCATTTAAAAAACTATATTTCTGATAATTTATAGTTCGGCTAACCACAAATAACTAACATCGATTATTTTAAAAACGATAAAACGAATAAATTATCAATTTTCCTTTGTCAATATTAGCCAAAAAATAACACTTTATTGTTAAACTGTCATAAGTACTTACACTATAAACATTTTTCAAAACTATTCTTCGATGAAATTTTTGTCAACTCTGCAAAATCGAAAAAGTAAAGCCTCGATAACACCCATAACGACAACAAATACCAAACAAATGTATTGTTAGGATTTTCTTCCCTTTGTGTTGTTGTATTTAAGCTTCATTTTTCTCTTCAAACATCATTACTAACATACTAACACACTGAAATACTCATGTATCGGCATGACTTGTAAATACACATACCAACACAATAAAGGATTTGTGTGATGACAATTTCAACCAACAACCATCTAACTATTGTTGTTGTTTTATTTTTAGTGCGCGTTCAGCAGAAAAATTGTTTAAGTTTTTCTAACGCTTAATTCTGAACAATTGTGATAAAATTGTATGGTATAAGTTTTTTTTTGTCGTTTGGTTGTTGCTGTGGTTAGAGATTATTTCTATAAATAAAATAAACCAAAAACCCATTTTTTTCTTCTTTTATATTATTTGCTTGGTTAGCATTTCTTCTTCTTCTTCCACTATGTAGTTGTCATATGTAAAGATTACATTGACGATGGGTAATTGTTTTGGAGAAGAAAAAAAATTGTGGATTATAGTAGAGATTTGCTTAAAAATAAATTGCTGAATATTAATAATAAAAAAAAGTAAAAAACTATAGTCGGGCATGGTGATGGTGCTGCCAAACCATTTTGGTGAAAAATCATCATATTTGGTGAACAAAATTGTTATTTTATAAATGAGAAATCATTAAAAAATCTTCAGTTCAAAAACTCCATATGTATATTTGAATGAAAGATGAAAAAGGTTTACTAAAAATCCGTTAATATTACTTTATTTGCAACAATTTCACATCTTATCTTATTATATATATAAAAATAAGTTGTCCTTTGTTCGTCATTTTATAACTCGAGAACCACTCAACCGATTTACAAACCAGGACATGCGTTGGAAATGTATGCTTTTACTGATGGTCCCTAAAACAAAAAACATCTAAAAATGTCTACGCATATGCGTTATAAGCTCACTATTGTGATGGTGTGTTTTTCCCATATAAAATTATAAAAATTTTTATTTTTCAACGGATTTCTCTGAAATTTAGTGCGATTGATTCTCAAACCACGGGCGAGGTCGCCATATACTTCTTATTGACCACGCCCATATTTAGGCCAACTTTTTCTTTAAAAATAGAAATATGTCATGTAACAATGGATTTTCTCACTAAAATTTTAAACAATATTTTCCAAACGATTTCGCTCAAATTTGGAAGACATGATTCTTATAGCCTAGCCGAGGTCACCATAATGATTCTCATTGGATACGTCCCCTTTTACGCCCAAATTTTTTTGAATGCTTTCTGGAGAATTTTAAAACATTTTTGGATAATTTTGAAACATATTTGGAAATGATACTGAAAATTGTGTAGTTTTTCGGCCCATCAATGCAAATTATATGAAGGACACTACATTGCCAACTTTAATTTTACAGATTGTGCTCTCTTCTACTTTGAATTATTAATACTGATACAAGCAAGTATCATTTAGGCTGAAACAATACACATATTTAGGTAAAACAAATGATACATCAATTTAATTTATTTAATAAAGAATTGATATAAATATAATCGCAATTACATACAATCAATTGATTTTTTAAGATATTGCATATTTCTTTTAGATCTTGTAGAACAAAAAGAAACTTAAAAGGCAAAATTAAATTAATATTAAAAAAATCCCCTTAGCTAAGAAATAAGAAATTTGCATTTTCATTTCCTCTTTCCGGCCAACAAATTTTAAATGTTATTACGCAAAACAAAGCAAACCAAACAACCAATCATCCTATATAAGCCCACTTACTTAAGTACAACTTAAGCTTTTATTTTCAAATATTTCAATACACATCAACGCTTTTCAACAAGAGAACTGCAAAGACGATTGAAGTAAGGGGTCGGAGTACTATGAAATTGCCTGCAATTACTTATACAAAGTGTAGAATAGAATAAAAAAAAACTTAATTTATTGTATTGTCACTTGATGTTGTTTTACTTGCTTTACTTGTTTTAAGTATTTTTTATTGGTATCGAGAGGAAAATGGAAGAAAATTTAATTTATTTTTTCATTTAGTTGTTTAAAGGACTAAAATAAATATAATACAATTTTTAAGTGATTAAGAGCAAATTTGTTTAATATCCTTATTTTGTTTTGTTCCAAAACCAACATTTATTTGAAACATTCGATTTGTTCTGAACTTTAAGTCAATTCAAACATTCCCAGCGAAATTGTCGGATGCAAAGAACCGGTTGTAGAACAACTTGTACTTGCATGCAACCTAATTCTAATTTATGTTCTATCAGCGGTGATTTTTGTTTGAGTTTGTCCCAAAAGCAACAGGTTCCGTTCCTCCAAACTAGAACAGGTTGCTTTGGAACCGGTTCTGAAACTAGTTACGGAACCGGTTCTGCGACAGTGAAGCCTTGCATTTTGACTTACAGGAATCAGTTCTAGAACCTATTCTAGAACAGATTGAAAGGCAACCAGTTCAAAAAATTTTTGCTGGGTTGTATTATTTTAATTGACATTAATTAACTTTGTTGTATGTATTTAGTTGTAAATACAAATGTTAAACCAAATACCAACACAAATATTGTATTTACTACCAACAAAACTAATTTCATGATTTAATTAACAAAAGTGATAAAAGAAAAGATTAAGTGGGAGAAAAAAATAGTAATAAGACACTTTCTTCCAATAAAATTGATACCGTGTGTTCGGTACAAAAATAAATAAACCATGTTTGTACTTTTCTCTTTTTCTAACTGTCTATTTGCATCAGATCTTAAAAATTCTGTAAGAAAACTAATTAAAAAATATTTTTACTGTGACGGCGATTTGAACCGCGACCCTCAAAACTAAATGTATTTTATATCGATGTCTGTGCGACACATACTATGTCATAATTATGGATAAGCGATTAATCGATTAATATCACTTTCTATTTCAAGGCAAATGATGGCTTTGTAGCGAAAGTCGAAAATACGTATTCCGTCTTGCTGTCCTTAGCGAATTCTTTCAAATTTTTTATTCTTTGTAATTTACTTGTTAAAATTTTATCATCTTTCTTTAATTTGAAAAATAATTTAAACAGAAAGTGATATTAATTTATGATCTAGAATCAAACTAAAAAAACATTCAAAAAAAATTCTTCGCAAAAATTCTTTTTATTGTCTCCACCGGGTATCGAACTTGCGACCTCACGATTTGCTAGTCTAGCGCACTACCGCTGAGCTATTCTTTGATATGAAAGTTGACTGGCATAAAAACACCACTTTGTTACTGGGAGATATTGTTCCTTATTCTATTCAATAAAACTACTTATTAAAGAAATGTAAAAGGTGCACTCCAACTCAATATTGGTTTAACTACTATTTTTACAGGTACATAAAAAGCAATTTCTCATCTTTTTTTATATATGTGACCTTCTCCGAGAAAAGGGACCTAGTGTGTGAAAATGAAGTTTTAAATTAAACATTAAAATTTTAATGTTTTTCTCATTTTTATCCATTTTCCCACTCTTAAGTCCAAACCCGTTTTTTGACACACTAGGTACCTTTTCTCGGAGAAGGTCACATTTATGTACATATTTTTAAAAATTAAAAAAATATTGAATTTAAACAAATATTAAAAAAAATTAATAGAATAAAAAAGTAAGAAAAAATAAAAAAATATTGGTCTCACCGGGAATCGAATCCGCGACCCTCTGTTTGGAAATGTCAAATGATACCAAAATCGATTTTTAGAATCACTATTAGAGCAATTACTCTTTAGAAGCAATACGTATTGCTTAAGTGATTTTTTGGATGTTGTAATTCTAAAAAAGCTGCAAAAATATACTAACGGATACTTTGGAAGTAATGAAAGAAGTGATTTTTTGAAGTTGTTCAGAATACCTTCTAAAAAAGCAGTAAAAATACACTAACGGATACTTGTGAAGCAATGAAAAAAGTAGTTTGTAAAGCATTACTTCCAATTCTTTTTTTCCTGGATAGGTAAATGGTTTTTATGATTCGGATTTTGTTTTCTATTTATTTTTTTTTTTCAAATATTACTCTACAGAATGAAATAACACAAGTCCGTATTGACTGACTTTAATTTCCCTTAGTTTTTATATAGAATCGGTTAAATTTTACAATTTATAAAATATTTTTAAATATATATGGATGGTTTAAATATTTCCTGCAAACTACTTATATGCCTTTTAACAGATAATTAGGTTCACATTTACCATTAAAACCCAAAAATTCCATAGGGCGTAAAATTACCCTACGGGAAATTTTAACAAACTGTCACCGAACTGGCCCCTTTATATGAAATAGACTGGTCACTTTTACATGGCGTTGTCATAGGAGGTGGAAATTGACCCCTTGTGACATGTCACAAGACAAATCCTAGGACAGGTTACTGAACTCTCAATTTCAGGGACCTGTCCTGGGATTTGTCGTGTGACATGTCACAAGGGGTCAATTTCCACCTCCTATGACAACGCCATGTAAAAGTGACCAGTTTATTTCATATAAAGGGGCCAGTTCGGTGACAGTTTATTAAAATTTTTGGTAGGGTATTTAATTCATGATTTAACTAAAATTCGTAAAATATACGAAAGTTTCGTATATTGTAAGAAAAAAATAAGTACAAAAGTTTTTTTCTTAAGATGTCGCATTGATTTTTTTAGTATAGTATCGACTCTGAATTATAAGCTTCACTATCTAACTACTTATTTGGTAATAAAAGCATTTGCTGGGAAGTAAAATGTTCTTACTTTCTAGTAAAAAGTGTGTAAACTCAAAATAAAATAATATGGCTGGAAAAAAAAAAAAATTGTTAGTAAAGTGGTGTTTTTTTAAACGCGTCATATAGACCAACTGCAATTAATATTGTTATTAATATGCATTTTTATTAATTCTAATTTACTAGGTTTGAGGTTAAGAAGAAGAATAAACATTTTTCCAAAAGTTATAAACACATTAATTTACAAATCAGACTAGATCTAGTTTCCGCCTTTTTCTATGGACAGGCTTCATCAGTGATTTTCTATTAAATTGTATTATTGTTTATATTTTATTGACAGATTTTCTCTATATGATAAATTTTTCAACAACCCGTCGGCTGTAGGAATCGAACCCAGGCACTCCTATATTACAAACGTAACTATACTAGAGTTCGACAGCTTAGCCATCTAACCTACGTAAGGCCTTGCTTATAGTATGGCTAATTCATAGTTTTCTTTCCTATTCAGCTTTCTGTTATTGTTTTTCCTCTCAGAAGTGATCAAACATACACACCACAATTTAGATACTTTAGATTTTTTTTTTTACTTTATTTTGTTTTTTGGCTTAAAATAAAATTTGTTGATTTTATAACATTTTGTGTTAAATTTAACAAATCTAAATTTAATTATGTAGTAAAACTACAGTTTTATTTGTAGTTATTCTGAGTCGTAAAATCCTTCAAATTTATTGTCTCGGGACCCTCCCCAGGCCTAGTCCATATCAACAAAGGACATGTCCGTTTTCCTCTATCTCGCTTAATAGGTAAATTTTGTTTTCAATTGAAGAATTAATTAAAATACATTGAAACATATTGTTTAACTTTTTTTTATCAGTCAATAAAAAACAAACTACAAAAAAATATGTATCATCTCTAGGAGTTGATATTTTCAATCAAATATTCTATTTTTAGAAAAAATAATTTGAATAATTTCGTTGTTTTATGTTTTAAAACAAAAATTTCAAATATTTTCGGTTTTATTTTTTGTTAAAATAGTTTGTTTATATACAAAATTACTTCCATTCAAATTACAAGAAATTCTTTACTCATACACGCAAGCATAGCCAATAAAAATATGAAGGTGTGTATTGGTGTGTGGTGTTTCGAAATTCCAAACAAAAAAAAAAAAAAAACTTTCAAATATGAAAAAACAAACAAAATTGTTTTTTTTACGTTTTGTCAGTTAAAAATTGATGATTGTTTTAACAGACTCTTTAATTATTTTTATTTCTTTTATGGATTGTTTAAACAATGTTTGAAAATAAATAGCAAAATGGTTTGAATATAATGAAAAATCAGTAGTCCTTTTTTTAATTGTGTTTTCAATTAATTTAATATGTATTTTATGTTGTTTTTAACGATAAAATATTGTGAGTGAAAGAAATAGCGCCATCTATAAAACTTCGGACACATTGGTGGCAGCATCTACCTGGTAATAGCGGAAATATGAAAATATTATATTTTAGCAATAAATTGTGTAAAATTTAGCAAATTGGTTCTTCAAAATCAGTTATAAATAATTTTGAAAATTAACACACAAAATTAGTTAAAGTACTCAGGATTTTTAATGTTGTGTTAAATGAATATAACTAAATAAAATGCTTGTTTAAATCAGTGTTTCAACTAAAAATTTATTAAGGATTAGTCAAATTGATTTGAAACCACTTTGACAGATTTTTTTACTGGCGTATTATTTTAGGTGTATACTTGATGTAGGTTAAAATTTCCTTGGAGTCAAACTATTCAAAAATTCCTTAAAATCTACTTAAATTACTTAACATATTTTTAGTGTCCTCTAAAAATTCCTTTCCGGCGATACTAAATTCGCCATTAAAGAACCCAAAAGCCCAGACAGGTCGATCTTAGAATTTGTTTTTCTCTACCCAAAGGAAGTTTCATAAAAACCGAAGTGTATAGCTTGGAATACTACCCTGTAAGTTATTTCAAGTAGTAGTTCCCTATGTTATAATTTTCAAAGGCGAAACGGAAAGATGTTTTTTTTTCAAAATGCAGAAATGTGTGTTTTTAGTCTTCTAATTTTACATTAATGTTTTTATTGAAGAAAATATTTATATTTTTTTATTTAAATCTAAAAATCTATAAACTATTTAAAAACTAAAACAAAAGTTGAATGATTTTTGTTTAACAACAATTATCTTGAGATTACAAAACGATCTTAGGGGAAACTAAATTAGTTTTGTACATTATTATTTATTTTATATTATAAATTTTTATAAATTAAAAAAGAAATTGTTAAGAAAATTTTAAAATGAATGGAATTCTAGTAGACAAAGTATATTTTACGAAGAACATTATGGTAATTATAGTAAAGAATTATAAAGGGAACCTAGAAACACAAAAATAATAAAATAAAAAAATAATAATTGTATAGATTTTTCATCACAGTCAATATACATACATACAAACATCCATCAACATTACGATACAATCAATTTTATAAAACAAAAACAAATTGTAAAAATTTACAAATATAAAAAAAAAATCAAATTCAACAATAATTATGTAAAAATATAAAAAATAAAGGAGTTCACAAGATGCACTTTGTGTTGTATACACGTATGTTCTATTGTATTTAAAAATAGAATTGTTAAAATGTTAATATTGTCTAAAAAAGATTTTCTGTTGGATTATTTAACCTTAACTTAGCACACTAGGCATACAGAGATATAAATGTTGTACCGTCCTATTATATATTGTTGTACACAATACAACATATACAACATCTAAGCCACCCCTTGTGAACAACATAAATTATAAATTTGTTTAGTGAACTTGAGGTTTAGCTTTTTTCGAATTACTTTTTAAGTTTTTAAAAAATTATTATGTTCAATTTCACGTATTAGTCTTGGCACTGGCTAAGGTTTGTTGTTGTTGTGGTGGAGGTGGTGACTGAGGAGGAGAATTATGATTATTATTATTATGATAATTAGATGTAGTTGTTGTTGTCGTCGTCATAGTTGTTACCAAAGTTGGAACATTAACATTTGGTATATTTGGTAAAGGAAGTGTATGTTGATTATTTAACAATTCTTGTCGTTGCTGCAAATGTTGTTGATGTTGCTGCTGTTGTTGTTGATAATGTTGCTGTTGTTGAATATTTATTGCCAAGTTGTTTGTTTGTTTCAATTTATAATTCTCTACACGTCGAATATTCCTTACAAGACGATTATAGACAAGTGTTTTAACATCGATGGCCCATAGAAAATCCAAATGATTAAATTTTTCCATGGGCACTAAATATTTGTCAATTACTTTTGGTAATTCACGTGCTAAACGATCAACACCCGTTGTTGATACCAACATATCATTCACTGAATAGTAAAGGGCTACTGGTACTTTAACCTTGTTTAAATCATAATCGGGTGGTGTTATACGATTATATTCAAGTTGATTGCGTAAATAACCACGATCGAATTTGCGAAAATGTCCCGATTTCATAAGTTGACCAAAATGTTCTAATTGTTTGATGGAAGCACCAGAGGGCGTATGACTTAACATAACCGGTAACATGGTCTGTAAAAGGAAATTAAAAAATGTAAATTACTTGAAGGTTTTAAAAAGGATATTTATATTATTTAAAAGAACTCAGGATAGTGACGTCTTGTAGGTTAGTTATCTTTATATATGGGTGATATCAAAAAATGTGATAAAAACTGTGTAACCACCCAATTTCTAATGCATGGATTACATTTGAGTTATATATTTCGATATATATCAGCACCTTGTCACCTGTTCTACAAAATTTATAACAACCTGACCAATTTTTGGTTAACACATAAAATTTGTGACCAATTTTATAGGCCAATTGTAAACTCCGTAACCAGTAGCTCATAAGGTTTTTTAACTTTAATAGCTTATATTTTAATAACCAATAAAGCTAAACACTATCTGTAAGAATTTTTATGAAGAGGAAAAGTGCCGTTTTTAATAAAACTTAATACATTTTACAAACTTTTTCGTATATCTTAGCTACAACGACTTCAACTCTGTAACGATTTTTCGTCATAATTTTTGATAAAAATGCATACACCATAATTTTCGAGTTATCTATTATTTATATTGCGAAAAGTATAATGTTATTTATGCTCAAATAATCGTTGGACTGTAGGAAATCATCTAGTATAACAGACTTGAAGCTTTTCTGCAGCATGTAACATCCTGGAGATGAAAAGGATGTCTTTAATAAGATTTGAAAAAATGTTGTAAACTCCGTTCCTAATTTTTACGCCAAACTATTTAACGAGTAAGAAAAACAATGCCATATTTGGATTCACCTTGTAGACATCATACGATTTTGTTTCGGAAATAAAATTCTGACAAAGCGTTTCTGAAAGAAAACGAAAAAAGTATCCAAATGTAAACTCCGTAACTGTAAACTCCGTAACCTGAATTGTTTGCATCAGATTGCATTCAAATAAATGTAGATAAATGTTTAAAATATTTTAAAATAACCATAAACAGAGGTGATTCAACTAATATTTATGCGTCAAAAGATGATTCAACCGATAATTTTGCGTCAAATCAAAAAGTTATCAGTTTTTTACCCTAAACTGCTGTAGCGAAAAACGATTGATTTTGCATTTCTTTGGTTTGGAATCGATATTTCGAGCGATTACTGACATTAGTTTGACAAATTAAATTTGTTTCAGACAATTTAAGAATTTTTTGATCGCGAAATGTTATGTTTTTAATATATTATTTTGAAACTCCGCAACCGCTGATTGGATTTTAAAAAATTTTATATTTTTGAAAAGCATTTAAAAGGGCCAAAAATACAAAATTAAAAAAAAAAAAAAATTTTTTCGCGGAATGAATTGTATTTTTATTCGCGAAACCGCCAATTTGATAAACACAAATTATATATCATTGGAAAGCATGTTGAAAACCCAAATACGAAAAACTAATAAATTGAAGAAAATTCGTATGCAATTTTTTTTTGTTATATCTTTTGCTTGCAGAAATGTAAACTCCGTTACCACAAAAAAAATTAAAATTGTGCAAAAAAAGTTATAGCGACAACTTGTAGAAGAGATTTTTTGCAATTAGGTTCATAATGACTAAACTTACTGATTCCATTAAGAAAAAACGCAAATATAAACACTTTTTGCTTCTCACAAATTTGGCCCAAAAACTTATCACATTTTTTGATTTCACCCATACACAAAAAAAAAATTGTTTCGCAAAAATTTTCTAAATAAAGGAAAAAAGTGCAATTTTTAGTAAAAATCATGTAGCATTATCTCAAAGACACTTCGACCGATTTAAAATTTTTTATTTTTGTCGTGATCAGCATATCAGCATGGAAATTCGACAATTCGTTTTTGTTCAGCGAGTATGATATATATCGAGAGCCTATATTCAAAAGTCTACATAGTCAACTTTGAACTAAATTAGTTTTTATCCATTAGTATTAAAGAATATGTTGTTTATACATAATCCAAACCATTATATATTGAAAAACATCTCATCTCTACAAATAAATGGAAATCTTTCCTAAATTTAAGGCTTGTATCATCACATCAGTATGACTAATTTTCAGGGTTGACAGGCAATACCGCTAAAATACTATTATCGATTCAAAACCCTTTCAACTGACTACCGTTACCCCTAGAATACCGTTACCGAAATACCGTTATCCTTAAAATACCTTTACCGAAATAACTGAAATACCTTTATCCTTAAAATACCGTTACCGAAATAATGTAAAATAGCGTTACCCTTACCGATAACCGCATCGTTTCGGTTACCATTCATGTATTTAAGAAAATGCAGGCCTTAATGCAGAAATATGATGGATACTGTTCCTGAATGGGCTAAAGATTTTTCCAAATTTTTTACTAATTTGTAAGCTATGCCAGTGCAAATAATACTAGTTTATAATCTAAAATTAATTTCTAAATTAAAAAAACTTAACTTAATGTTAAAAAGCTATACATGTTTTTTTTTAGATTGCGATAACCGCAAATTATTGCAAAATATGTATACATTGAAATTAGTTGCCATTTTGAAATAATATTCCAGAAGATTGATTTAAAAAAATTTTGTTAGCTAGTGAATCAGTTTTTTTGCTCTGCTGAACAATTGTAGATATAAACTATTGAATCGATCGGATTTTCTATTGTTGGTTAAGCACTAAGTACCGCAATTTGTTTTTCACGTGAAAAACTTCACTCGAACTTTAAAGGCCTCAAATTGCAATTTAATTTAAAAACATAAACACTTTTTAAATTTTATAACAAGCATACGATCACAATAAACACAAAATGACACTTCTTCACCAGTAAAATAATAGTCTTGTATATTAAATCTGCGCTAAAACAAAGTCAACATAATTTTTAAGTGAAATCAAATATGTTGAAAATTATTTTTTTTTTATATGGAGTATAACAGTTTATTCACATGACTTCGGAACAACTTACTGTGCTTTATATGCAAAAAGACCGCACTATATCTGTAAAAACAACAGAGTAGTATTTTGGAAGATGACAAAGCAAATTACGGTAAATTTTTTGTTGATTTTATCATTTTTTCATTCATAATTTAAATATTGAATAACGCTCCTAGACGAGAAGAAGAAATTCTAATTGAGTTTGTACATAATTTAACCTAACAAATATTTCTATAAATTCTAAAAACAACATCCCCTGACTATTTCCTTAGGCAAGGATGAAATCCGGATAGGGACATGTCTCCAGTAAATTATTTTTCACAATTTGTTAGATGGTCATTCCATCTCAAATCCGCCAATGGTTGGAATCGACCCCTTTCGATTTGGATGAATTTTAAATATTGCATAACTTTGGAAAAAAAATTTTGTAATTTTTTTCCTTTGGCAAAACTTCGTTATATAATGGAAGAAAAGTTGTGACCAAAATTCATTCAAATCGAAAGGGGTCGATTCCAACCATTGGTCGATTTGAGATGGAATGACCCAGATAAGTTTTGGGAATTATTCACATATAACTCCTTTAATAGTTAAGTGCTTATCCATAATAATTTTAAAACTTTATAATACGTTTATAAAATGTATTTGTATGATTTTTTTTTATAAGCCATTTATAAATTTAAAAAGTGATTGTGCATGTGGCCCTTAATGTTTATCTGGATAAAAATAAATTTGAAAGAAGTTTATGTATAGTTGATCTTTTAATGTGTAAATGAACGTTTTTCGTTCAATTTGAATTCATATATCATCAACTAATTTTCCCTTAAATTTATTTTAAAATGAAAGAAAGATGATACAATTTTTACAAGTAAATTATAGAGAATAAAAATTGAAAAAATTCGATAAAGCCAGCAGGAGAGAATACGTATTTTCGGGTCGCGCTACAAACCCATCCTCAACTCCATTCATCTTAACTCTAGTGTGTTAAGAAAAATATAATTTAATATGTCTAATTGTTTATTATGAATATGGATTTATGTAGTAGATTAAAAATAAATAGAATATAAAATTATAATTAACGGTTCGTTGTTTTTCATAAAAACGGAGGTTCATATTATAAGTTGCGGGATCAGAGTTGAATTTCATAAAACCAGCTGTGATACTTTAAGAATTAAAGTTCAAAGCAAAAACAGTAATAACAGAGGATAAAAATAGCATTGTTAGAATTTCGTTGATGTTAGCCTAATTGAGTTGTTTCAATTTGCTGATTTGTTTCACATATATATAGATCATCATTAATTACACTGTGAGACAAATGGTAGGGGTCAGTGATAGGGAAGGGTTCAAACTACCGGGGAAAGTTATATCGGTAAAAAAGAAGTTATACGTGTCCCGGCGTTTCGCTGGGTCACCTCTAGGAATCGAGATATATCGATTTGACCTTTGGTGGTCTTTTTTTTGGCATAACTCGAGAACCACTTGTCCGATTTTGTTCAAACAATTTTAAAAAAATTAAAAATTACAATTCCTTTAATCTGTTCATATAACGTTTTTCTATATACTCAACAGTTTTGCCGGTAAAAATAAATGTATGAAGAAAAAAATATTTTTTGCCTAAAATATTAAAAAAAAAGTAATAAACAAAAGGTTATTGATTTTTATGGTAGCGGTAACAAACATTTATTTTTACCGGCAAAACTGTTGAGTATATAGAAAAACGTTATATGAACAGATTAAAGGAATTGTAATTTTTAATTTTTTTAAAATTGTTTGAGCAAAATCGGACTAGTGGTTGTCGAGTTATGTCAAAAAAAAGATATATCTCGATTCCTAGGGTTGACCCACCGAAACGCCGGGACACGTATCACTTGTTTTTGACCGATATAACATTTCCCGTTGGTTTCATCCCATCCCGATTTTGACTGTCGCATAGTGTTATTAACTCCTGAAGGCATGGATACTGAGGATGGCCCAGTGTAGAAACGGTAATGTCATATCATTATTTTTTGGAGTACCAGTAATGACACCCACTTACCTTCTGCATTATTTTAAAACATATAATAATGAGTTACTTATAATGACTTATTTTTATCATTATTTTAAATAGAAAATAAATTTCTAGATTTTTTTTTAAATTTTTTGAAATCTATTTTTAGACTCAATATTTTTTAAACACTGGTAAGGATATATGTAACCACATATTTTTGGATTTTTTGTATGTTGGCGAGTAAGCTTACTTGTGTGCAGCAGGTCAATTATGTTTTTATCTATTAAATATTACATGTCGATATAGCTCAGATGGTAGAGCAGTTGACTGGCAATCTATAGACCCAGGTTCGATTCCTGCACCAGCAAATTTTATTAAAAAAAAAAAATACAATAAAAAATATTTTTTTTATATAATTTATTTTTTTGAAAATCTATTTTTAGACTCATTATTTTTGTCAGTACTAGTAAGCACATAGGTAACGATATATTTTTTGATTTTTCGTATGCTGGTGTGTAACGACAACTCATTATTTTTCGCGACATCGCCATATAAAGGTAATAAGAAATGTAATAACAAAAGTAACTAGTTACTATTACCAAGTATGTATTTACATAACCACATATCTGGTAATGATTTTCTACACTGGAGGACCCGAAATGCCTTATAGATTTTTTCTCAATTTTTATTCTTTGTAATTCACTTGTAAAAATTTAATCATCTTTCTTTCATTTGAAAATAAATTTAAGGGAAAATTAGATAATATATATATGAATTCGAACGAAAAACATTCATTAATAAATTTGAAATTTAAAATTTTTTAATTAAAATTTCATCAACATCGCTTTCAGCCAAATGACCAATTTATTATTTATTATTGTTTCAATTATGTCATAAATATTATACGAAACTAAATTAACTGTTAAAGAACAACACCAAATTCAATACGAAACATTGTTCCTAACATAAACAATTACAACTCAGCCAAAGTGAGAACAATAGGATGACATACAATTAAAATCTATTGTCGTGAAGTGGGAATGTGGCGTCTCCTGTGGCATATGTGGTATTCCATAAGCTACCTAAAACCAAACACTAAAACACACAATACACAAATTTTGGTTTCCTATGTGCCGCATAAAAAAAAAAGTTACAACTGAAACAACAAAATACAGGAAGGGCATCATGTCGCTGAAAATTTTGACACACAATGCCGTTAGGTTTATATATGTATGACATTTACATAAACTTGTCTCTTCATTATGCGAAATATTTATACGACATAATTGTTTACATGACCATGTGTTGTATTCTTTTAGTAAAGCGGAAATTTTTGGTAATATGTTTAAAAATGACCTCTCCCTCAACTTCCGCAAGTTGTGTATGAAAAGTATTTTGACCTCTTTCAGTTAATTGTTTTACTAGAAATGTATCCGTACTAACGCCGTCTTTCCCACTGAATAAACATACATACATACATATGCATAAGGCTGTCCTAACAAAGAGTGTCCTTACAAACGATATCCTTACAAATTGATCTCTCGAATAATGCATTTTTTGAAGGTAGTTTTAGTTGTGTATTTTTGTTATAAAAATGTTTTATTTAAAGTCGTACATCATAGATCTTGTATTAAGAAATTTACATAGAAAATATATATTGTTTAATATGTTTACAAGTAGTTATATATATGCTTATAAACTACTATGAAGTTTGCTTCCAATTATTCTATTTATGTT
The DNA here is from genome assembly GCA_949987735.1 of Leucophora obtusa. Lineage (NCBI taxonomy): Eukaryota > Metazoa > Arthropoda > Insecta > Diptera > Anthomyiidae > Leucophora > Leucophora obtusa. The sequence goes on from OX465298.1 coordinate 173,517,124, forward strand.
TGTGTCAAAGTTTCTTTCTTCATTCTGTTTAATACACATCGTTGATATTACTTCAAATATATTTTAATGGGACAGCCTAATATGCATGTATGTTGTCAATATGTTCCTTGTTGTGCCAAAAATTTGGTTTACAATGATATTTTCATTAAGCTCCAATGGCTCAAAAATATTTTAGTTGACGCGGAAGTGATACATTAACATATGACCGCGTAGATGTAGACCCTCGTGACATATCACTTGTATTATAACCTCAACTTAATGCTGACAATGTGTTCAATTACAAGAAACTGCAATGCCATATTGTACACTCATATATTAGGCAAATTTAACTAAAGTTTTTTAAATTTTGCTATAAATTTAAAGAATAAAAAATTGAGAAAAATTGGCTTAGTCGTCGATTTCTTAAAATATCAAAGACTGCAATTTTTGACCAAAATTTAGGATTCCAAAGATGTCAGAGGCTCAAATCTTGTTCAATAAATTGTTATATTCCCCTATACTCCATAAAATAGTTAGTATAATTGCGGGTCTAAATCAATTCTTTATACATATAACTAGCTATTATAAGACATGTGGTATCAAAATTGTGAACGCAGTAAGTAACCTAGATAAGAACCTCGTTATGTAAAAATATCATAACACATCACTGTTCTTTATAAAGCCTATATACAGAGAAGTCAGATTCGTGATGACAACCGAATTTGTTAACAATCCACTGGTAAGGTTGTGCTAGCCGAATTCTTCGATTGTGACAACAGAAAATGATCTAAAATAATAGTTATTTGACTATTGAAACAGTATTTAGATTGACTTTCTTAGAATCCGTACCGAACCATTCAATTCAAAACGTGCTGACAAACGTATTTAAATGTGTAAGTGAGGCAGTATACTCTAAAAAGTTGGATAGTTACTACATGACAGTTGTTTGTGGGGTTGTTTGTTTTTAACTGTAGTTTCCGTTGTTTTTTACGTAGAAATAAAAAAACGACTATTATTACAGTTAATTCAGAAAACGAAAAGTAATGTATTTCGTAACAGTTGTTTGGAGCACTAATTTTTACTTCTATACTCTCAAAACAATTCCGTTGTGACAACAGAATTTTTTCCAACCGAATTGATTCGGATGCTGCAACCTTATAATTCGGTTGCCCCAACAGAATTCAGTTGTGACAAACGATAATTCGGTTGTCGCAACTGAATTGAAATTGAATTCGGTTGAGGCAACCGAATTACGAGGTTGCTGCAACTGAATCAATTCGGTTGGCAAAAAATTCGGTTGCTGCAACGGAATTGTTCTGAGAGTGAAAACAACCATCAAAACAGTATTTTTACATTAAACAGTTGTTTTTGTCAGTTATTTAAAAAATAAAACATTTCGTTTAATTTTTAAAATTCTTGTTTAATTTTATATTTGTTAAAAAAATTACGGTCTTCTGACAATGGAATCTGGTAAAGGAGACCAAATAAAAATATTCGTGTGTCGGCGTTTTGAAAGATCACATCGGAATTTTATTTTAAGGGTTGGGATTAAAGTTTCCCCCCTTTTCCAAATGTTTATTGTGAATCGGCATAGGACATGGTTTCCTATCTTACATTTCAGGTATATATATAAATATTCCCCGTAGTATTTTACATAAGTTCGCTGAACACATCCTATACGTAAAATGGAGTATTCACATGGTTTGCCCCTAAAAGCCAAGTTTGTGGGACATTTGACAACGTTGGCTTATGTCATTACCACACAAATTTGACATTAGTAACGTTAAGAATTAACACTAAACGTTGGCAAATGTCAAATTTATATGGGAATGACATAAAACAACGTTGATAGCCAGTCGCACAAACACAGCTTCTGAATAAGTACGAGATTAACTCTTAAACACATTTTAAATTTTGACTTATTTCTGGCATTGAAGTTAAATTTTGAACCTTGATGTCCTCAGAGGCTTATAGTAGAATTTCATGACAAATATTTTTGATGAATATTTAAGCCCCTTACTTTTCAATTAAAGGGACTTTTTTGAATCCACTTTAGAAAGGGACAAAAAAACCACGTAAGTTAAAGAATTAGTGGGTTAAAATGTTCCGCAAAAATATTTGTCGTTGAAATCGATGGAACGTACTCAGGATAAGTTTCAGGGTGCAATCGATTTGCTTCAGCTACACTTTTTTTTCTTTTTCAAACTAAAGAAGTGAAGCAAAACTTCCCGCAGATGATGCTTTGTTGGCACAAAGTTTGACATTTTCGAAGCAAAAAAAAACTTTGTTGATTACTCTATTCCTTTCAATGACTATGTGAGAATAAATGACAGAACCCAGGTGAAAATTTTATCGTATATGAACATATATGATCATATATGGGTTCGTATATGATTATATATGGATATAGCGTATCATATGTGTCCATATATAGTTCCATATTCGATTATATATGGTATCATATATAACCATATATGTTCGGATCCGAAATTTGATGGCATATGGTCATATATGTTCATATATGATTAATATATGGTCATATATGATCATATACGGACATATACCCTCAAATTTCGGATCCGAACATATATGTGCATTAGACTGGTCCAAAAAAAAAGTTGGGAATTTTCACGTTCCACAAGCCTAAGAATATGCCACTCCCGAGTAAAAAAGTTTATATAAAATTATATATGAATGGATATATTTGGAATCTGTAACTGGATATAATTTCATCCGAAAAATGGTTATATTAAATTGTATCAAATCGGATATAATAATATTTACGAGGATACAAAGTTATATCAAATTATCAATTTATATCCGAGTTTTGTCCCGATCAAATTGGATATAAGTTAATATAATACGATATGATTAAATTTAAATGATAAAAAAAATTTGTATGGAGGTCAGCAGGATTTCACGTTCTGCACATTAGCAGCCGCAGGCTACTGTCGATAATAAGCAGGGCAGCGACTTTCATGCAAATGCATGTTTGTAGTCATTAATTCAAAAATGATTTTGACCAAATACCATTTATATTGGATTTAATTTTTAACTAAACACTCTCGAGTAATAAATATGATTTTTATAAATCAATAAATGTAAGTGTATTTTTTGATTTTAAGCATTTATTTTTGGATCTTTACTGCATATATTTTGGTTTTTATTGCATATTTCCATTTAAGTGCTTATTTTGCATTTTTACTGCATATTTTAAGCGTATATTTTCGATTTTTACGTGCATGAAAGTCGCTGGCCTGATAATAAGTAACTATTAAAGACGTTATTGTATAAATCCGTTATTGTTGAATTCTTTAACCCTAAAAGTCCATTGTTAGTCGATTCGACTAACATCAACCGTGCTTTACAAATAGCGTGAAAAATAGCGATGCACTTCTAGGGTTAAAGTTTAGCCCCCGTATTCAAAATGAAAAAGCATATGCTAACTAACTAGCTGCCAGCTTTCCCTTATGGGTATTTGTGAGCAAAAAAGTTAGCAGCAAGTTAGTTAGCATACACTTTGTCATTTTTAATACGGATGTAGATCATTTTTTCTCAAAAATGGGAATTTTCTTTGGACTTAGAAAATTTTTTTAAATACATATATTGTTTTTTTTTTTATTTTAAATAAAATTTTAATGATTAGCCCGGCAATGCACTTCTTTTTTGTTGGAGGCTCCTAATTCCCGATTTATGGAGCTGAAAATGATCTATAACAATATTCAATGGCTTATTTCTCCACTCAAAACTTATCGGACCAGAACATATATGGCGTTGTAAAGGTACTTGAAATACCTTACCAATGGTATGCAACATGCCTAAACTTATTAACCCATTACGAGCCGGGTCATGATTTTAAATGTTAATTTTTTTAAATTGGAGTTTTTAAATTAAAAAAAAAAAAACTTAAAAATAAAAAAAGCTCAGAAAATAATAATTTAATGAAAAAATTTAATAAAACATATAAAAAATTTTTTTCATGCAATGAGTTTCGAACTTGTGTCTGAGATTAACTAATATATTGTAATATCTAAAATACAATCAAAAATATTCTTCGTATGTATTTATATATAAAATTTTTAACGGTTTTATCAATTATATATTCCTATATAAATAATTTGCAATAACGCAAATACTGATATATGATTTAATATGATTACATATGAGAAAATTTTGAAACATTTTTCTAATATATCATCATATAAAAACATATAAAGTCGCATACAATATTTTATATTATCATATATTTTAATATTAAAAAATATATGTTATATGTACTCTTTTTTACTCGGGCTTTAAAAAAAATGTGGTCTGATCAAAAAAATCACCAGCAAAGTTTGGTTTAGAGGTAGAACATCGCAATTGAAGTTTCGAGTTTGTACTTGTTCTATTATTTTAAATTAATTAAAAATAATAGAAAAAATTAAAAAAAAATTATATATAATTATTATGGTCGCGACATATCAAATCTAGTATATTTTTAGTTGTACATTACGAATACGAAATCAAATTTGAAATCGGAGTCGCGGATTTCGCGAAATTTTAAAATTTCATGCAAAAAATGTTCAACTTTGATCAGGATGTTTTCTTATATTTACCACTATGAAAATTTCTTTTTTGCATTAATATATATCTTTGGAATGTCCTATTATGTGAGATAGGGTTTTTGGTAGCAATAAAATTATAGCGAAATTTCTAAAAAAAGTCAAATTTTAAGTTGATTTTCAAGGATATCTGTTTTCCTCTTTAAAATTAAAATCAGTGTTATATATAATGAAGGCCCTTGGTAAGTAAATTGCAAAAGTATAACAAATTGGATTTTTCGATAACACCGTTTACAGGTAATTAGGAAAATACCTAAAAAAAACTTGAGTTTTTTTGAATTTTCAAAAACCGCGAATAATTCATAAACCATACATTTTTTTAAATTTAGGTTGCTGATTCATAATCTTCGTTAAAAGAAAGATCAGATTTGAGAAATTTGCGCATACAAGGCAAAAACAAGTTGAATTTTTAATTACATATTTTCGGAAATTTTAACTAAAATATGTATTTTTTTGTATAATTAAAAAAAAAAACGCGAATTACTTAAAAGTTATTTAATTTTTTTAAGTTTTGATTTCAAATTCCATTTGTTCACATTAATTAAGACCAGTTTTAAAAGAAATTGTTAAATAATAGCGTACAGGTTAAGAAATAATTAAATTTGTAGTCAACCCCACTTTTTGTATAAATTCCTCTATAGATAAATTACTAATTCTTAAAAGACAACTTTTTGTGCTACCTCTAAATAAAAGCGTATTTAGCTGAAACTTGGCACAGAGAGATTTTAGACATAAAGGAATAGGGGCAACATTGTGGAGGTCGCGAATTACAACTTTCGTATTTTTTTGGACCACTATAATGTGCATTAGACCGTACCTCAAAAAAAAAGTTCGCCGTACACCCTCCAATATGATGTATTTTTAGAAGGCGATTTCAAAAAAATTTTTATTATTTTTTTTGCCGACCGTAGGGGTCGCCTTTTTTAATTTTTTGTTATAGCTTTGGCATTTAAAATCGGATTTTAAAGTGTGATATATCGATTTATTTGCCTCCAGGATACCAGAGTTTTGCTATAAAGTAAAAATCCAATTAAAAAAAATTTAAAAAGGCGACCCCTACGTTCGGCAACCAATATATAAAAAAAATTTCTACTGGGTTTAGCGAAAAACTTCCTTAACAAAAGTTTAATGATTTTTTGCCAGCTTTCATTTTCTGACATTAGGGTGGTACATTGGGGTGGTACCAACTGAGATCTGGTGGGTAACTACTAGAACGGGATACTTGAGGTCAAAATGTTGTTAGAGCAAAACACAGGTCTCCTCGAGAGAAAAACACCGATGTATCATAATTTAAGATCCGACGGTAAATACCAAAGCTATAACGAAAAATGTAAAATGGCGACCCCTATGTTCGGCAAAAAAAAAATAAAAAAATTTTTTTTGAAACCTCCTTGCAAAAATACTTCATATTGGAGGGTGTACGGCGCACTTTTTTTTTTGCCTGTAAGGTGGTACGCTCTAATGTGCATATATGATATCATATATGATCGTATATGGAACTATACATATATAGACATACAGTGGGGAGCACTATTGGAAAAGGGTCGCTTAATCTAAATCTGACCCCAGAAAAGTCCTTCCGGATCAGACTTTCGAGCTATATAAACGCGAAAAACTTAACTTTTCTTCAAAATATTTCAAATCATGTGTTGCCTCGAAAAATATTTGCATAAAAATCAATTTTATTTTAAACATGCCTTTAATTAGATATTTTATGTTAACATTGTTTTTACAAAAAACATTGAAAAGATATATGAGAAACAAATGCGTGGAAAAATCTAAAATTTATTTTGTAATAGGGAGTTTATTTTTATCTTCCAGGTGATAAATTGGCGATATTGCCGATTTACCTTTCTAAGAAATTGCGTTCGTAACAGTTGTTCCCGACGGTGAACATTTTCGCAATACAAAATTAATATTGCTAGCAACAAATGTTTTCTTTCAGGCGATATGACAGGGCAATCTTCTTTGTACTGCCATGTTTGCTGTGTTATCACATTAAGGCCCAGTTACTGAATGTTCAATTAAAATTTAACAAATATCTAAATTAAAATTTTATATGAAAACCAACATCATTGGTGTTAGCTACCAACAGTTAAATTGCCAGTTGGTAGCTAACTGTCCATTGTGAAAATAAGGCTAAATATACTTCAATATTTAAACGTAAATTGAAAACATTCTTAAAAAAACTAACACTCTGCACACTCTACCACTTTCGTTGTGCTCGTAGGCGGGGCAGGGGTGATACACTACCTTATTCAATTGTTCTGAGTTATAACCGGCAACCAAAAATAGAATGTTCGAACAAACATCCTGTGTCATGGCATTATCATGACATACCACCTGACTGTGGTCAACAAGAAATTTTGTATTTGGCATGAATTCAGTGATGCGTAACATGCGTGTGGCCGCCTAAAAAGGAAAACACAATTAAAATTGGAATTTTATTAGAAACTGAAAAGGAAAAAGGAAAGAAATATATGCATATAAAACAACACATTCTGCTTACCGTTAGAAAATCCAAAAATAATACCAAAGTGCGAAATAGTGGACTTTTCATATCAGCTATATAAGCAATGGGAGCCAAAGCATGCATTGACAAGATTTTCTGTGTATAATTTGGTTGTTCCGAACATAAAACCCAAAACACAGCGGTACCCTGTAAAAGAAAATTTGAAATTTAAATTTGTGAAATCAAATATTTATGAAAAAACTATCGTAACTACCAACCTGTGAATGACCAATGTAATGTAATTGATCATAACCCGTTTTAGCCAATATATAATCAATATTAGCTGGTAGATCATATTTACCCATTTCATGAAATGTAAAATCCCAAAATTCCATATAATCACTATTTAGGCTAGTATGATTTTTAGAGTAACGATTACCGCGTGCATTACCCATCCATACATCGTAGCCTAAATCTGATAGCATATAACCTAAATTGAATGTGTAGAAACTAATTTATAACTAAAAATTCTTCAGTGTCATTTAATGTTGTTTTTGTTTTTCTGCAACCTACCCAACCCTGATTTGGGACCCATTAGCACCCATGTTGCTGAGGTATCTAATATGCCATGCATTAGCAGCACTGGTTGTGCTCCTTTCTTTGGTATGCGATGCATTTCCAGTATGTAACCATCCTTAGTTACCACTGTATGCGTTTCCGAAGGATAACCATATTTGCGTATTAACTTTGGCTGCAAATAAAAAAAGGGAGGCACGTTTTTAATAATATTAAGTTATAGATAGATATACGTGAGAATTTTAAATTTATGACAACAGTTTTAAAAGTTAGTTATTTAAAAATATTTTCCTTGTGTCTTTTGAATAGAAACACAGTAAACTGTCTTTATATTGGATAAAATATTGAAAATAGTTGAATTTCTAAAACATTTGCAGATTCTAAGATACACAGAAAAAATCTTGCTAAAAATTGGTACATGCAAACAAGCATTTAATAAAAAAAATTAACATAACAAAAACGTTCAAAAACTAATATCCAATAATTTTATGCGGTTGGTAATCAAACTAAAAATGGTTGTCAATCACATCCTGTGTTAAATAATTTAAAAGGTCACATAATTGTTAAAAATATTTCCTTATTTCATGTAAATAAAAGTTGGTCCTGAAAAAATCGCATTAGCTTTAAATTCTCTCCAAAGTCATTTTATGTTAGCTTTTACTGTTCATTGAAATTCTGATTATTTAACTTCTAAAAATAGTTTGCCTTTGCCTAATATCTTTCTATATTATTGAGTTGTTAGTTTTTTTTTTAATTATAATTTTCTATCTTAATGCGCATTTTCCTTTCTGCTTTTAACCTGATTTGTGGAAAACTTAATTTGCATTTTTTAATGGCATAAAAAAAATGTCGTTAAATTATTCTTTCATTAGAAAGTCATCTAAAAGTTTCATGATTTTTCTTTTATGATATCCTACGACATAGTCAAAGTAAATTAAGTTTAATTAGAAAATTCAATAGTTTCTTTAATGTTCAAAGTAATTGATAAGCTATGGAAATAATAAACTCATTTTTTTTTATTTCAGTGGATTTAAGGTAATTGAAATCAATATAGAAAATAATATAAATATCTAAAAAAATAACAATTTTGTATTAAAATTGTGACTTTTTCTTTGTTTTACTTACAAATAAAACAAAAAAAACTTGATTAAAAGTTTTTTTTATAGAACGGGGCTTTTTTGTCCCTTTCTAAAATGGGGTTAAAAAAGTAGCTTAAATTGAAGAGTAAGAGGGTTAAAATATTTTGAAAAAATACTTATCATGAAATTTTACTATACATAAGTCTCTAAAGACATCAAAGTTAAAAATTTAACTTCAATGCCAGAAATAAGTCAAAACTTAAAATGTGTTTAAGATTAATCAGATTTGGCGCTTAAATGTCCAACAAACATGTCCGTGGAACGCGTTCCGGAACTAGTTCCATGAAAGCGGTTCTACTGGTACCCGTTGCAGAACTTGTATGGTGTGCAGTCGATTTTAGTTTTGAATTTCGTTGAATTTTGATGAAATTTTCAAAATTCAACGAAATTAAATCAAATATTTTATTTTTTAAATTACTAACAAAAACAACTGTTAACTGTGAAAATATTGTTTTGGTAGTTGTTTATTGTGTTATTAAAAATAACGGTTATGAAATTACAGCACCCTTCCTTGGTTGGTTTTCTTAAATAACTGTCATAACAGTTGTTTTGCATTTCCCATAGAAAAACCACTGTAATTAAAGTTAAAAACAACAACTACTAATTATTGCACTAACAACTATCATGTAGTAACTGTCAAACTTTTTGAGAGCGGGAAATCCACATTTGAAGCGGAATCCGCAAGGTTGTATCTCTTTTCATAGAGTAGAGATACTACCTTGCGGCTGCGAATTCCGCTGCGGTGAGAAAAACAAATAAATGACTGCGGCTGTGCTGACTTTTGTTTTACACCAGTGATAGGCAGTGTTGTCAACTCTTGAAGGCAGGAAAGCACCGTGAGCATTATGAAAACGGGTAAAAAGGGTAAAAATTTACCGAAAATGTGGCAAAACACGGTATCAATTTTTTGAAAAATGTAAATCAAGAATTTAAAAAGTTTCAAAAAATAACCAAAAAAGGGGTAAAAAAGCACCAAACTAATATTTCAAAATTTTGAAGTTTAAATGTAACGAAGTTACAATTTAAAATTGTACTACAAACATTGTGCAATAAAGTATTTCTTGCATAGTTCGTTTTATTTTTTAAATTTTGACAGAAAATTCAAGAAAATTTAAAAAAACGAGAACAAATACCAAAAATATAAACTGTACAAAAAGCACTAAAAGCACTGCTTGAAATATGAAAAAGCACCGTAAATACACGCTTTTTAAGCGGGTATTTGTAAAAAATCACCGGGTACGGGAAGGAAAAAAGCACCAAAAAATACCCGAAAAGCACTGAAATGGCAACACTACATACGCTCACACATTGAATAAAAACAAACAAATTTATTTAGTCTCGCTTGAGCATTCGTTCGATAAGGGTGTGTCGACGCATGTTGCTAGCGTTACACTGAACGAAATGTTTGACAAAGAATGGGAATTCGATTTCTCGTTTACTGAACTTTTTTTTCGGTAAACGAAAATATGTTATTTCAGTTGAAAAGGGAACAATCATTGTGTTTCGCCATCTATGAACAGAGTTTAATTATATATACCTTTATCGCCGTGCTGAATGGCACAATAAAATTAAAATTTTTAACTGCAACTTTGCCAAGAATTCTAAAACGCGTTTTTCTTTCAAAATTTAATTTTTAAATTATTTTCTATATTGTTCTATTTTATTTTTATATTCTAATTGCACATAAATAAGTATGAGAAAATTATACAGAAATTTCTTTCAGTGCATTGAGAGAGCATAAAGTTACATCTCACTCCATTAAGTGACAGTGAGTTGACAGCTGCTGTTTTGAGATCTGCGACGAATGGCTTAAACCGGCTAAACCGAGCCGCCGTCTAATTTTTGTCACCGCCGCCGTCGAAAATTTTTTTTACACGATAAAAACCTAAAATAGTATATATTTTTTTTAATTTTCTTTTTTTACCGTTATGCCGATGTTTTGTATGTGTCAACTTAAAGTTGGCTAGCCGATCAGCTTTTGGCTCACAGCCAGCTTTAAGCCGCCGCTGCATTTTTTTTTATTTAGCTACCGAAACCGATTAATCTGGTTGGAGCAGATCTCTCCTAAGAAAAACAACATTAAACAGCTGATACGTTGTTACGGAAAAGACTAACTACACAAAAGAGCCATCCGGCACGGCACATTACAGAACCGTCACCGAACGCAAATACTAATGGAGCCTTAAGGCTGTATGCGTTTGCCGATCACTGTTTTACACACACATTCACATTTTGTTTTTATGTACCCATGTGAAAATCGAATAATATATGAACATACATGATCATACATTGACTAGTATATGATCATACATAGTCATACATGATCATATACGTCAATGCATAGGTCAATGTATGACCATACATGATCTCATATATTTCCATATATCTTCGGATCCGAAATTTGAGGGTATATGGAGGTATATGGCCATATATGATCATACATGAGGGTATACGAAACATATGTGAGCATATATGGTCATATATGAACATGTACGGTCATATACCCTCAAATTTCGGATCCAAAGATATATGGAAATATATGAGACAATGCATGGTCATATATTGAACTATGCATGGACGTATATGATCATATACTAGTCCATGTATGATCATGTACGCTCATATATATTTCAATTTTCACATGGGTATGCATGTGTATACAGTAGAGCGTAATACCTTACAGGCAAAAAAAAAAAAGTGCGCCGTACACCCTCCAATATGAAGTATTTTTGCAAGGAGGTTTCAAAAAAAATTTTTAAATTTTTTTTTGCCGAACGTAGGGGTTGCCATTTTACATTTTTCGTTATATCTTTGGTTTTTACAGTCGGATCTTAAAGTATGATACATCGATGTTTTTCTTTCGAGGAGACCAGTGTTTTGCTCTAAGGACATTTTGACCTCAAGTATCCCGTTCTAGTAGTTACCCACCAGATCTCAGTTGCTGTACAACCCTAATGTCAGAAAATTAAAGCTCGCAAAAATCATTAAACTTTTGCTAAGGAAGTTTTTCGGTAAACCCAGTATAAATTTTTTTTATATATTGGTTGCCGAATGTAGGGGTCGCCTTTTTAAATTTTTTTCATTGGATTTTTCCTTTATAGCAAAACACTGGTCTTCTCGAGGCAAAAAAATCGATATATCACACTTTAAAATCCGATTTTAAATGCCAAAGCTATAACAAAAAATTAAAAAAGCGACCCCTACGGTCGCCAAAAAAAAATTTTTTTTTTGAAATCGCCTTCCAAAAATACATCATATTGGAGGGTGTACGGCGAACCTTTTTTTTGAGGTACGGTCTAGTGTACAGGTAGTATATGTGTGAAGTGCATCAGGGATGGAAAATGAGGTTTTTGATTCGGTATAGAAAAATTTTTAATTTTTTTAAAAGTTTTCTCATTTTAACTTCCGTAACGATCATTCGGTGGGTGCGAACTGGTTAAATAACATCCAAACTAAATTTAGGTTTCCAAGTTTCTATGAAATTATAAAAAGTTTTAAAAAAATTTTCAAAGAAATTTTATACCTTTTTGTCAATTTGTATTCAGTTTAGAATTTATTTAGCCACCACGCACAGGGCCTAAACATGAAAAATAAATTATTTTCAAAATAAAAATTAAACCGTTTCAACTTTTCCATCTCTGAATATCACAAAATAATGAGATTAAGGTCTCGTTACTAGATCGTAAATGTAACGAGAACGAGTCGTAACTTGGTACTTTATTTTTGCTAAGTTACTCAAAATATGTAACGTGCTATTAAGGATTGATAAATTTGATTTTCAGAATAGTACCAACCAGTTTAAAAATGGTACAATTTCGACCCTTTAGGACCAAAACTTCCATTTTTTATAAAATAACAAGCAAGAACTTTCATAAAAATTCATTGTGGATTCTATTTTATCCCTGAAAATCGGATTCAATTTCATTTGAAATCGAAAATAATTTGTAGTAGATTTAGCTCATTTGATTCATTCAATTATTAAATTGGTTTATGCCAAATTTAATTTATTTGTGAATTTAATAGATTTTTATTTACTTAATTTATTTACTTTTCAAATATAATATTTTATGTATCCGATTTAAACAAAAGTTTTTGTATGAAAATTAAAAAAAAAAAAAATTATTGTTTTTGCCAATTAATTTCTTTTTAAATCAACTGGATTTCTACAGAAATAACAAAATATGCCAGTGTACCAATCAAACTTTGATTGTGCCAAACATGGTAGAATTGTGCCACAAATCCCATCACTCATATGCAACTAAGAACAGCTGTTTTGCTCTCTCACGTAAAAACGGAGAAAAAATTCTGTTTTCGACAGAAATGTCCGGCACGTTACGACTCGTTTATGTCTAGTACTCAGCACTATGTGTTTCTCATCAAGCAGGTTGAATCAGCTGATTCGTCACGTTACATTTACGTTCAAGTAATTTGGGCTTTACTTTTTGAAAATATGGAAACATTGAGGAGAGTGTGAGAGTGAAAATATGCGAGTTCGAGATAAATTATTTTTAAGTTTCAAAGAAGAAATACAACCCTGGGGCTGCGCAAAAAACAAATTAAATGACTGCGGCTGCGGTGACGCTTATTTTTATAAATACATTGTCATTTGTTTGTACATGTATGTAGTGTAAGTGTAGAGATCATCGGGGATGGGAAATAAAGTTTTTTTCGGTATAGAAAATTTTTAATGTTTACAATTTTTTTTCATTTTAACTTAAATTAAAATGTAGGCTTAAAGAGTCCGAAACTAGTTATAAACATGGAAAACAAGCATTTTTCAAAATAAAAGTTCCATCGTTTCAACTTTGAACATCACCAAATATCGTGATTATTTTTTGAAAATATGGCATCATTGAAGAGAGTGTAAGATTGAAAATATGCATGAGAGAAAACGCAGAGAAATTAAATTAAGTTTTAATTTAGAGATAATCCGCAGTACCTTTTTAGATTTGACACCTCCATATTAAAAAAAGAAACGCAGAAGAAGCCGCAAAGTTGTATAATTCTACTCATAGACGTATATTTTGAGTTTACTTTCATTTTGTTTGTTAATTTTTTTTTTTTTTCAACAAATTTGCAACTAAAGTACAATTATATAATTGTTGAATTTAAAACACAAACAAAAACCACTACAAAAAATTTGTTATAAAATCCAAAACTAAAACCCAACAATTATTAACCACACTCTAGACAACGGCTGTTGTTTAATACAAGGCAGTAGTACGACAGGGCCATACTCATTACTCCAAATCACTACACTACCCTACACTCAAAGAAAAATGTCTGCGAAAAATTTCTGAAGATATTGATGTGCCGTAATGTTGAGAAGAAAAACACACCTTAAAAATAACTGATTGTACCAGGGTATCCATAAAGGTGTTTTAAGAGCGCTTAATTTCCCAAAAAAAATTCACATATGAATGAGAGATAATGACAAGGATTTTGAAGAAATTTAATAGCGAGCTATGTAAAATCAAAGAAGAAGAAGGGAAAATAAAAGTAAATAAAAAAGTTTTACAAGCTAAAACCAAAAATTAAAACAATAAAAATTGATTAAAATTAATTATTTATTTGATTCTTAAATAATTATTTTAGTTGAAATTTACATATAATAATGCCTATTAAATTTAACCGAGGGAGCGTCTGAGCTTTTTTCCATATTCCCTATAGTTTGGCGCCCTATGCTCCAGTGGGAGTTAGAGGAATATATACATTAGACTGTCCCTTAAAATAGCGATTTGTCGATTTTCGTTCATTACACATAACCCTATATGGATCAAGTTACACAAAATAATAATTTTTATCAAATGGAAAAAAGATGTTTTTGATCCATTCAAAGTGATATTTTTCCGAAAATTATAAAAGGTGTTATTGTGTAAATTTCCTAGTGGGGCGTTTTTGGCCAAAAGTATAAAAATTAACCTCATATGGATCACGTTACACAAAATAATTATTTTTATCCAGTTAAAATTTTTTTAAATCAATTTAATGGCTTTACAATCTCGTAGTCATAATTAATATTAAGTTTCATGGGTCTTTTCTGACCCCAGGCTATTAAGGGTTAAATCTTTTTTAAACAAATGTAAAGATAATTATAGTCTAACCAAATTTAAGTGATCTTTTTCCGAAAACTGTATAAAATTTGATGAAAACATTCAAATTTTATTTAATTTTTGACAAAATGAACAATTTTTGTAAAATGTCCTGGAAAGCAGTCGCTCCAAACAGAAACTCGAATTATCATTTTTCGAATTTATTTTTTTTCTTTAATATCAACTATTATGTGGTACAAATAGCAATCGACATCTCCAAATTAGGCATTTTAAAAAATCTTTAAAATTAATTTAAAAAAAACACGATTTTGTATTTTTATCAAATTCGTGGGCCATTTTGGATTCCAGGCTAAAGTCGGTTAATGATATCCGATGAAGTTAAAATTCCATGTCTGAATCGTTTTGACTATGTTAAATAAATAAATGGAATAAAAAATAATTTTTTTTCGAAATTTCGAATTTTTGGGAATTTGTATCAGTAATACACTTTTTTCCAAAACGGGCCATTTTCGTCTAACTTTCGGCACGGATTAACGTTTTTTAAGAAAAAAAATCGGTTTCCTCCATTTGGGACCATTTCCAATAAAACCACCCAGTTTTAATGTAATGACAAATCTATTTTTAAGGGACACTCTAATATACATATGTGACCTTCTCCGAGAAAAGGGACCTAGTGTGTCAAAAAACCTAGTGTGTCAAAAACTTGGGAAAATCGATATTTACTCATTTTTATCGATTTTCCCAAGTTTTTGACACACTTGGTTTTTTGACACACTAGGTCCCTTTTCTCGGAGAAGGTCACATATACATATGTATATAGTTCGGGTTCAGCACGAATTTTCCCATAGCGCCTGCTTCACCAATAACATATTTTAATTAAGTGGCAAGCTTAGGTCCACAACGCGGCCACTATGGACATCAGAATTTTTATTTTCTCGATTATGTTAACGCTATGTAGAAATAAATTCAACTTTACCGCTAAGAAGAAATACGCGCCTATTATTTTTTTCTACTCTATAACCAAATTTTATTTAAGTCGGAGAGAACCCATTCCATAAATACAAATTTTGCTAGTTTTATGCCCAAAATTTTAAATTATGTATAATTCTGTCATTTTCTACACCCTAAATACTTCCCATCAAAATCTCATTAAAAATATCTAAATAATTACCCTACGGGAAATTTTAACAAACTGTCACTGAACTGGCCCCTTTATATGAAATAGAAAGGTCACTTTTACATGGCGTTGTCATAGGAGGGGAAAATTGACCCATTGTG
Source organism: Leucophora obtusa (assembly GCA_949987735.1). Lineage (NCBI taxonomy): Eukaryota > Metazoa > Arthropoda > Insecta > Diptera > Anthomyiidae > Leucophora > Leucophora obtusa. Next base: position 173,533,205 of record OX465298.1, read on the forward strand.
ACATGTCACAAGACAAATCCAAGGACAGGTCCCTGAACTTTGTTTTTTATGAGAGTTCAATAACCTGTCCTAGGATTTGTCTTGTAACATGTCAGAAGGGGTCAATCTCCCCCTCCTATGACAACGTCATGTAAAAGTGACCTTTATATTTCATATAAAGGGGCCAGTTCGGTGACAGTTTGTTAAAATTTCCCGTAGGGTAGCTATAGAATTAGGGTATATTGCATATAATTCGATGTCGAAACTTATTATTTTTATTCGACAAGGTCGTCTTTATAAGTAGTTGTTTTTTTTTTTTTTAATTGCAAAACTTTACGAAGACTTTTCTGCCTCCGCTGATTTGAACTTTCTAAATAACACCTTTTTCGATTTTAGCAATCTTAAAACTATTAAAATAGGTTATTATAGTATTCAAGCCGCCATATTAGATTCGTCATTTTATAACTTCTAAATCTGACTTTTATTAATTGACCCCTGACCTCTTCTATTCGTAATTAAAAATTTAACCAACTAATTTTTGAAAAACCATCTACTATTTACGTTACTTTGGAGCCGCCATTTTGCACTTTCGAAGTTGGACAATTTATATTTGGTTTTGGGGACCTCAAAACCTCCAACATCAGTATAAACTAATAATAAAGTTAAATTCGGGCCTGTCTATTTTATGATATCCTACAGCAGTCTAGTTGAAAAACAACTAATGAATCTGAAATTTGAATGGCTTAAAATTAACTTGTGTCAAAATTTAGAAAATCCCTAGGTCCAAATAGGGACGTATTATATCTAAAAATAATAGACTTTGTCCTTGGAAGTACTAAATATCTTTGTATATGCGACCTATAAAACGCGCATGAGAGCCAGTTTTTGGGAGACCCTTATAGGGGAACTAACAAGGAGAGTCTCTTTCTGAGTTCATGTAGATTACGATGAAATTTGGATATGAGATAAGGGGAACAAGATTAAATAACTTTCGGTTCTAAATATATCAACCCAAATTTTTATTAAGGAGATAAACATAACTCAGGAAAATTTTCTGTTCCAAAGAATCGGTTGTAGAATAGCTACTTTTCATTCACAACCCCTTCTACTGTCGATTCTAACACCGATTCTTTTTGTTTGAAATTGTCCCAAAAGCAACCCCTTCTATAGCTCCAAAGTGGAACCAGTTGCTTTAGAATCAGTTCTGGAACTAGTTCTGGAATTTATTCTACGTCACCCACACCTTCCATATCGGATCCCAGGAACTGGTTCCGGAACCAGTTCCATGGAATCGGTTGCAGTGGAACCAGTTGTAGAATGGCTGTGGTTGGCTACACTCTAAAAAATGTTTGTAAATTTACTACTACAAAATGGGTAAAATTTTATTTAATTTTACGAAAATTCGGTAAATATAAACAAAAAATGCGTAAACTTTTTTCATACACACTTCCATACACAATAATACACACACAAAGTATTTTTAGACATTATGTGTTTATAAATAAACACATTGTGCCTAAAATTACTGTTGTTTTGTTAAATAAAATTTTTACACACAAAGTTGGTAAATATACTATCCTATAATAGTAATAAATACTCTGACATTTCAAATTGGAAAAAATTTAAAAAAAATTATAAATAATAAAAAGAAAGCGAAAACGGATTATTTTTTTTAATTACAAAAAAAATCATTTTGTTGAGCAGGAGTCATTGCACTCAGTTGTTCCTGCGTAGGCCATATCTATCTTATGACGTTTTCTCCCGTTATTGTTGACGGTTACTGCCTCCCTTTCAAAGAAGGCATTTTGTTGAGCAGGAGTCATTGCACCCATTCAATAGTTATAACAAAATTTTATATGAATTTTATACAAATGCCTTAAGATCCCAAAACGACTAATTGGGACATAAACGATTATGAGAGAAGGACTCGGATATTATTATTAATAAAATACGTACCAAAAATTAATTAATTTAATTAAAAAAAAATTTTTGGGTGGTGCTTGAAGTTAGCACAACTGTTGTAAATGTACGCATTTTATTGGATTTTTACGCACTTTCTGTAGTTTTTTGCGCATTTTTTGTGGATTTTTACGCATTTTATGCGTACATTTACACGTGAAACGTGCTTTTTTACACACAAATTTAGTAAATTAACACAGTAATTTTAAAATTTAAATTAATTTCACTGTAAAATTACAAATTATTTGTGCACCAACTTAAACACAATGTGCGTATTTTTTTTCAATTACGCACATAGAGTAAATTTACCCAATTTATAGTAGGAGTTCAGTTTCCTACTATAAGTTGGGTAAATTTCAACAGAATTTAATTAGAGTGTACCGAAAGTTTCAAAGTTTCCTAGGAAGTTTCAAAGTTATACGAAACTTTTTGTATGACAAATTGTTAACATCTTAAGTTCGGCATTTAATAGATATTCAATATACCTTTTAATTTGGAACCCAATTTCCTTGGAACAAACATGAAAAAAATACAAAAAATGGGGATATTTTTCATCTCACTTTTTAACCATCAAATATCAGATTGGGCCGCTGAAAAGTTGCACTTTCATATTTTTTTGTCTTCTCTACACCATATTTAAATTTCATTCAAATCTGAGGGAACCACATACAGAGACCGTCCTTGTAAGCCTTAACATACTCTGATTGTAACCAAAATTAATATACTTTGTCCTCGGGCCAATGTGAGTGTTTAGAAAATTTCATTAAATATCGCTATATTTACGACAAGCATAAGAGCCAATTTATGGAAGGTCTTTATATGGGCACTAGGTCTAAATAGTCTGGCAAAAATTAAAAAAGATAACTTTTTTAATTTTTGCCAGATCTGATCTTTTCTAAACGGGCAATGCAAGAATCGAAAATTTTGAAAATGTAAATTGTTGAATCTCTTTGTATCCATGTAATAAGATTAAACAACTATCATTTTTTCTTTAGTTTAAAATTTGTAATGAAAACCATAAGCTTTGGCACGAGTTTTGACTCACTCATATTTTTACACAAGCTGGTACGTTTTCAACACTATAGTATTAAGTTTTAATTTTGCGCATTTATGAAAAAGCCTATTCTCTAGAGTACATAAGTTTGTTGCAATAGCAAAAAGTAAAATACAAAAAAAAAACTGAAACAGAAAAAAATATAATATTCTGAAATCATATACAACCGCTGGTTACAACTGTTCAAGTCCATTAAAAACAATAATAACCAGGGCAGCGACTTTCATTCAAATGCATGTTTGTAGCCATTAATGCAAAAATGATTTAAACCAAATTCCTTTCCGAATCAAATTATTTGCAACAAAATGGCATCGAGTTGTTGTTGTGCATATTTTTTTGCATATTTTGTTTTTAAGTGCATATTTTTTGATTTTAATTGCATATTTTCTTCATATATTTTTTTTTAAATTAAGAGTAAGATTTAATGAAAAAGCAGAATTTGCAAACCTTAACGCAACACTTAACTGGAAGGAAAACATCAAGTTGTCATCTACTTAGACATTTATATTGGATTTAATTTTTAACTAAACGCTCGAATAATAAATACGATTTTTAATAATCGATAAATTTGAAGTGCATTTTTTTTGGTTTTAAGCGTTTATTTTTGGATTTTTAGTGCATATTTTAAGCGCATATTTTCGATTTTAAAGTGCATGAAAGTCGCTGCCCTGATAATAACTAAAGTAGAAAAACCACAATGTGGCAACTACATATGCATTTGAAAATGTGATAACCTTGACAACGAAAAATAATGTTTATTGGTTGAAGTTAAAAAAATTACGCCAATAAACAAATATTACACTGTGAGACAAATGGTAGGGGTCAGTGATCGGGAAGGGTTCAAACTACCGGGGAAAATTATATCGGTAAAAAAAGAAGTTATACGTGTCCCGGCGTTTCGCTGGGTCACCCCTAGGAATCGAGATATATCGATTTGACCTTTGGTGGTCTTTATTTTGACATAACTCGAGAACCACTAGTCCGATTTTGCTCAAACAATTTTAAAAAAATTAAAAATTACAATTCCTTTAATCTGTTCATATAACGTTTTTCTATATACTCAACAGTTTTGCCGGTAAAAATAAATGTATGAAGAAAAAAATATTTTTTGCCTAAAATATTAAAAAAAAAGTAATAAACAAAAGGTTATTGATTTTTATGGTAGCGGTAACAAACATTTATTTTTACCGGCAAAACTGTTGAGTATATAGAAAAACGTTATATGAACAGATTAAAGGAATTGTAATTTTTAATTTTTTTAAAATTGTTTGAGCAAAATCGGACTAGTGGTTGTCGAGTTATGTCAAAAAAAAAGATATATCTCGATTCCTAGGGTTGACCCACCGAAACGCCGGGACACGTATCACTTGTTTTTGACCGATATAACATTTCCCGTTGGTTTCATCCCATCCCGATTTTGACTGTCGCATAGTGTTATTAAATAAATGCATTTCAAGTTTACAGGAAGTGGAATTTTAATTATGATTTTAATTCTATTGCACTGATCGGTGTTTTTACAATAAAATAATAATAAAAAATATTAATTAGAGAAAAATAATCTTCGGAACCTATTGCGTTATTAGTTGTAACTATCACTATTTTTGTTAAGATTGAAAGTCAGAATTTTACATACAAAACAATAATGGAATTAAAAAAATTAAAATTTTGTTTGTTAAAGTTATGATTATGTCCATTAGATGGTACCTCAAAAAAAAAGTTCGCCTACACCCTCCAATATGAATTATATTTGGAAGGCGATTTAAGGGGGGACATGACATTGGCCGTTTTTTTAAATCGACTTTTTTTATAATTTTGTATTTTAGTAAATATTCTAAAGATTCTAAGAAAAAAAATTTCATGTAAAAATTCCTACGGGTTCAAAAGTTACAGCCGGATTAGTGAGAGCGCATTTTTAATTTTACGTACGGCAGCTGGTATATACACAAATTTTGAACGCGTTTATCTCGAAACCATGTTTTTCGTACTGGTTGCGGCACTAGCGGGTTCATTTTTTTTTGTATTTTTTTAAACTTGATTCGCTATCGTAGGACACGAGCTTTTTTTTAAATTTTTTTTAGATTTTTTATGAATTTTTAAAGTCAATATTTTTTTTCGAAAAAACACACTTTCAAATTTGGAACATCACCAAAAATTGAAAAAAAATTAAAAAAAAAAGCTCGTGTCATACGATAACCAATTTTGTTAAGATTTAAAAAGTCATTTTTTTCCAGATCGGACAATTTTTGCGACTCCCAGCGCTGCAACCACGAGGCCCCGTTTTTTTCTCTGCCGCCAGTTTGGAGCTCTATAAAACCATCTTCGAGTGAAAAATATATTTTTTTTAAATTTTTTTTCTTGTAATTTGTTTAATTCTCTACAATAATAAAAAAAATTTTGGAAAAATGTTTGTTTTTGACTGAGTTCTGAATTTTTAAAAAAAGGTCTGATTTCTCTGCCGCGAATGCCATGTCCCTCCTTAAAAAAATTTTTTTTTGCCGAACGTAGGGGTCGCCTTTTTTAATTTTTCATTATAGCTTTGGCATTTAAAAACGGATTCTAAAGTGTGATATATCGATTTTTTGCCTCGAGGAGACCAGTGTTTTGCTATAAAGAAAAAATTCAATGAAAAAAATTAAAAAAAAAATATAAAAAAAATTTATACTGGGTTTATCGAAAAACTTCCTTAGCAAAAGTTATATGATTTTTTGCGAGCTATAATTTTCTGACATTAGGGTGGTACATTAGGGTGGTAGCAACTGATATCTGGTGGGTAACTACTAGAACGGGATAGATGATGTCAATGGCCCTTAGAGCAAAACACTGGTCTCCTCGAGAGATCGATGTATCATACTTTAAGATCCGACTGTAAATGCCAAAGATATAACGAAAAATGTAAAACGTTCGGCAAAAAAAAAAATTTGCAAAAATACTTCATATTGGAGGGTGTACGGCGCACTCTTTTTCTGCCTGAAAGGTGGTACGCTCTAATGTCCATGCCAGGTCCTAATTTTGAAGTTTTCGTACAAAAATTATTGTGACTTTAAAACAACAAACACAAAGGGAATAGAGTCACAGACTTTAGAAATAAGTTGACACGTAAATCTTATTATTTGTGTCATCTCTATATATGTATAATTGAATAATGTGACTGACTAACGCACAGACTAAACATCGCCCAGCCCCAAACCCTGGAGATAGGAAGTCGAAATTTGATACGTAGGTTACTTATCCGGCGCACAGTGGGTTCAATTATATCTAATGTGGCGATTAATTTACGGAAGGATGCAGTTGATGAGATAATTTTTTTTATTTTTTTGGATAAACTATACTCGAGTTAGTAAAAAAAAAACATTTTAATCTTTTTGTATTTAAAAAATTATTTTTAATTTTTGCATTAAAAAATACAAAAATTGTTTTTTCAGACTTTCTATATTTTCATATATTTAGTTAGAATATTGTTTTACCTCAAGTCCAAATTCTAATATGATATTGTCATATTAGTTGTTATTTGTTGTTTCAGAAAAGGTTGATCATTTTCATGATAGACAATACAATTGTTTCGTAGGCATCACCCTAACCCTTCAGTTGTCTGCAATTGTATTTATTTAAAAAGATAATAAATAAAATAATTTTGTATGTATTTAAAAAAAATAATATAAGTATATGTGACGCGCAAAATAGAAAGGGACCTAAGGGTAAAAAAAGGGTTTTGTTAAGGAGAGCCATTTTAAAGATTTAAATACGTGTATCTTTGGTGTACCAAAAAAAAAAAAAATTGATTTTTTTACCCTTAGGTCCCTTTCTCTATGCGCTGTCACATATGCAGATTACATTATTTTAACAATCTTATTCATCATCATAAAGATCAAAACTATCATAGTCGTCACTATCATTACCATAAAAATTATCTAAATCTTCACCATATTCATCATTATTACTATCGTCATTGTCACTATCACTTTTGTCTTTGGAAATATTGGGCAATATCAATAGCTCTCTCTAATTCTGACTGATAAAATTTTATAATTAAATTAAAAAAGACATTTGTTTTTCATTAGCGGCCCAAAACATTGGTTTAAAAAATGGACTCAAAAACTAAACTATCGCTAATTTTTTTAAATAAATTAATCAAGACTATTTACACAAAAATTTTAATATCTAAAAATGGAGCAACAAATACGCAAAATTTCATGTCTGCAGTTTCAAGATGAAATCTCATACATTTCCAAAATCCTCAGTACTAAGTTAACAATTAACTCCTTTAATATTTCTGGACAATCAAATATTATAAATACACCAATTTTGGAGCTTTCTTTAAAAATATTAAAAATATATGGGTGATATCAAAAAATGTGATAAAAACCGTGTAACCAGCTAATTTCTGATGCATGGATTACATTTGAGTTATATATTGCGATATATATCAGCGCATTGTCACCAGTTTTACAAAATGTATAACAATCTGACCAATTTTTGGTTAATACATAAAATTTGTGACCAATATTATAGGCCAAATGTAAACTCCGTAACAAGTAACTCATAAGGTTTTTTAACTTTAATAGCTTATATTTTAATAACCAATAAAGCTAAACACTAACTGTAAGAATTTTTATGAAGAGGAAAAGTGCCGTTTTTAATAAAAATTAATACATTTTACAAACTTTTTCGTATATCTTAGCTATCACGACTTCAACTCTGTAACGATTTTTTGTCATAATTTTTGATAAAAATGCATATACCAGAATTTTGGAATTATCTATTATTTATATTGCGAAAAGTATAATGTTATTTATACTCAAATGATTGTTGGACTGTAGGTAATCATCCAGTATAACAGACTTGAAGCTTTTCTGCAGCATGTAACATTCTCGAGATGAAAAAGGATGTCTTTAATAAGATTTGAAAAAATGTTGTAAACTTCGTTCCAAATTTTTACACCAAACTATTTAACGAGTAAGAAAAACAATGTCATATTTGGATTCACCTTGAAGGCAGCATGCGATTTTGTTTCGGAAAAAAATTCTGACAAAGCGTTTCTGAAAGAAAACGAAAAAAGTAACCAAATGTAAACTCCGTAACTGTAAACTCCGTAACCACAATTGTTTGCATCAGGTTTCAATCAAATAAATGTAGATAAATGTTTAAAATATTTTAAAATAACCATAAACAGAGGTGACTCAACTAATATTTATGCGTCAATAGATGATTCAACTAATAATTTTGCGTCAAATCAAAAAAAATTATCAGTTTTTTACCCTAAGCTGCTGGAGCGAAAAACGATTGATTTTGCATTTCATTGGTTTTGAATCGATATTTCGAGTCATTACTGACATTAGTTTGACAAATTAAATTTGTTTCACACAATTTAAGAATTTTTTGATCGTGAAATGTTATGTTTTTAATATATTATTTTGTAACTGCGCAACCGCTGTTTGGATTTTAAAAAATTTTATATTTTTGAAAAGCATTTAAAAAGACAAAAAATGCAAAATTAAAAAAATTTTTAATTTTGCATTTTGCAATTTTTTCGCGGAATGAATTGTATTTTAATTCGCGAAACCGCCAATTTGATAAACACAAATTATATATCATTGGAAATACGAAAAACTAATAAATTGAAGAAAATTCGTACACAATTTTTTTTTTGTTATATGTTTTGCTTTCAAAAATGTAAACTCCGTTACAACAAAAAAAATTAAAATTGTGCAAAAAAAGTTATTGCGACAACTTGTAGAAGAGATTTTTTGCAATTAGGTTTATAATGACTAAACTTACTGATTCCATTAAGAAAAAACCGAAATATTAACACTTTTTGCTTCTCACAAATTTGGCCAAAAAATTTATCACATTTTTTGATTTCACCCATATCCACACATATTTTTATGAACACAAAGTATTACTTTAAGGATGGATTAAGTAAAAGATTCTATCCTTAAAGTATTACTTTATTTATACTAAATTAAAAAAAAAACATTGACAGCTCACTAAGTAAATAACTTAGGTGGTTCAAATATAGTGATATAGAATTTTATCTAGTTTTATCCGATACCAGTCATTGTGGCAAAAAATTCTAATTATTAAACCTAAAATTTTAATTAAGCGCCACTTTGTACACATTTAAACCCAATGTGTGGCGTAGCAATTCGCTAATACGTATTTTTGGTAAATTTCTTTAAGAAGCAACAAAAACCGTAAATTTAAACATGTTTTCCTTGCAGTACGATATGTGCTAAGTTACCGACGAGGTACTTTTTGCAATTTTGGAAAACAACGTGGTGAAAATGAGGATAAAAACAGGAAAAGTGTCACCCTTAATGGCATGCTCTGATGCTAGGGATATGAAATTTGGTAAGAAGCTTTCTTCTCTGCCGTAGACATCCGCTGAGAAGGGATTTTTTCAAATTTCTACTGGGATTTTTAACGGGAACATGGTATAAATGGGGATTCAATGGGAACAAAATGGAATTGGAACACTTAAATTAGGAAAGGAAATTGAATAGACAGGGGAGCGAGTGGTATTGAAACACTAGACAATTGGAACGAAATGGAATTCAATTTGAATGATTCAAACCGCTGATGTTTGGTGCTTGAAACTCTAGTTCTAACCTTCTTGTGACTCTACTAGGGTTTGGGGTTCGGGAATTCCCGGGAAATCCCGGGAAAGTTTGCCGGGAATTCCCGGGAAAATAATATATTTTTCCCGGGAAAACGGGAAATTTTAAAAATATTAAATTTTTTAAATTGTTTTTGTTTCGAATAGGATTTTTTAATTTTAGTCATAAAAAACATTTTAAATACCAAAACAATCATTGTTAAAATTTTTTAAAAGGGAATACATTTATTTGACACACAAATAAAATCTTTGTCAAGTAATTAGGAGCATTTCAACTAATAAGGATTTTTCGCGTAACTTATTCAAAATTTAAGTAGTAAAACCTAAAAACTTGGTAAAATGTTTAAAAGAAATATGAAAAAAGAGCTTTGTTTCTTACAAATAATCGCCCTTACTATCTAAATTTTTCAAATGTATAATTTAGGTAAAGTCGACTTTAGTTAAAATATTGGGTGGCAGTATACCTTGACTTGGTTTATTTTTGGAGCATTCTGATTGATTAATTTATTTTCAACCAATCAAAATATTTGAAAATATAATTATTTTTGTAAGGTTTTCATACACAAAATGAACAAAACCGTTTGATTAAAAATAAAGTCGACTTTAAATTTAAAATACTCCTTTATATTAAGGGTCAATAATTTTATAAGTAACGTTTTCATTAATAAATGTTAAAAGAAAATCCTAATGGTTAACGGTGGTATCTAAATTTGGTTAGCCGACATCTAAATTTGGTTCACAAAAAAAAAAAAAAATTTATGGTTAGAAAACAACAACAAGAATAACGTTTCAGTTAAAATTAGCAAAGTACCCGAAGAAAAAAGTGTAAGCTGAATAGGCATTAAAGGTTTTATGGTAGGGCAAACATTTCCTGAAATGGTATCCAAATTAGCCGCAGTCAATCCGCACCATAACTAGATCTTCGTTTATTCGAGAAAGTTTTTATAATAAAAAACTGGCATTGCAAAAAAATGAAACCGATGTAAAGAACATTATATTAAATTGCTACAATCATGTAAAAGATATCATGATAAAAGAAATATCGAGCAATATTTCTAACAATAGGAGATTTACTATAATCTTAGATGAATGGACAAGAATATCACAAAAGAGATGTTTGAACATATGTATAAACGGAAATAATTCATTTTATAACCTGGGGTTGGTTTATATATCAGGAAGATGTAATGCTGATGAAATAAGAAGAATTGCAGAAATAAGACTACAAGAGTTTTATTTGTCTTTGGAAAATAACATTGTGTCCACCATATCTAATGGGCCAAGTGTGATGAAACGGTTTGTTTCCGACAGTCCAGTAGTAGGTGCTTTCTGCTGGAATCATGGAATTCATTTGGCAGTGCTGCGAGTAATTTATGTGAAATCAAATGTTCAACATTCTGATATTTTTTACTTTGAATTCTCACTACACAGACTGCATTTGTACTGAAATAGTGTTTTTTTTTTAACAAAAATTACTTATATAGGTGGTTTTCATTAACAATTTTGTTTAAAAATATTGAATCAAATTTTTTCATTCCCGTTTCCCGGGAAATAAAAAAGTCCGGGAAATCCCAAACCCTAGACTCTACACTTAATATAATATAGACACCTACAGATGCAGGATTATATACATATTTAAAATTTTTATGGGGAGGGGAAAATGAGGAAAGAACTTCCTTTAATTACCTGAGCAAAGCCTTTAATACTGAAACTTATCATTAAAACATTCCAGTGTACAATTAGAGTCCGAAAAGGCTCATAAAAAGTCTCAGGATCTGGGATTCTAACTTTATGAGTGTGTTTAGCTATTCACGTGAAGCCTCTTTCTGAGCGTTTATTTATAACTCAAAACTACGAGGACACTTGAAAGAGGAAATTTCCTTCATTTTTCTGAGTATTTTTGGAGTCTTTTAAGGCTTATTTTTAGGAGTATTTTATAAGCCTTTTCTGATTGATTTAAAATTCATTTTTCAACAAACTTTTTTTTAATTGTGAAGATCTTAAATATTTGGAGTATAAAACACAAATTTTTATACTGTGATTTATTTTATTTATTAAAATAATATGTGCAAAATTCAGCAATACATATATAATTTTGTTCATTGAAAGTGATTTTCTTTGCTCATATCCTTTCCAATGAATTATAAAATAATTATACCGAGTAGTTGATATATTTTCTAGCGAAATTTTTATAATGATTGGTAAGATAACATTCAATGGAAAAAGTCGAAAATCGATTTATAAAATCTATAAATGAAAATTTTAAATAAAAATCAAGCTCATATATTATTCATATTTATAACACTTTTTAGACCATTCCGGAAAGGTTCTTAAAAACACACATTTCTGATTCCACATCGACTCAAATGTTAGATTCTTCCTAAAACACTCAAAAAAACATGTAATCTTAGACCATGTCATTTAAAATTTCTTTTTTTTTTAAATTTCCTTCTTTTTTGATTCATATTTGAATCTTTTGTATTTGTAGATTTGTATTTTCAGAGCTTAGCTTTTGAAGGGCTCATAAAAAGAAATCAAATATGAATCTTTTATGACTCAAAATTACGAGCGTTCAGAAATCGCTCATATTTCGGACTCAAATGAGAGTCATAATTAATGAGTACTCAGAAAATAGTTGGCTGGGATATTAAAAGCAAAAAGCCTTAAGGCACATTTCAACGGAATAGAAAACTCGCCAGACTTTATGAAAATACAGCTCTGTATAAAAGTCTATGTAATGTAATCTCTAGACCATTGACAGTTGCTGTCATTCACAATTTCTTTAATTAGTTCCAATTTTTAAAATGTTTTGTTACATTATTGAACATTTCAGTTTATTAAATACATCTTTTGCTATTTGGATAAAAAATTTTTCTTTGAAATACAATAAGTTTAATAAAAACAATTACTTGGCAACTAAAGATGGTACTTTTACGATAAAAATTAGTGCCAACAATATTCGAGATGATAAATTCAGCTCAAACTCTACTAGATTTTTATATTCCGTGTAGATGTGCCTTTAGAAAAATAATGTAATTCTTTTTCTATTGAATATATATTTAAAATTACCGGTAGTGAAGCATCGGGCTTTTAAGCTATATATTGATAATGTGGTGGAAAAACCAATGCAGTTAAAACATTCCAATAGAATTTTTGAATTCATTTGAATGGCGAGGTCTATTTCATCATAAATTGAAATAAATAATCTTTAAAAATAATCTTGAAAATTTACGAATTACACACAAAGCAACAACAAAATTGTTTTCGTTGTTGTTGCTTTGTGTGTTATTTCAAAATTTTTTTGCACATTTCTTTGCATTTGTAGACATGCCCGCATGACACTGGCTTTAATTTGTATGGAATTGATACAGGATTGATGAAATGAAACAACAAATATTAGAGAGAGTAAAAAATACAATTTGTAAACAAATAAACAGTGATGCACACTTTGTTCGAAAGGAGAATTGCTAAAATTTGTTAAAAATCTTTTCAAAACACAGGAAAAACGCTAGAAGTATAGAAAAACTTAGGAAATTGGAAACACTAATAAAATGTTCAATCGATTTCCGGAGTGAATTTTTTTTTATCCGATTGGCACCATATTTGATTATCAATAATTTTTATATGCAAGCGAAAAAAATTAGCTCAATCGAATTTCTTAAATTTGTTTCTGACATACATCGCTGAACAACTCCACTAATGTCCCTAAACATATACCGTCGTGATTATACCATAATGAAAGATTATGAAGATTTTTAATATTTAAACAAACTTAAGATTCCAAATTTTATTAGGTTTTAATTCATTTACAAAGACTCAAAAAGGGGGTCCAACAAATATAAAAACAGGAAAATGTATTTATTGATCATTAGTAAACTTGTGTCGTTCGTGAGCGAACTAGTTCAATTGAACTAGTCACTCAATTGAGCGAAAGACCTAGTTCACTTCTAATCGCTCTTCTAGTTCAATCGTTCATTTTGGCCGGGGATAATTCTATTCCTTTTTATTAATTAAAATATTTTCTACACTAAACATTTTCCTTTTTTTTTCTTAAAATTCTTAGTTGTCTGATATTTTATATCTTTGTTAACTAAAAGACGAGCTATATGAATTCGCCAAACGAACGATCGGAAAAATTGTTTTGTGAACGATTGAACGAAATGGTCAAAGATCTATTGAATTAGAAGAGCGAACTAGTTCTTTACAAGGAATTGAACTAGAAAGAGCGTTTTTTTTATTAGCCCAAGTCTAATCATTAGAAAAAATGTCTTTAAAGCGGCGTTTTGTCTTGCTGTGGTTAGTTCATAAGTAAATAGGTACTGCTGATTGAATCATTTGCCATTAGCATTTATTAATATTATTTGCATTGTAATGCTTTAATGGTTTAGTCCCAAGTATGGTATACTCGTATACATTTTTTTTGTAATCATAATTAAAAAAAATGTTGAAATTACAACCTCAATCATTTCCTAGATAAATTTCCTTGTAATATCTGTTGAAAATTAACGTGTTTATTTAACAATTACTTAAGAAACCCCAAAACTCAATATATAACGCAATGAGTTTTCCAGAAGATTCGATGTTTCTTATTGAATTTTAATTTTTTTTTAAGTATAAGCTTGACATAGATTTTATTTTATGTATCTTTCTATATCTTCTCAATGCACTGTGGGCCAGGATCGCCGTTTTTTGGCCAAAAGTACAATTTAGGGAAAATATGTTTATATATTCAAAATCTAGGATTGTTGAATATGTTTTGAGGGAAATATTGTATCATTGTGGTTAGTCGTTGTTAGCTGGCGAGAGTTCAAATTGAAAGTTTTTTAATTTTGTGACATTTTTTATTTTATAATGATACAATAAAAACGTCATAAATAAACAATAATTTGTTCCAAAAACAATCTCAAATTATAAAACTGAAACTAGTTATCGAAAAAAAAATAGAAACCTGTTAAGTATTTACGAAAAAAATAACAAAATTATTAATTTTACCTCAAAAATATGGGTTTTTTGAAAATCCTAAATTTTCAACAAAAAAAAAGCTCCAAAATGTTCCAAGAGATATTTGAAAAACTTGAATGCCAATGTGTTCCCTAAGATGTCTTCTACCTAGGTTTTTGCGACCGTTTGCGACCGTTAAACTTTCGAGATTTTGCCCTTTAACTGAAAAAGTACCTTTAGATCTCGCTGATTTCCAGCATTCCAGAGTTTTAGTAAAAACTAAAAAAATAGAACTAAAAATTACTTCAAATGTAGGTTCTGGTTTTCTGACACAGACAAACCCCGTAAAGTCCAGGTTTGTGGGACATTTGAGTGCCAATTCTGAATAAGTACGAAATTAACCCTTAAACACATTTTAAGTTTTGACTTATTTCTGGCATTGAAGTTAAATTTTCAACTTCGATGTCTTCAGAGACTTAAAGTAGAATTTCATGACAAATATTTTTGCGGAACATTTTAACCCTCTATCTCCTGAACTTATGGGTCTTTTTTGACACTTTTAAAAAAGGGACAAAAAAGACCCTTTAATTGCAGAGTTAGAGGGTTAAAATGTTCCACAAAAATATCTCTCGTAGTGTTTTAAATAAGTTCGCTGAACATATCATATACCTAAAATGGAAGATTCACATGGTTTCCTATGCCGATTCACAATAAACATTTTCAAAAGAGGGGAAATTTTAACCCCCCAAAAACATAGGGCCAGACGAAAACTTTTAAAACGCCGATACACATATTTTTCTTTGGTCCCTCTGCGTGAATCAGTTATCATCAGAACCTTTTTTTCTTTTTTGTACAGTGTAATTTATTTTTCAACACATAACAATTTTAAATTTATGGCCGTCATATTGGATCCGCCATATTGGATTTTTTTAATTTGATTTCAGATTCGTAATCTGCTACCCAAAAACATCTCCTAGTGGAAATTTGAAGTAAATCAGACGACATAAGAAATTTAATGAAAAAATTGTTTGTCGCCATATTGGATCGGCCATTTTGAATTTCAAAATTTTAATTTCAGATTTTTAATCAGCGGATCCTGGACCTATATAATTGATTATTTTAAGTCCAATATATTAAAAACTAAAAATTAATGACCGCCATTTTGAATTTTATATTTTTTATTTCAGATTGGTGATCAGCAACAATCAAACCCCCCTTTGTGATATATATATAGTTTCATATAATCAATATTCTAGTTTTAGCCAAATTACGATGATGCTGGCCCATTGTGCGATGCTGTATGTAATGTGTAGGGCAAGGAATTTCATGCACTTAAAAATAGAAAATATGCGCCTAAAAAAGGCGGCTAAAAAAGACAATAATGTATTAAAGGTATACAAAATTTAAAATTATATTTAAGTTAGCTTTTCCATAGATCAATAACCCCCAGTCTATATTAAAGTTAAATATCTTACCAATAAGTTAAGTACGTCGGCAGAATAACGGCGTAAAATTGCTTATTGCCGAGCTTATGTTAAAGGTATGAGAACACGCAATTTTGTTATCTCATAATTTGCAATAATTCTACGAAGAAGGTTATGCGACGCTTGTAAAAATCCAAAAGTGTTAATTTTCTGGTTTTTTTGTTTATAATTAGTTAAATTGTATTTAATTCTTCTTTATTTAATTAGTTTTTTTGTTGTTCTTGCTTTATTTTCTCTTATTTCATTAATAGCGTCCTTTTTTATAAATGTCAAACTAAAACGTCATCTGAGTTTGACGTTCTATCTCGGCAATAACTGTTAATGAAGATTTGCAAACAATTATTAAGACAAATATTGCCGGCAATAAATATGTACGCAATTGAATGGTCTACACTGAAGATAACATAATTTTGACATTTGCTGCAATATATGTCAACATATTTATTGCTATTATAGACTGGGGGTAAGGTTTTAAGTATGTTTATTGAATGAGGGGTATGTATAGTTGATCTTTTATTTGGCAAATAAATTGTTTTAATACGATTTTATATCATAAATTAATATCTCTTTCTGTTTAAATTATTTTTCAAATTAAAGAAAGATGATACAATTAAAGTAAATTACAAAGAATATATTATTTTTTTTTTGAAAGAATTCGATAAGGCCAGCAAGACAGAATACGTATTTTCGGCTTTCGCTACAAAGGCATCATCACTGTCGTTTGCCTTGATGGGTTAATCATTGATGGTAATCTACTTATGCTAAAGTTGAAAACAAATATAATATGTTAACAATTCAACTAGACTATAACATCAACGAAATCTAACAATGCTATTTTTATTTTTTTAAATAATGAGAAAAAAAATTAAAATTTTGAATATGCATTTGAAGTCGAAATATTCAAAAATGTGCAACTACAAATCGATACCATTTTTTTCTAAATTTGTTGATTCGGATAAATATTTAGTCCATATTAGTTTTGGACTATCGAGAAAAAACATGCATTTGCATGGAATTCCTTGCCCTATTAATGTGCAATACTGTTAACACTTTTCGGCCATCGTGCACTAACTCAGTTATTAGTTTAGACTGTCAGTTCATCTGTTCAACTGTTGTTGCTTGTCTTATAGACCATCGTCAACATCGTCAGAGCACGAAGTGTATTTTAAACATTGTTTACAAAAGTGTTAATGGTTTTTAAGAATATTTTTGTAATTACATATACGAAATTTAAAAAAGAATTTATTTTTTTTTTACTAAAATTAAGAAAATTTTAAAAATGATTGTTATTTATGGAAACTGTCTCATAAATATGTGTCTCATTTTTGTTTATTTTTTCTATTTTAGGAAAGCTTGCAGATTTTAACAAAACTAATTGTGATGGACAGTACCCAGTATAGAAAAGGTAATTATATATTATTACTTTTTGACTACCACATATTCTACCGACTTACTTTCTGCATTATTTTAAAACATATATGCAGAAAAAAGATATTGTTGAATATTTTTATAGGCAATTATATATATTAGGGTGTTTCGGGAAAAAGATTTTTTTTTAGTTTTTGCAACTCTCAAAGTGGAATATGAGTTGTCTCGAAAGACTTAAATATTTCTTTTTAAATTCAAAAAATAAAATATGTATTGTGTGTATAACTTCAAAATGCGGGATTTTTGGCTAATTTTGATCGTTTATTGTGAAACATTGGTACAATATAAATTAATTCAAAGTTTTGGCCATCGTCAGCTATGAACTTTTTCCGTCTTTCTTGCAAAATCTGGATTCCGCACTGCTCATATTTTGAGGCCAAGAACGAATCAAGCGAATTTCGGATATCCTATTCTGAAGTGAAGAGTATTTCAGTGAGAGCGTTCTGCATTGATCGAAACAAATTGTAGTCGGACGGGGCAAGATCTGGACTATAAGGCGGGTGAGGCAAAACTTCTCAACCACTATTTTGTAAATAGTTTGTAACCAGTTTGCAACATGTGGCCGAGCGTTTTCAAGATGGAAAATTACGGCTTCAGTACAAATCCTCTGTGATCGTCTTGCCCGATTTCAGCACCTCATAATAGGGCATTACCTTGGCGCTAGGGATATTCGGCTTTGGGGTTAATTTGGCTGGTTGGTCGGTCTTCAAGTACGATTTCTTGCGATTCGGGTTGCATTTCGGTTTTTCAACGTCTCTCTAATTGAACTCGTGTGACACCCAATTTCCTTGCTTTTTGATGAATGCTGCTGCTTGAAAACATTTCGAAATTGCTGCTTGAATGACTTCTAATGATTTTGCAAGTTTATCTTGCGTTTGACAACAATCTTGATCGAGTAATGCCTCCAATTCATCAACTTTGAACTTTTTGGGCTGACCTGGGCGGTCTATGTCAAAATCACGACTTCTGAACCGTACATACCGTCTCTCGCACTTTGAAATCGATGGAACATATTCAAAATAAGCTTCGGTGAGCAATCGATGTGCTTCAGCTGCAATTTTTCAAATTGAAAAAGTAAAGCAAAACTTCCGGTAAATGATGCCTCGTTGGCACAAAATTCGACATTTTAGCAGCAAAAAAATTTTTGTTGTTTACACTATTTCGTTTAATGGCTAAGTAAGAATAAATGGCAGATGTTTACCCTCCAAAATGCCATATAAGTTATTAAAGACACAAACCACGTGAACAAGATACGCCATCTATTGTGTATGCCACATTTTTAAGTTATACACCTAAAAATATTGAGTTGTATTATAAAAAAAATTGTATATATTACAATTACTTGGCGTTATACATATTTAAGCTTTTTAGTAGAACCACAAATATTTACACATTGCAATTTTTACAATATTTTCCAACTAACAACAACATGTTGTTTTTAGTAGTTTGTGGTTTTAATGGTTTATGTGGTAAAAATAATTTTCACCCGCTTTATTTTTATATTTGTTTCTGCTATTGGTATTTTTGTTTTTCTTTTAGTTTTTCGCATTGTATTTGTTTAAAATTTTTCTGTTTTTCCATTTGTTTAAGTTTCATTTCGTTTTGTATTTGATGACATAATATTAAATAATTACAAGTGTTGTACGTAGAGACGAGACATAATCATGCTAAAATTGCAAACTGCACTTGTTTAACATTTAATTATAGTACGTGCATGTATAATTATATGATTTAACTAAAAATAAGTTGTAAATTGTATGTAAAGAGTGAACAAATAATATGTTTTATTTTAAGTTATCAAAAAGTGTGGTAAATTGTGTAACAACTTTTAAAGTTAAAGAACAATTTCTGAGGTAATAGAAAGTAGTTGTGGCCAATATTATAGCACACTTTCTACACTAATAGAAAAAAGTCAGTAAAAAATTTTGTTAAGACTACTAAAAATTAGTTAAAAATGATGCTGCAGAAAAAAACTGTTAAATTAGCAGATTATTTTTGCCATATATTAGTAATATATGAACAGCAAAAATAAAACTGTTAAATATACAAAATTTTAGTTATATTTGAGCTAAATTTTTATAAATGGAGTATAGCAGATTAACCTGCTAAAATCAGCAAAAAAATTTGATAAATAATTAGTAGCGTAAAAAACTTAATGCAAATAAAAATCGTGCCTTTTAAAAACAGCAGTTTACAATTTTTTAGCTAATATTTCTGCTGATTTTAGCAGAATAGACTGCTATTTGCATTCAACTAAAATTAGCTTAAAATTGGCAAACATTTTGTAGATTTAACAGTTTATTTTTGCTATTTTTAGTCTACAAAATTTCCTGCAGATTTTACAGTACAATTTGCTATTTTCAATTAACTAAAAGTTAGCCTAAATATAACTAAAATTCTGTAAATTTAATAGTTTTAATTTTGCTATTCTCATTTTACTAGTATTTAGTAAAAAAATCTGCTAATTTTAGTAGTTTTTTCTGCAGCATAATTTTTAGCTAATTTTTAGTAACTTTTTCTGCTATTTTTACAGATTTATTTCTATGAGTGTATAAAGATTTTTTTTTAAATATCTTTTAAATAAAGCTGTTGAAATATATTTTTCTTATCAGATTAATGAACAACAAAATATAATTATTTACTTATTATGACTACTAAAAATGACAAAAATTATACAAATTTACAGCTGCGGTCAAAAAACTAGCACCAATCCAAACAAATATATTCTTCTTTATATATTTATAATTATTTAGGTCGAACTGATTTCATTAAAAGTGTGTCATAAGAAATATAAAAGACTTCTATTTTAATATTTTTTTTTTACTTTGAAAAAAAAAACATAGAAAGAAACACTCAGTCAAAAACTAGCACTATAGGAGAATTTGCAGAAAAATTAAATATTTAGGGTAATATGCATAATCACTTTTAAAATTTATAAGTGACTTATAAAACAAATTTTCCATACAAAATTCATTTTATAAATATGTTATAAGGTTTTCAAATTATTATACATACGCACTTTAATCAGTGAATAAATTAAAATAATTTATTAATTGTGAATTCATTATTTATATGATGTCTTAACATAATAAAATTAATATTCTCTTGCACGCCCTTATTGGCAATAACCTCTTCTCAACGTTTTGGCATCGATTTCATTATATTTTGGCATATTTTCTTTTAAATTGAGTTCCAGATTTGATGAACAGAAGAGTAAGATAGAATTACTTCCTGGAGAATATTATCGTAAATGGTTTTATTCATGATTGTTCTAGTCCAATATATGGGTCCTTCACCATAGTAAGAAAAGAATCCCCATATCATAATGCTATACTCATTGAAACAAATCTGTAAGAATAGCACAAAAAGTTACTAAAAATTAGTTAAAAATGATGCTGCGAAAAAAACTGCTAAAATTAGCAGATTTTTTTTACTAAATATTAGTAAAATAAGAACAGCATAATTTAAACTGTTAAATTTACAGAATTTTAGTTATATTTAACTTTTAGTTAATTGAAAATAGCAAATTGTACTGTAAAATCTGTAGAAAATTTTGCTAAATATTAGTAGCAAATTAAAAATAAATGAACTGTTATATCTACAAAATGTTTGCTATTTTTGAACCAAATTTAATCGAATGCAAATAGCACTATATCCTGCTAAAATCACTGAAATACTTGCTAAAAAAATTGTAAACTGCTATTTTCAAAAGGCTCGATTTTTATTTGCATTAAAAAAAGTCGAAAAAAAACTTAGATTTGGACTTGCTTGGACATGTCTCCGATACTGAGGGAAGCGCCTTTTAAAAGTCTGCTATTTGATACCCAATTTGTCTATATTTGTATTTATTTCTTTGTTTCCAATACAACAAGATATTAAATCTTATAATTATAGTAAAGGATTTTTACAATGTTAATTATTGATAAAGTTTAATATGTAGGTCACAATTATTAGAATATAATCAGAAATAAGATCTCAAATAGGTCAAGCAAAATAAAAATAAAAAAATTAATATAAAAAATTAATAAAAATAAATATAATAATATAAGGGGAAAAATCATACGCCACCGTAGACAAATACATTGAGTTGGAAACTGAGGCGTATGATTTTTCCCCTTATATTAATTGCTGGAACCGCGCATGGTTGAAAGAAACCTTACTCGCATTTGCTAGTAATGCTTCAATGCGAAAAATTTTCAGTTTAAGGCATTCAACCAACACCTTAGCCAGTCTGTAAGTCAGTCAATCATAATTATGTCTACATAGATTCCACGTCCTACCTCAATGATTGTCATACCCTACACCACTAGGTGGACAGGGTATATTGTGTTTACACTGATGTTTTTAACATCAACAAATATTACACCTAGAGCCATCATTTAGTATACCAATCGACTCAGAAACACTACTTGATTTAATTTAACTATGTCCGTCCGTCCGTTTGTCTGTGTGTACAGTAGACTGTCCCTTAAAATAGCGATTTGTCGATTTACGTTCATTACACCCCCCAGTTTTATTGGAAATGGTTCCAAATGGAAGAAATCGATTTTTTTTTGGAAAACGTTAACCCGTGCCGAAAGTTGGACGAAAATGGCCCCTTTGGAAAAAAAGTGTATTACTATTAAAAATTCACAAAATTCGAAATTTCGAAAAAAAAATTATTTTTTATTCCATTCAACACATTAAAATTTCGAATCCAAATATTAGTTGGCTTTCAACCACACTGGCGTAGGGTATCATAAAGTCGGCATGCCCGACTTTAACTTTTCTACTAATTTTTCTTTAAATTTATGTGCGTGTGTTAATTGAACACATTTACTACACCATATTCACTTGTTTTTCAGATTTATCAAGTGTATTCCAGATTTATCAAGTGTATTTCAGAAGTAATCAATTTATTTTCAGTTTTATCAATTGTATTTCAGAAATTATCAATTAATATTCATATTTATCAATTGTACACCCAGAAAACAGTCTCAGTTGTGATCACCGAATTTGTTGCCAATCGAATTCGTGCCGTTACGACATTTATCTTTATATTAAATTATATTTTTCGTTGTGAAAGCCAATATTCGGTTGCCTAATTCAATATTATGTTCCACATAAATATTATTATGTTCCACAAAAATTTTATTGAAATTAAAAAACTATTTTTGAATTTTCTGGTATTGAACCCGGCCATTCAAGTTAATAGTTCACACTCTTACCCACTACACCACAACTACTTTTAATTTTCTTAGCCATATTTACTGTTTATACACATGAATATTTTATTTTAATTAAAAAAAAACATAAATTTTTGCCTTTTCCGGGATTCGAACTCGGAAATCCGGCGTACTAGGCCAACTCTCTACCGACTACACCACAAACACTTATTAATTTTCAAGTCTAATTTTGTATTTATATGTTTTGCTTGGAAAACAAATAGAGTAAAAAATTCGTTTACCAATACCAATCAATAGTTGTGTGTGTTTTCATCAAAATCCACAATTCGGTTGGTTCTACAGAAACTCGACTTCAAGGTCACATTTGATTAGGATACCCGTATTTGTAGTTACCACTTTCGAATATTGAAATTTTTTTAATAAAGATTATAGGTAACACCGATCTTCTTGTATATTCACTAAATAAATGGCTGCTTCTACTGCATACACTGATAGAATTTTCGTTCATACTATTAATGAATCGATTTCATTAATCTGAATTCATTGATTTAATGAAAAATTTTCATTGAATTAATGAAAAATTCATTAATTTAATGAATGTTTTCATTATATATTTTCAACTAACCCGTAAGATATGCTATAATTTTTATAAGGGTTTTGAATTTGCTAATTACTAAAATAGATATATGTTCCAGTAATGAACGCTAGGGTTGCAAAATGAAATTATTTAAATATAAAGATCCAAGTAATGACATCATTTTGTTTTGGCTATTTAGATCAATCGGTAACGCGGTAATGTTTACATTCTGGTGATTGCGGGTTCAAGTCGAGTTCAGGGAGATGTCAAAAACATTATAAAAACAAAAAAGAAATATGTACATGTACAAATAAAAATTAATAAAATAAAAATAAACAATAAATAAAAAAACGCAAAAAAAAATATTTTTTTCAATTAGTTTTCATTTAATGAATACGTTTCATTGATTTAATGAACGCGTTCTTTGGGGACTTTTCAATGAAAAAAATCATTGGATTAATGAACAAATTCATTAATACTATGCACAAAATTCTATCAGTGTAGAATTACTAAACTGATACTAATTTTAAAATTGATTGGAGATACCAATAATTTGTTAAAAGGATTCTTTTTTGGTTAATTTTCCCTATTTTTAATGTCTAGTAAAATATTTTTGGTGTAGTATTCAATTATAGGCAACTCCGAATAAAATAACGTCCTGGCAAATTCATTTTAATGGTTTTGATCGAACTCCAACCAATCTTTTTCCTAGGTGTATTTCAGGACTTATCAAAAATATTCCAGAAAGTATCAATTGTATTTCATAAATTATCCGTTATATTTCAGAAATTATCAAATGTATTTCAGAAATTATTAATTGTATTTCAGAAAATATAATTTTTTTTAGAAACTATGAATTGTATTTTAGAAATTACTAATTGTGTAGCAGAAATTATTAAATGTATTTCAAAAATTATCAAATTGTATTTCAGAGATAAACAATAAGAGTATTCACAGTTAGCACGTTGTAAAATATCATGGTTTTTGAAGTTTAGCCCATAGAAAGTTGTCAAATTTACGATAAATTCTAATTTACTACTTACGTAAATTAGTACGAACTGTGAGTTCCATCAATGTATTTCAAAAATTATTGGTTGCATTCAGAGCTTCGAAGAATTAATTCCCTAATACCCTTTTTTTGAACTGAATTTATATTTTGGGAATGAATTCCCTGACCAAACTTAAGGAATTGAATGAATTCCTTTTTTCATTAGATTTATCTTAAAGGAATTCATTCATTCTAATTCCTCCATAAAATTTAATGCATTCGTTAAAAAAGAATTCATTCAATTCTAGTTAATTCAACTTATGGTCAAGGAATTCATTCCCTAAGAAATTCATTCCCTGGGAATTCACTCAATTCTAGTTAATTCAACTTTTAGTCAACGAATTCATTCCCTTGTACATTTAATTCCCTGATGGAGTTAACTTTTTCGTTTAATTCCCTAAGGAATTAAAATTTTCTTTTAATTCCCTAAGGAATTAATATTTTCTTTTAATTCCCTAAGGAATTAAATTTTTCTTTTAATTCCCTGAGAAATTAACTTTTTCGTTTAATTCCCTGAATTTAAGGTTTCACTTTATTCCCAGCAATCAATTTTTATAAAACAGTCACGGTAACCCACGTGACTGTTTTATAGAAATGGATCAATCGGAAGCGTTACAAGACCTGGCTTATTTGTATTATTGGGGTGTGTTATTATATCATAGGAGCTCTATTTCGCTTAGTTTTCGAGATACGGGCAATTTTAAAAAAATCGCCATTTTACAAAATGGCCTGTATATATATATAGATATAGCATTAAGAGATGGGCATTAGTGAAAACTTAAATTCAGGGAATTAAACAAAAAAGTTAATTCCTTAGGGAATTAAAAGAAAAATTTAATTCCTTAGGGAATTAAAAGAAAATTCTAATTCCTTAGGGAATTAAACGAACATTTTAATTCCTTAGCGAATTAAATGAAAAAGTTAATTTCTTCAGGGAATTAAATGTACAAGGGAATGAATTCCTTGGGAATTAATTCCTTGACCAAAATTTGAATTAACCAGAATTGAATGTATTTCTTGACTTAAAATTGAATTAACTCGTGTTGAATGAATTCTTTAGTGAATTAATACTTTAATTTTAATGCTTAACCTTTGGTCAGGGAATTCATTCTATAAATTTGAATTCTTTGAATTCATTCACAGAAATTAATTCCTGCTTAAGTCTAATTGATGAATTCATTCCTTGAATTAAAGAATTGAATTAAATTTTTGGAATTAATTAATTCCTTTTTTCATTCCAAAAAGGAATTAATTCTGTAAAGCTCTGGTTGCATTTCATACTTCATAAAGAATAATTTCTGAAATACAGTTGATAATTACTGAAATACAAAATCTGAAATAAAATAATTTCTGAATTACAATTGGAAATGGTGTAGATTTTTTTTTATACATATATTGTGAGTTTTTTTTGTTGTTGTTTTCTTTTAAGTGTTAATTTTGTTGTTTTATTTATTGTGAGTTTTGTTTTTGTTTTGATTTTCTATTTATTTATTTTTTTCCTGTAAACATAAAAAATGTTGTATATAAGAAAAAAACATAATTAAGTTAATGTATGTATGTCGATTAGGCCTACAAATGTGATTATGCATATTAAGTATAAAAGAAATATCGATAGATAGATACATCATAGTTGTGTTCCCGTACTTTTTTGGTCAACTATGGTAAAATGAGAGTAAGCATAAAATCCTCTCATAAAATGATAAATTTGCAAAAAGTACGGGAACGCAAAGCAGCAGCATTTCAGCCCAAAAATTAAAAAAAAAAAAATTATGAAAATATCTACAATTTTAGTTTGGAAAATTGCACAAATACAAATTATTATATGTATTTTAAAATAATACTCAATGAAGACAAACAATTTAAGCCTCTATTCACAAAATTTTTTTGAATTTTATTACAGTTTAATAAAACAAATTAAAATGCAAAACAAAAAGTTTTTGTGAATAATCATCTTAGTCTTCACTAATAGAAAAAGATCTGTTATATTTTTCTAAGCTTCTAAAAAGTTGTTAAAAATAACCTTGCAGCAATAAAACTGTTAAACATACATACAGATTTTTGAAAATTAAGCAAAAAGCTAAATTAATTTTATAAAAATTTATTGATTTTAGTTTCAATTTCGCAAAATTTCGCAATTTTCAAAAAGCGAAAATAGCCACAACTTTTAAAATAACAACACTAGGCCAGCAATTTTTGGAACACAATTTCATTTTACTGATAGTTTGATTATTGGATTTCTTGATTCCTCCCGAACCTTTATTGTGCTATATCATCTAAATAAAACGATAAATCAAAATTCTTATATGTGTTCCATAGTTAGTTTTCAATGCCAAATATAAAGTATACTTAAATATTATCCCTAGCAGAAGAAAGAGCATTAGAGGGTTAAGACGCTATCCCAAAAATATGTTGGCGATGACGTCCAAATAATTGTTGTTCCTTTGTATATAATTTTTTCACATTTTCTCCTGTTTAATACACTAGTAGAGAAAAGTGTGTAAACATTAAATTAGTCAAAAATTACCTTGCAGAAAAAGCTGCTGAAATTAGCAGATTATAGGAATAGCAAAAACTTTTAAAAAATAAGAATTTTTGTTATATTTGAGTTAATTTTTTGTTAATAGGAAACAACAAGTTAGCCTGCTAAAATCAACAAAATATTTTGCTAAATAATTAGTTGACTAAAAAATCACATAAAACTTCAAAATTTCATAATTTTTCTATTTTTATTATTTTATTATAATTTAAACTGACCTCAAGCCGAAACAAAACAACACTCTATTTCAAAAGTTTTTTTTTTTGATCTTTTTAATGCAAGTAAAAATCTAGCCTTCTAAAATCAACAGTTTAGTATTTTTTTTATTGTTATTATTATTCTTTATTCATTCTTTATTCTTAAAAAAAATTTCTGTCGACTTTAGCAGGAGAGACTGCTATTTGCATTGAATTAAATTTAACTTAAGAACAACAAAACTTTTTTATATGCAATAGTTTGTTTTGCTACTTTTTTATTTAGCAAAATTTTCTTTAGATTTTTTCTGATATTTTTAAAGCAGCATCTAACCGTTCATTTTTATCTGATTTTGTGTGTTTTTTTAGTGTTGATTAGCGCCGGTATTTCATAACCCAGCGACGTACAAAATTAGTAGTATGAATACAGAGTTGTTTAGAACCCAGCAAAAAATTTTTAGTATTTTGGAAGCAGTAAAAATACGAAGCGCTTAAAAACGCGCTACAAATTCTGCTTTACAGAGTTGCGCCACTTTATGCGTATACAATACACAAAAAATTTTGCAATTTGATTGTTACCCTGCAAAACTGCCTTAAACGAAGCAAATCGTAAACAAGTTATTTAAGAAATTATAGTGCTACGCTATTCCCTTACGACGAAGCAGGTTGTAAGGGAGTAAAATAAAATGAAAGTTATCCAAAGATTAATGCGCACGAAATCTGAGTCATCTCAATCGTGTTTTACCCTTCTTTAGTAGAGTTTAATGTATAGACGCCACATAAACATGAGTCAGTCTGTATTTTGAAGTCGGCAAATGAATGCATTTATTTTCATAAGAAGTCGCATGAAAATCATGAATTTATTGCATCTTTTCAGCAGCAAAAAAAGCACTTTTTCCAAAAAAAGTGCATGAATTTATTTGCGGTTAAATGCACTTACGAAAAACATGAATTTACTGCAATTTTTCAGCAGCGAATAATGCGCTTTTTCTCACAAAACAACGTGCTTCCAAGCGGGCCCTTTGTATGGAAAAATCATGCCTTCCGTAAGCAGCTTTGTAAGGGATTAATTTTATTTATTCCCTTACAAAGCTGCATCCAGCGAAGCAGGTTTTTTGCTGGGAAATAGCAACGAGATTTTAATCTTAATTTGGATTAACTGTTAACAAAACAGATGACTTTATCGATTTGCTTTGTGTTCGATTAAGCAGGTAATCCTAGTTTTACAAGATTAATTTTTCTGTTTGAATTTGCTATACGACTTGTTTTAGTTTACCCGGTGAAAAGATAAACGCAAATAAACTGTCATGAGGGTCCTCATTTAACCAATTTTCGAATACGGGAATGCTTTTATGTAAATTTCTCTAACATACGGGAATATATCGTACTACACCCCAGTGTAGAAACGGTAATGACATCTCATTATTTTTTGGACTACCAGTAATGACACCCACTTACCTTCTGCATTATTTTAAAACATATAATAATGAGTTACTTTTATCATTATTTCAAATAGAATTATTAATTACTTATTTTTATCATTATTTCAAATAGAAAATAATTTTTTAGATTTTTTTGAAAATTTTTTGAAATCTATTTTTAGACTCAATATTTTTTAAACACTGGTAAGGATATATGTAACCATATATTTTTTGATTTTTTGTATGTTGGCGAGTAAGCTTACTTGTGTGCAGCAGGTCAATTATGTTTTTATCTATTAAATATTACATGTCGATATAGCTCAGATGGTAGACAGAGCTTTGAAGAATTAATTCCTTTTTGAATGAATTCACTACCAATCGAATTCAATTTTCTCTAGAATTGAATGAATTCCTTTTCTTAAGTAATTCACTGAATTCATTCAATTGAATGCGTTCATCAAACAACAAAATCAAAGAATTAATTCAATTGCAATAGTTCTTTTTATTAAATCAAATGAATTAATTCACCGGTGAACGCGTTCAATTTTATAAATCAAACGGAAAAAAAGTGAATTAATTCCTTACTGAATTAATTCACCACTGAATTCATTCAATTTCATTTTCATTCAGTGAATTAAAAAAAAATAAAATTACATTCAGTGAATTAAAAAAAAAATAATAAGTTCACTGAATTGAAAAAAAAAAAAAAATAAGTTCACTGAATTGAAAAAAAATAAAATAAGTTCACTGAATTCAAAACAATAATGTACAAATAAAATTTTTAAATAAGCAATTTTACAGTGTGTGCTAGTAACAAATTAGAAACGGGATTCTGTTTATCAACCTACATGATTCAAAAATAAAGCCTTTTACTATTAAAAATAAAAACTTTACAGATATAGATAAATTTGGAAAAAAATATAACTATTAAACTAGTTATATATGTAGTTACATGTACCACATATCTGGTAATGATTTTCTACACTGGGACGTGTATAAATATCGATTACATTTAGCGTCATCATTATAACTGCTAAATGATACGAGTTTCTGTTTTTTTTTTTTTTTTTTTTTTTTTTTTTGTTAATTTAACTATGACCCACTTTATGATACAAAATAATCATAAAAGAAATTTTAAACTAATTTTTCATCAACGATTTTTATTTAGAAAATTAATTTTACTTTTTTTGTTTGTTGTAAAAACGGGTTGATAAGGTTTAATTTTTTTTTTTTTTTTGCAAATTTAAACATGTCAATGACATCAACATATTAATCATTTTTATTAAGCCCATTGAAATAATGAAGATTTTATGCTGATTAACCACCATGAAGTATTGGGATGTGATAAATTTGTGAAGATGGGATATTTTTAAACGAAACAGGGTCAAACCTACTGATTGATTATTTTTTTGTGCAAAATTTACAAACAACAGCATAAGCGAAAAAACATGTGAGTTCAATTGGTTGAGATGGATCTTACGATAATCTATCTTAAACTGCGGTCATTAAAATACCATAGTAGTGTTTTTACCAATATTCTCTGATATTACACCAGATATAGATTTTATTTCCATTTAAAATTATTTAACTTTTATTTTCTTACAAATGCGTCAATCTTCATTGTGAGAACATATGTACTACTGTAAATTCACTCAACGATGCACAGTGAATCGAACCTATAGAAAATGGAACAAAAATTGCTGGAAGGTCGTATAAGGGTCATACGATAAAAAATATCATAAACAAAGTTTGGAGGCTGCCAGTCACGAATCTAGGATCAGAATTAAAAAATTCAAAATAGCGTATGCAAAATATTGGTGGTGAATTTAGAAAAGTTTTTATTTTTTTCTAGAAGACATATTCCTGTTTTGAATTTTTGGTTTTAGCTTCATGATCAGTAAGCTAAGGTCATTTATAAATGTGTCTTTTAGATCCAAATCATAATTTTTTTAAAATAGAACTTAGTGGCAAATTTTACTTTTTTTGAAAAATATATTTTCTTTTTAAATAATATAACTTCCCAGGAAAATTTTCTGTTCCAAAGAATCGGTTGTGCAATAGCTACTTTTCATTCACAACCCCTTCTACTGTCGATTCTAACACCGATTCTTTTTGTTTGAAATTGTCCCAAAAGCAACCCCTTCTATGGCTCCAAAGTGTAACCGGTTGCTCTAGAATCGGTGATGGAACTAGTTCTGGAACTGATTCTACGTCACCCACACCTTCCATATAGGATCCCAGGAACTGGTTCCGGAACCAGTTCCATGTAATCAGTTGCAGTGGAACCAGTTGTAGAATGGGTGTGATTGGCTACCGATTGTAAAAAATTTTCCTGGGTTATTTAAAAAAATTATCCTTTGTTGTAAAATTTTAATAGGGATTTTCATATAAAATCGTATTCTACTCGTAAACGGTGTAAACCTGGTATGTTTATGAGTTTAATGTCAAACACCATACATAAAAAATATGGTTTGTATTTCTACAAGGTTTACAAGGCATTTTCGAGCTTATATGAAAACCCTAATGATTTCAAAAATGGTATTTTTTTCTTAATTGAACTTTTTGTTTAGAATATTCTCTACCTCAAGTCCAAATTCTAATATGATATTAGGCCATTAACAATAAACAAATTAACCTAAACTTTGAGCTAACTTAGAGTTACAGATGTCAAATTCCATACAAATTTGAATTTTTAACTTTCAGTTTGTGTTAACTTTAGGTTATTTGTTGTTAATGGGGGATTGTCGTATTAGATTTTATTTGTTGTTTCAAAAAAGTGGACCATTTTCATGATAGACAATACAATTGTTTCGTGGCATCACCCCAGCTCATAAGTTGTCCCCAATAAGAAAATGATGATTGGAAATACACAAACCGAGACATTACATAATGTACAAAAATTCAATGAGACGAGGATTTTGTACTTTTGTATACAAACTGTCTGATTTTGTAAAATTGAGTCATAAATCAACACTTTTTGTAAAGCAACAAATTTACTTAAAAGTACCCTTTGAGTACCATTATATGTATGTTTGTGTGTTTATTACCAAAAACATTTGTAAAAACAACAAGATTATCCCAAACAAAATAAGTAATTTGCATGGGACTAGCCGTGGTATGCTATTTGTTTAAAATTATTAAAATTTTTTTTTTTCAAAATTGTTTCAATTTGGAGGCTGAAAACATAAATAAATTATAATATTTCAGCACTACAGCACGCAGAGAAAATATATGGTTGAAATATGATCACGGCTACCAAACTTTAGCCTTCACTGCCATACATGGTTTTTGCAATCAAATTATTAATGTATTAATCATACTTTACAAATGATATTTTGGCCTAAGTATAATCATTTTATAGTAACAATCTCTCTTTTTTCGGTTATCATATTATTCTATCGTCTCTAATCATATATTATCATATTATTCTATCGTCTGTAATCATATTATATTCCTCTAGTCGAATTACAATCATTTTATTATCTGAATTGAGAGAGATCATGTTCACAATCATTGGTATAGTTTCGACAACCATGAGAAGATCAGTACATTTTTTAAGAGCGTCATCTATCAGTAGGCGTCAGTTTTGTTTAAGATTTTGTGAAAAGAAGTTGTAAGAAGCACTCAAATAAATAAAATAATACATATTAAATTAATAAGAATTGTGACAGATTTAAATGTAACGACGAAATGATTATAATATTTTCCTAAGGATC
The DNA here is from genome assembly GCA_949987735.1 of Leucophora obtusa. Taxonomy (NCBI): domain Eukaryota; kingdom Metazoa; phylum Arthropoda; class Insecta; order Diptera; family Anthomyiidae; genus Leucophora; species Leucophora obtusa. The sequence continues at coordinate 173,565,320 of OX465298.1, forward strand.
ATATTATATTCTTGATGAATATAATATGATCTTAAATGATCACAAAATTAGGAATACAATATGATCACTGAGAAGATGTTATGTTCATTTCGGATGCATTGTGAAATTGTATTTTAAACAATATTTTTCTACGCGCTGTTATCACATGTTTCCATGATTTTTTTTTTAACAATATATAAGTGATAACTAAAATTAATTTAAATTATTTAAATTTGTAAATTAGTCATTGAAAAATAAATGTGCTATTTTGAATAAAACAAAACGTGCATAATTTTTTAACTCATATTCAAGGGAATGCTGGGAAAATACTACAGGGATAATAGTATGATATCCAGTACTATAATATGATAATATTGGGATTAGTTTACAATCATAATGTAGTAATCTAAAGATCACATTATGATAGAAAAGAGTATTTCATAATATGATTTTCGCAATCATACATTCAAAAATATATGATGATCGAATATGGTCATCCCATACATATTTTTTCTATGCGTGTTGTTGCGCTAATATGCTAGTACTGCCAAAATGTGTTTTAAAACTAATATGCCATAGAAATAAAAATCAATTTTTTTAAATAATTTTATTAAAAAATTAAAAAAAGCTTTTTTGCCTGCAAGCGGATTTAAGCTCGGAACCTTCCGACTACAAACCTTTTTTTAACGAAGCTTCCTCAGTTTTATAAAATCATTGCTCTACCAGTGACCAATGACTTTACTGTACTTTAGTACAATGTTGTTTTAACATCACCTAGACGGCTGCAATTAATATTGTTATGAAATTTGATTGATCTAGTTCTGGTATTTTAGAACAAAAAATTTCCGGAGAAACGGGATTTATTAAACCTATATTTAAGTATACCACAGCATGCTATAATGTGATATAAAGTGTTATGCTGTAAAGTGGTTGGTGTCTCGGCTATAACTACTCTGGGTGCCTTAGAATCATACATGGGACTAATTAATTAGGTGGACTAATTAATTGATGATTTCATTACCATTGCATTGATATCAATTGTAATGAAATTATTTTCATTACCATTTTTTTAATTAATGGTAATGATTCTAAAATTTAATTTCATTGATTAATGACAATGATTTTAAATTTCATTACCATTGATAATGAACAAATTAAAAAAAATAATTGCCATTGACAGAAAAACGTAAAAATGGGGTAAAACTCGCTGAAATTGTAGATGGAATATGCTCATTCAGGCTCATGATCATTCGAAATTAAATATTACTTTCCATTCCATTGTTATTTGTATCCAGGTAAAATTTAACAGTTTGGAATGGATCGTCCTTAAAAAATTATGTTTTATAAATTCCCCGGCCAAACCCGTTGTTCGTTTTCATTTGCCTGAATGTTTTTTGTAAACAAATGGTTTTTAATCAATTGTAATTAGTTTTTTTATACATTAGTGTAATTTCATTACCATTAGTAATGATTTTTTTAATGAAAAATATTTCATTACCATTAAATGGTAATGAAATTTTTTTCATTGTCATTAGTATGAACTAATGATAATGAAATTTCAATGGTAATGAACAATTCCCATGTATGCTTAGAATCCTCTAGTTTGTTCTACAACCACAGCTAACGATCTGGGTGTTTCTAGAACCTTCGAGCTCGTTCTTCAGCTTAGGCTTGGAGATTGAGTCGCGCAGTAGCATTTGTGAAGTCAGTCGGTCTGTCTGAGCTCTAGTAAATCATTGTAAAGTAATAAGGTGTTAAATAGATAAGTCTATAATAAACTAAAAGAGCGTGTGTATGTTATTTTTAATTGCATCAGCCATATTTAATTAAAAAGAATAAATGTATGCTTTCGAAGGTAGTAATTGGCGTCAGAATTGAGATTGGTTATTTTGATTGCTATAGAATTGCAATTTGTCTAAAGGAGATAAACTAATTTTTTCTAAAGGATAAAAACGTAACAGTATTGTAATTAAAACGCATTTGAACAATTTTTATTTAGTGGACTTGAGGTTAAGAAGAAGAAGAATAAATATTTTGCTCTAAAAATTAATAAATACATTAATTTTAAAATCAGACAAAATCTAGTTTTTGCCATTTTCTATGGACAGGCTTCATCGGTGATTTTCCATTAAATTGTATTATTGTTTATATTTATACCCTACACCACCACGTGGACAGGGTATAATAAGTTTGTGCACCAAAAAGTATTGGACCTAGTATACCGATCGACTCAGAATCACCTTTTATTTCGATTTAACGATGGCCGTCTGGCCGTCTGTCCGTCCGTCCGTCTGTCTGTCTGTCCATGCATTCTTGTGCGTACTCTACAGGTTGCAAATATTAAGATATTTGGTGAAATTTGATACACCGACCTATGTCGGCCCAATTGATTATTGATTATTGCCTATTGATTTTTATTAACATCGGTCTATGTTTAGACCTACCCAGCAAAATATTGGTAATGACACCTCATTGCTATCTGCATTACCAATAATGATATATCATTACCTTTTGCATTATTTTGTAATATAAAATAATGACTTCCTAATAACGGCCTATTGTAGTCATTGCTTTTAAATACAAAATAATGGCTTATTCGCAATAGTTTAAATAAGTACTTTTTACAAAGTTAAATTTTATACATTTATATTTATTACATGTAAATATGTTTTGTGTTCAAATTTTTATGACTAGTTCTAAAATTACACTCTAGCAAAAACTTTAATTTCTCTGAATGTATTTCCTGAAGCTAATAGTATTTGTGTAACTCTTTATTTTTAAGAATCAAGTAAGCAGTCAGATAACCACTTATAATTCAACTTTTCGTGAGCATGTTTGTAACCACTTATTATTCAGAATCTCATAACTACTTACTTCTCATTTTTTCGTAAGCGAGCGGGTAAGCGTGACTACTTATAAAAACGACCACGCCAAACAAAAATAATGAGTTTAGACGCCAAAAAATAAGTTGTGCGGAGCTATGAATTTCTATTATATAACCACTTATTTGGTAATGAAAGATTTTGCTGGGTAGTGCCCATATACAGGTCCGCCCAAAATTGGTTTGTTTTCACGCTGTAGGTATTTCAATGAAATTTGGTTCGCTGACGCACATGGTCCCAAGGACAAAGCCTATTGATGCTAAATAGGATCGGTCCTTATGTGGACCTATGGCCCATATGGGCCATATTTCCGAATTTTCAAGCCAGATCTTTGCCAATAGTTTTTTATAAACCTCCCAGTTTTTTGTAAAACAAATACTGGTAAACTGCTTTTTGCAAACGCTATCAAATGTATGTGTTCTTCCAGTCATTAATTTTTAACACCGAGGATACCTTGTGGTATGGCAGTCATTGATTTTTCTTGAAAAACATAAAGCAAAATTTTATTCCGTGCAATAAATTAAACTTAAAAAAACCTTACGATTATTATGCAAAATAACCAACATAAATAGTTATTTGGTTCAATTAAAACCAAAACATCCCTACGGGAAATTTTAACAAACTGTCACCGAACTGGCCCCTTTATATGAAATAGACTGGTCACTTTTACATGGCATTGTCATTGGAGGGGGAAATTGACCCCTTGTGACATGTCACAAGACAAATCCTAGGACAGGTTACTGAACTCTCATAAAAAACAAAGTTCAGGGACCTGTCCTGCGATTTGTCTTGTGACATGTCACAAGGGGTCAATTTGCCCCTCCTATGACAACGCCATGTAAAAGTGACCAGTCTATTTCATATAAAGGGGCCAGTTCGGTGACAGTTTGTTAAAATTTCCCGTAGGGATATAATAATAATATTTAACATAATAACGTTTTAAAATATATTTAACATATTAATTAATTTGCTATTAGCATTTAACCTGGTGACGATTAAACATGAAAAGATTAAAGTGTTAAAAACCCGCTACTATAACAGTTCAAAAACTAACAATATTAAATATACAAAAAAAGAATGAAAATTAAGTTCCACTATAAAAATCCCACTAAATTATTCATTTCATATATGAATGAAATACACACACAAAAATAAGCATACACTGAAATGCTGCATTAAACGCTGAAACGTGAAATTAACTCTACATAAAAAAACATAAGAAAATTAATTTAACAAAAGAGTGAATATATTTAATAAAGAAGGTCAAGACCGACTATATGCTGCCCTACAACAGTCTGGGTAATAATCCATAAAATTTGGGTCGAAATAGTGTTGTGTCCAAATATATTAAAGAAAATGTTTAAGGGTTAAATAAATACAATTTTGTTTTGATTTTTTAAAGTTTTAGCCATAAAAAATCGGTTATACGGGGAATAGAAATGAAGCAATTTTAGCTTAACAAGGTTTGTGCTTGATCTAATATAATTCAGAGTTTTATATTTCATTTCGTCTTTGGGCTAATATTTATGAATGAGTATAAAAAAATTCATCAAATTATCTTTAAATTTGAGACATAGAGAGTGTGAATAGAAATAAATTGATATACAGATATACAAACGGACATTGCTAAAACGATTCAGGAAGCGATGCTCACTCGATTGGTATACTAAAAGCTTGTTATATGCCTGATATTATTGGTTGCTACCAGGGCAGCATGGACTTTCATGCACTTAAAACTCGAAAATATAAGCTTAAAATATGCACATAAATATGCACTTTAATAGAATTATGCACAATAAACCCAAAAATGCACTTTAAATTTATCGATTTTTAAAAATCATATTTATTACTCGGGAGCATTTGCTTAAAAATTAAATCCAATATAAATGTCTCAGTAGATGACAACTTGATGTTTCCCTTCTAGTTAAGTGCTGCGTAAAGGTTTGCAAATTCTTCTTTTTATTTTATCATTAAATCTTACTTTTAATTTTTTAAAAAATATAAAGAAAATATGCAATTAAATGAAAAATATACAAAAATATGCATTAAAAATAATAAAATATGCACTTAAAAGCAAAATATGCATTTATAATAATAAAAAAAATTCTTCGATTCGGGAAAGTATTTGGTCAAAATCATTTTTGGAATAATGAATACAAACATGGATTTGCATGAAAGTCATTGCCCTGGTTATTACAATCAATAGCTCAAACCTGATGTTCCCTGATCATACACTAGTGTAGGGTATCAATACCGGTTAAATTGTATAGAATTTACTACAATTTACTGCATATTTTTTTGTCGTTTAAGCAACATTTTAACAAAAACTTTAATAAAGACAGAAGAAACTGAAAAGTGGGTTACAAAGTCAATATCAAGGTTAGTTACATCATAATTTTTTAAGCAGACCAAAGTGATTAAAATTAATGAGGAATTTTTATATTACACGCTGTAATAAAAAAAAAACAACAACAGAAAAATATTTTAAAATTAAAAAATAGTTTTTGCATACTGTGTGCCCTTAAGGCCGCCTAAAATCGCATTAAAAATTGTTTGACGTTTCCGACAATACCTCGGATTTAGAACAATCAATCAATTACCGTTACAGAGTTTTCTGCTAAATTATTAAATATTTTTTGGAAATTAATTTTATATTTGAAAATAACTGATGCAACACATGTTTTAAATTTTATATTGTAATAATATTTTACAAAAAGGTTTTAAATATTTTTCATAAATCGTCTAAAATATTACACTTAAAAAAACCCTAGGAGTGTGACTAATTTTAATTTTTTTTATCCAAAAAAATGTTAGAATGGCCGATTTTATTATTAATAATCTCGGCAGATACTTCTATTTTACAAAATTATAAAAAAAGAGTAATAAATTAAACGCCAACAATTATTAACTTTACTTACTTACTGCACATGTAATAATTTTTTTTAACAGTTACTTGCTGAGATACCAAACCAACTACCCAACGGGAAATTTTAACAAACTGTCACCGAACTGGCCCCTTTATATGAAATAGACTGGTCACTTTTACATGGCGTTGTCATAGTAGGTGGAAATTGACCCCTTGTGACATGTCACAAGACAAATCCTAGGACAGGTTACTGAACTCTCATAAAAACAAAGTTCAGGGAGCTGTCCTGGGATTTGTCTTGTGACATGTCACAAGGGGTCAATTTCGCCCTCCTATGACAACGCCATGTAAAAGTGACCAGTCTATTTCATATAAAGGGGCCAGTTCGGTGACAGTTTGTTAAAATTTCGGGTACCCAAAATAACTGTTATTACATTTCAACATTTTTAGTTAGCTAATTTCTCAAACAACTGTCAAAAGTAGTTATTTTATATTTATACATAGAAAAACAACTACACTTACGATTAAAATAACTATTAACGTCGAAAGCACAAATGATCTATATGTGACCTTCTCCGAGAAAAGGGACCTAGTGTGTCAAAAACGGGTTTGGACTTAAGAGTGGATTCTGGTACCTAAAAGGGTGTAGAATAAGATGAAATGAGTTAGATTTCTGACAAAAATTTATTTACCCCATAACCATACCAAATCGCATCTCCCAACTGAAGGTGTGTTCAAAGTGATAATGCGTTATGAAACTTTAAATGCGTTCTTCTCAAAACTTCATTTTCACACACTAGGTCCCTTTTCTCGGAGAAGGTCACATACATATATAGTTACTGTAAAAATATTCTGAGTGCACCTATTTTATTGTACTACAAATCAGTAGACATGAGTTGCTGAAATTAGCAAAAAATAGCCATTCTGGCTGGGTCCATAGAAAAATATTTAAAAAATAAAAAGGCTAAACTTTGTATATTTGATCGATATTTTGATGAAAAAAACGAGACTTTATTAATGTACTAAAAAGTAGTTCTTGAATTGTATATAATTTATGAAAATCTGACCGATTGGAACACGAATTTACCAAATGTATAAAATGAAAAGTACACATACAATATTATTTGCAAATATATTTAAAAAACACTAAATTTCACTGGAAAACAGGATGCATTTTCTTTTGTTTTCGATTGTAAATAAAATGAACCACAAATTAGTCAAAAGAACTAACAAAAATTACTAAAATACATATATTTATTTGTTTTATTTATTTTTATTAACAATATTGTTGAATAAAATTAATGTTACGAATTTTTAGGATTGATAAAACTTCAATTAGCCAAACTCATCGTTGCGCCGAGTTATAGCCCTTGTAGAGGGTTGCCGGTACGATTTCGGGTCACGGCAAAACCAAAAAAAAATTTTTTCGTATAAAGACAATTTAACAATTGCAAACACTTTGATCAATGGAGACATAAACTAACCACTGATGAATTTTTGGATAACACGAACTGCGGCAGTTTGGGAATTTTTTTCTGTTTCCCCGAATAAAAATATTTTTTATATAACCACATATGATGTTATAGATTTATATATCGTTGAGTATTGTCATACGTAGCACCAAGTATAATTGTATATGATTATATCAAATTATATTTAGTTATATAATATTAACCAGATCCACCATTTTTAAGATCTAATAATATATTTTTAGACATAATTATGTTAACCCATATATGATTTGATCGGTGGATCTGGTTAATATGATCTTATATAATTAAATATCTTTTGATATAATTATATAAAAATGTAAATTTCACAGTACTCGACGAGATATAATTGTATTAAGTTATATATGATTATAGAAATTATTTTTAGTACGGTCTTCTTGTAAATGAGCTTTAGAAAAACGACAATTTTTTGTTATTTTGTTGTTCGCCAGAATGTCCGAAACTTTCGACAATCGATATAAAAACTGGATAAAAATTAGTAAAAAAGTTAAGGTCGGATATGCGGACTTATAATGCCTTACACCAGTCTGGTTAAAAGCCAACTAATGCTTGGATCCGAAATTCGAATGTTTTAAAATGGACTAGTGCCAAAATTTTCTATATAATGATAAAAAAAGAGAAAATCGCAAATGTAGCCCATACGGGCGATAGGTCCAAATATGAATCGATCCTATCTAGAATCAATAGGCTTTGTCCTTGGGACCATGTGAGTCAGCGACCCAAATTTCATTGAAATATCTTCGTATTTGCGACCTGCAGCATGTAGACAAGGGGGAACCTTATATGGGCACTAGGTCTAAACATGGACCGATTTTAATTAAAATCGTTGGGCCGATATAGGTCGGTGTACCAAATTTTATGAAAAATCTTAATATTTGCGACCTGTAGAGTGCGCACAAGGACTCATGGACGGACGGACAGACGGACATCGATAAATCGAAATAAAAAGTGATTCTGAGTCGATCGGTATACTAAAAGGTGGGTCTAGGTCCAATATATTTTGGTGTTACAAACATCAGCACAAAATTATTGTAGCCTGTCCACTAGACCGCACCTCAAAAAAAAGTTCGCCGTACACCATCCAATATGAAGTATTTTTTTTCCCCGAAAGTAGGGGTCGCCTTTTTTAATTTTTCGTTATAGCTTCGGCATTTAAAGTCGGATTTTAAAGTGTGATATATCGATTTTTTTGGCTCGAAAAATGGCGAACCCTACGTTCGGCAAAAAAAAAATTTTTTTTTGAAACCTCCTTGCAAAAATACTTCATATTGGAGGGTGTACGGCGCACTTTTTTTTGGCCTGTAAGGTTGTACGCTCTACTGTCCACATAGTGGTGTAGGGTATAATAACGGATTCCGCAAACGAGGTAGTTTGATATGCATAATATCTAAATTTTTACGCAGACTTGTCATGTTGTTGCAAATAATATAAAAAAGGGCTTCGGCAAAAATTCAACAAGAGCCAAAGTTGCAAGAATATGGAAAAAAATGCATATAAAGTACGCTAAAATAACTACATTTTTTAAACATCTTAAAAAAAACAAAAGAGTGCCAGAAAAGGTACCGGTGATAGGCCCTTGAAAATCCAGTACCAAAAAGAAAATATGAACTTTTATTTTTTTTTTCAGAAAATTTATTTCCAAATCCAATTTTTGGTTTAGCCAGCAGTTTTTGCCAGCACATATACCACCTATTAAAGAGGACCTGTCAGCGATTTGCCATATGTATTTTGCTGGCTGGGTGGTTTTAAAAAATTTATTTAAATTTTAGTTCATATTTTTTGACTTGTTAAACTTCCAGTTGTTGAAAATAACCACAATATATCAACTGACACAAAATGACTTTTTGTAACTACCCAGGTAGAGATTATGTGTGGTAATAAAAAAGAAGCACAAGTAGACCGCGGTCTTACAAAAAGAAGTACTGGCAGACCACTAAATTTGGACGCTTTACCAATGCTTAAAAAGGGTGAATTCCCAGCGCTTGTTTTTCTAAAATATTATTTTCTTTTTGAAAAAAGCTAAAAAAATGGATATTTAAATAATTTCTCATCCCACAATACAATAACTTCATGAATCATCTATTTTTAGAGTAATTTAAAATTCTTCAGTGATGAGGACAAATAATTTAGTAACAGGGAAAACACCTGTTTTTTGTGTTTCTTGGTGCTAACTTAAAGCATCAAATAAATGGGTGCTATCATGTGGGTGTTTGTACAGCACTTTAATTTTTTTATTTCGGTGTTAGGAAAACATTCCATTTTTATGTTTCTAGGTGCTTTCCCAGGGCTTTTGGATTGGCCTTGGCAAAGAACTGTTAACAAGCACTCATACCACCCATTACTGTGCTTTGCCAGTGCTGGCTCATTTGTAATTTTCTACCTGGGTAGCTTCTTAAAGTAATTCTTTTGGTTTGCCAAGATTCTCACAACAAAGACATTGACCATCTTCACTTGTCAACTTTTAAACTGGCACGTAAGATTGACAGTTGTTATGGTGCAAATTTTACACAAAAAGAATTGATATTAATATTTGTTATGACGTAATTATAGCTCAAGGAGATGCAGTATAATATTTTTGAACTATTTTATTCGAGTTATGTTTTGATACAAATTTCTTCATTTACATGTGTTTCGTTCACATACTTTTAATACGAATTACAATTGGAATATAAAATTCGTAAAATCTATTGACCAACTTTTTTCATTACTTTTTTTTAAATCACATGTGCTTACTAGTTAACTATTATGTTCATTTCCTAGATATTATACAATCGTATGAACAATAAGAAAAGATATATATTACTTACTATAACACTAACCCCAAATCAAGAAATTGAAAAAAAAATTCATACATATTAGTAAAAATATTCATGCATTAAAAACACAACAGTCGTACACCCGAAAAAAACATCATCAATAAATCCAAACACGCACTCAACAATTTTAAATTTATTGCCAAATTATTCTTTGTTTACAATTGATAAAAAAAATATAATTGAAATAAACTTCCCAGTGTAGAAATGGTAATGACATATCATTAATTTTTGGACTACCAGTAATGACACCCACTTACCCTCTGCATTATTTTAAAACATATAATAATTAGTTACTGATAATGACTTATTTTTATCATTATTTCAAATAGAAAATAATATTTTAGATTTTTTTGAAAATTTTTTGAAATCTATTTTTAGAGTCAATATTTTTTAAACACTGGTGAGGATATATGTAACCACATATTTTTTGATTTTTTGTATGTTGGCGAGTAAGCTTACTTGTGTGCAGCAGGTCAATTATGTTTTTATCTATTAAATATTATATGTCGATATAGCGCAGATGGTAGAGCTGTTGACTGGCAATCTGTAGACCCAGGTTCGACCCAGAGTCAATATTTTTTAAACACTGGTAAGGATATATGTAACCACATATTTTTGATTTTTTGTATGTTAGCGACTAAGCTTATTTGTGTGCAGCAGGTCAATTGCGTTTTTATCTATTAAATATTACATGTCGATATAGCTCAGATGGTAGAGCTGTTGACTGGCAATCTGTAGACCCAGGTTCGATTCCCGCACCAGCAAATTTTATTTAAAAAAAATACAATAAAAAATATTTTTTTTTATATAATTTATTTTTTTGAAAATCTATTTTTAGAATCATTATTTTTGTCAGTACTGGTAAGCACATAGGTAACGATATATTTTTTGATTTTTCGTATACTGGTGTGTAACCATAACTCATTATTTTTCGCGACATCGCCATATAAAGGTAATAAGAAATGTAATAACAAAAGTAACTAGTTACCATTACCAAGTATGTACTTACATAACCACGTATCTGGTGATGATTTTCTACACTGGGTTAAGCGAACATGTCGATGATAGTTATACAGTGTGGTTGTACTTACTACAGTGGATAAGTACGAATACTTATTTGTATAATAAATAATACCGAAAAAAATAAAATTGCATAATAATCCAACACTTTATTATGAATAAAATAAACATATGAAATTAAAATTATATTCGTACAAGCTGGGTCAGTTAAAGGGTTAACAACAACAACAAAAGCACACAAAAATGATTATGAAGTAGGTGCTATTTACAGTTACTCGCATATTTGAGAGTACATTTATCCGAATTTATGTTAGAAGAAATCAAAAATTTTTTGAATTTCAATAAACTTTTCTTTTAGACATGTTGGTTTTTAATTTTTATTTTAAAATAAAAATTGTTTTTTCCACCTTTCAACTTTTCTTTTAGAGGTTATGAAAAATTTTCCATAACATTTTTAGACAACACTATTTTAGAGTTAATTTGCGCACTGAACGCCACACCTGAGGTGTTTTAATAACATATCAATTGCAATTACAATTATTTGTAATTTTAATTGAAAATCTTCAGTTACACACTACATCACTGTAATTAAAAATTATCTGAATTATAAATTTGAAATATTTTAAATACACTGACAAATTTTTATCGTTAAAAGCAACCTAAAATACATATAAAATTAATTGAAAACACAATTAAAAAGGGGACTACTGATTTTGCATTATATTCAAACCATTTTGCTATCTATTTTCAAACATTGTTTAAACAATCCATAAAAGAAATAAAAATATTTGAAAAGTCTGTCAAAACAATCTTCAATTTTTAACTGACAAAAAGTTAGAAAAAAAGTGATTTTGTGGTTTGTTTTTTCATACTTGAAAGTTTTTTTTTTGTTAGAATTTTCAAAACACTACACACACATTAATATTTTTATTGGCTATGTTTGTGTGTATGAGTAAAGAATTTCTGGTAATTTGAATTGAAATAATTTTTTGTATATAAACAAACTATTTTAACAAAAAAAGAAAAAGGAAAATATTTATTTTTTTCTAAATAGAAAACAACGAAATTATTTGAATTATTTTTTCTAAAAATAGAACATTTTACCGAAAATATCAACCCCTACAGACGATACGTATTTTTTATTGCAGTTTGTTTTTTATTGACTGATACAAAAAGTTAACCAATATGTTTCCATGTATTTTAATTGATTCTTCAATTGAAAACAAAATTTACCTTTTATTTTTCAAATAAACCCCAATCGGTTATGGAAAATACATATATTGTGAGTGTACTTTTTTTGTAATTGTAATTAATATTTAAAGGTTCCATTGTTGGCAATATTGTACCTTTGTATTTTATTTCGGCTCACGACAAACGTCTTGTGGTAACCCCACGTTAAAAAGTCCTAATTTTTTGAGGTAATTGATTTTTCCAATTTATAACAAATAATGCTGATAACGAAAAGAAAAGTTGAACTCGTATCAAACAACAATATTTAAAAATTGATCAAATAAAATAGATTAATCAAATAAAAATAAACGTTTACACTCTGCCCGAAATTAGTTTCAGGACTACAAAGGCATCTTAGTTATAAAAAGTTGTCAATAATTTTTAAAAATTTGCAACTAATACACTTCTCATTTTTATGCAGAAGCGTAATAACTTTCTTTTTTTCTGCGGGTGTTATCATCACTCAACACAGACTTAAAAATGTAATTCCTTAATTCGATTTTTAAATCTGATTCAATTTTGTACGAATCGATAACGCTATGCGACAGTCAAAATCGGGATGGGATGAAACCAACGGGAAATGTTATATCGGTCAAAAACAAGTTATACGTGTCCCGGCGTTTCGCTGGGTCACCCCTAGGAATCGAGATATATCTTTTTTTTGACATAACTCGAGAACCACTAGTCCGATTTTGCTCAAACAATTTTAAAAAAATTAAAAATTACAATTCCTTTAATCTGTTCATATAACGTTTTTCTATATACTCAACAGTTTTGCCGGTAAAAATAAATGTTTATTACCGCTACCATAAAAATCAATAACCTTTTGTTTATTACTTTTTTTTAATATTTTAGGCAAAAAATATTTTTTTCTTCATACATTTATTTTTACCGGAAAAACTGTTGAGTATATAGAAAAACGTTATATGAACAGATTAAAGGAATTGTAATTTTTAATTTTTTTAAAATTGTTTGAGCAAAATCGGACTAGTGGTTCTCGAGTTATGCCAAAAAAAAGACCACCAAAGGTCAAATCGATATATCTCGATTCCTAGAGGTGACCCAGCGAAACGCCGGGACACGTATAACTTCTTTTTTACCGATATAACTTTCCCCGGTAGTTTGAACCTTTCCCGATCACTGACCCCTACCATTTGTCTCACAGTGTTATTGACCGAATTATTTCCCACTTTATTCAATCAATATCGTATTCAAAGAATAAATTTTATTTTTGGTGATTCTTGCCTTGATTTATAGTTCGCGAGTCAAATCATTAAACAAGTAATTCAACCGAATCAAAATTGAATCAATTGAAATTTGGATATATCACATCCTCACTTTACTCAATATAAAATCATTGATTGAAAGTGATAATGAATTATTAACTGATTCATAAAATGAATGAATTTTAATTTGAGTTTATTCAAAAAATAATTACATTTGTCAAGCTCTGACTTAACAGAAAAGAACAACTCTAATAAACAAAAAGAAACCGGTTTCACTTTGTTTTGTGGTTTTTTGCCATACGTTGTTTATAAGTCATTGTGCGTGGTTGGCTTTGTTTCGCATGTGTTTTGTTTATGTATGTTAGAATTTTATTTGCCATACTCTGAGTCTTGACGAGACATCGATTTGTTTGCCCAAAAACTAATCGTCGGCAGAATAACGGGAACAATTTTTTAACAATAATAAAAAGCAAATTGCTTTAAATTTAATAATAATACAAATTCTTTACTTTTTTTTAGCATTTTATTAATTTTCTAATAATTTCTTTTGTTTATAATAATGCCAATAAGTAAAAATTAGATCTGGCATGGTGGTTGATGTTGCATATAGTTGTGAGAACAATTGTGCTGACAACGTTGTCTGAACAAGAACAAAACATGAACAAGAGTGCTCCACACGAGACAAATTCATGGGTGAACAAGAAATTGTTCATTGGTTGCACAAATCGATGTCTCGTCAAGACGCTAAGATACACAAATCAATTTGGAGGATGTATTTCTCTATCATAAAAGAAAAATGACAAAGCATTTTTTCAAATACTTTTGAAAAATAAATATATAAATAGAAAATTAAAAAGAATATAAGTAATATCTTGCATATAAATATAAAATCTAAATTGTAATTGTATTGGTTTTTTTTGCAGGCGTTTTGCATTGGTTTTCTTTTGATATGACATTTGGAATAGACTTTCCAGCAGAGCTTTGAAGAATTAATTCCTTAATTCAATTTTTCAATTCTGAATTAAAAGTTCGATGAATTAATTCAGTAAGCACCACATATTGAATGCAATTAATTCATATTTGCATTCGTTCGATTTATTTTGTTACGAATTAATTCAATTGCCATAGTTCTTTTTATTAAATCAAATGAATTAATTCACTGGTGAATACGTTCAATTTTATAAATCGAACGGAAAAACAGTGAATTAATTCCTTACTGAATTAATTCACTACTGAATTCGCTCAATTTTATTTTCGTTCAGTGAATTAAAAAAAAAAAATTACATTCAGTGAATTAAAAAAAAAATAATAAGTTCACTGAATTGAAAAAACAAAATAAAATAAGTTCACTGAATTGAAAAAAAAATAAAATAAGTTCACTGAATTCAAAGCCTGTTTTCTGCTGTTCAGTAGATGAAAACAATAATGTACAAATAAAATTTTTAAATAAGCAATTTTACAGCGTGTGCTAGTAACAAATTAACAAATTAGAAACCGGATGCTGTTTATCAACCTTCATGATTCGAAAATTAAGCCTCTTACTATTAAAAATAAAAACTTTTACAGATATAGATAAATTTGGAAAAAAAATATAACTATTAATTTTTCAAACTAGTTATATAGCTATATTTTTTCTACTACCTTCACTTTACTAATAATTACAGACACTTTTGCTAAAATTAGCTAAATGGTCTGCTGGTCTAATATTAGTTAATTTTGTATTTGCGTATACCTTTTAAATCAGTGCAAAATGTGCGTTGCAATTCAAAATTGTTTTCAGTACTATTTTCATAGGTATTAAAAAAGCAATTTTTGATTATTATTTTTAATATAAATTTTTAAAAACTAAAAAAAAAAATATATTGAATTTAAACAATATAATAATAAATATTAAAAGAAAAAATAAAATAAAGAAGTGTGAAAAAAACATTAAAAGAATCGAACTCGCCGTCATCTGTTTGGAAATATTAAAATCACTTTTAGAGTAATCATGCTTTAGAAGGCATACTTGAGTGAGTTTTTGGATATTGTTCAGAATTACTTTTAAAAAACCTGAAAAATATACTATCTGCTACTTTGGAAGAAAGAAAAGAAGTGTTTTTTTTTTAAGTTGTTCAGAATTACTTCTGAAAAGGCATTACAAATACACTAACGGATACTTTTAAAGTAGTGAAAGAAGTAGTTTGTTAAGTAAAATTAACGGCACTTGTAATCCAGTTACATGTTGCAATACTAAATATAGGTCGACGAAATTTTGTACATAATTTTCAGTGCCCCAAGGAGTTAATGCCCAAGTAAAAAAGTTGTGATATATCCATATGTTATCATATAAAATTTTGTGAAATTATATATTGGAACATGTATACCAAGATATAATTATATAAAATTTTATGAAATTATATCCTAAATATATAAATATATCTTGTTATAAACAATATATAGTGCATCATATTACACTATCCAATTATATATAGACCTATATATAGTTACCTATGCCTCATATAATTATGTATAATTGTATCGAATTGTATACCATTACATCTAGTTGGATATGATTATATTATATTTGATAAATTTGGATGAGGACAAAATTCGGATAAAATAGTATCAAACTATATCTTATTCCATCAAATTAGATCTTATTGTGTCAAATTAGATCTAATACGATCTAATTTGATATAATTAGATGTTCTCATGTTTCGGATATAATTATATATAATATCAAAAGTCATAAATTTTTTTTAGTAGGGTTGTTAAAATAAGGCCGTGTTTTGACCTAGTTGCCATAGGGAGAAATCTAAAAAAAATACGAAAGTTTTGTTGGTTTCTCCTAGTTTTTTCATTAAAACTTGAGGTCTTATTAATAGCCCAATTTTTGGATGCCGACTCGGCTCGAAAGCAAAAAGTTTGACGTATAAAATTTAAAGACCCCAAAAGAACAAAACAAAATAATTAATAATAAAAATACACAAAAAAATTACGATTGTAGTTTTGGATTTAGCTAGGAAACGCCGATCCAATATTTTTAATACCCAGCAAAATTCCTTGGTACTGGTTACCTCTGAATCTACTCAAGATCAGGTTCTTTTTCACTGGTTCCATATAGCAGATTCTAGAACTAATGCCTGTTAGTCACAATCTTTCACTGTTCCATAACTAAAGATAAATTTTAAAAATAAGTTACATTTAATTTTAATTAATACTCGTATATCTCAAGGTCAATGGCAATCCTGTAGATTTTATTTGGCAGAATTTAAAATCAGGGGTAATGGCATCACCAAAAAAATAAGTTATCAAAACATCGTTATTGGCGTATAAGTAATATACTTTCTGGCGTATATCAAACGTTAATCATACGCACTGATTATCATTATGTTAAAAAGTATATTTAAATTTATGGCTGTTCGTTTAATTATGTTACCAACTTCTTTGAAATATCACGCATGCATATTAAGAAAGAAAAACCAAAATATTATTTACTATTTGTATATTTAAATAAATAAAAAAACCAAAATTTGCCATTTGTTAATGGATAAAACTAATATGTAAAAAAAAAAATAAAATAATAAACAGAATTAATAAAATAATACAACGAAATGATTAATAAATACAGTAAAACGTGTATTAGTAGTTTTTTTTTCTTTATTTCATTATCAATAAATGACATGATAAATCATACAACAAACTGTAAACACACATCGCATTATTTTCGTTGAAGAAAAATTACACTTATGTTTGGTGTGATTTGTGAGAAATGTTTGCCGGCTATTTATAATATGACAGAAATGAGCAAAGCATTTTATGATGAAGGGCCATATACCATATACTCGTAAATTTAAAAAGTTCATCTAATGCATAGGGCATTCAATTATTCGACTTTTTATTTTAATCGATTAATCGTAAAAATAATTATTCGGTTTTTTTTTAATTTAAAAATTAATCGAAAAAAGTAATTTAAAGTAAAATAAAATTTTTTTATTGCATTTTTAATAGTTTTTTTTTTAAAAGAAGATACAAAAATAGTTTTAATTTAGATCATATTTTCCCACCGTAGACTGCTTTTTGCCCACCCCAGAATTAAAAAAAAAAATCTACATATAATTCTTGTATCTATGATTTTGATGGGAAAAAGTGTCACAATATTATTTTTTGTTTTTTTTTAAATAACAATTAATCGTGTGTTTTTCGTTGGGGAAATGCCTACTGGTTTTCGAGAATTATAATTTCTTGGAATCTAAGGGTCTGTCAGATCCAGCATCGATTTTTCTAAGAAATGTGGTTTGAAAAATTCTTACTTAACAAATATCTAAGAAACAAATCGATTTTAGTTCTGATTATAAAACAGGCTCTAAGAGTTGTGCTTCAAGAAAAATTATTGGAATCACAGCGTTATCCAATAAGCATCTGAAGGTATTTGATCGCAGAATCTTTTTTGGTGAAATAAATATCTTAGATTTAATAGTTTTTTTAAGGAAATAATTAGTTAATATCTAACAAGTTAGTTACTATTTTCATGAAATTTTAATATATTATAGAAACAACAATTCTAAGATGAACATTCCATGATTTTTGACCACCTCTGTAATTTAAGTGGCCAAAATGTGGGGTTAGAATGGGTTCATCTGAGGTGGACGAAAAACTACTACAGGTTGATCTTAGATTTCTTTTCTTTATCAAATATCCAAATTTCATACTAATCTGAGAGTTTCAGCAGAAAAATAGATGCACTTTTCAGAGTTTTCTATAAAAACATGGAGATTTTGATAGGATAAGCAAAAAAAAAAATTACCAAGAGGTAGGGAGTCATTTTTAAAAGTTTTTTTTGTATGAAAAATTTTTAAGCATAATGTCGAAAGTATTTTTTTTCTGATTAAGAGTCTGAGAATGGGCAAATTAACAGCTGAACATAAATGGGTCCCTTGCCCACCCCAGAAAAATGTCTATGCTTGAACAAGAATATAACACTCGTATTTTATTTATTTTTTCCTTTCATATGCACTAAACACAAAAAACGGAAATGTAGAGATTTTTCCTCACTAAATAAACTTAATTACATCCCAGTATAGAAACTACCTCTAATGACACCGAATGTCGCCGCAAATGCAACAAAACATCTCGGGGTCATTTTGAAACTTTCTTGATATTATTTAAGAATTATTTATCATGGAAAATGGAAAATACAATAGAATGGAAGAACATTTTTTTTGCCGAACGTAGGGGTCGCCTTTTTCAAATTTTCGTTATAGCTTCGGAATTTAAAGTCAGATTTTAAAGTATGATATATCGATTTTTTTGCCTCTAGGAGACCAGTGTGTTGCTATAAAGGAAAAATCCAATGACAAAAATTTAAAAAGGCGACCCCTACGTTCGGCAACCAAAATATAAAAAATTCTACTGGGTTTATCGAAAAACTTCCTTAGCAAAAGTTTAATGATTTTTTGCGAGCTTTAATTTTCTGACATTAGGGTGTATATTAGGGTGAGCAACTGAGATGTGGTGGGTAACTACTAGAACGGGATACTTGAGCTCAATGGCCCTTAGAGCAAAACACTGGTCTCCTCCAGAGAAAAACATCGATGTATCATACTTTAAGATCCGACTGTAAATGCCAAAGATATAACGAAAAATGTAAAATGGCGACCCCTACGTTCGGCAAAAAAAAAATTTTTTTTGAAACCTCCTTGCAAAAATACTTCATATTGGTGGGTGTACGACGCACTTTATTTTTTTTTTTGCCTGTAAGGTGGTACGCTCTAGTACAGCGGTTCCCACTAAGTTTTGCTTCACGGACCCCTTGAGTCATTTCTACTAGCTCACGGACCCCCAAACCAGTGTTGAGCGAGAGGATTTTTATAAATTACACTGTGAGACAAATGGTAGGGGTCAGTGATCTATATACTCAACAGTTTTGCCGGTAAAAATAAATGTATGAAGAAAAAAATATTTTTTCCTAAAATATTAAAAAAAAGTAATAAACAAAAGGTTATTTGATTTTTAATGTAGCGGTAACAAACTAACAAACGGTCATATTCATACATTTATTTCTACCGGCAAAACTGTTGAGTATATAGAAAAACGTTATATGAACAGATTAAAGGAATTGTAATTTTTAATTTTTTTAAAATTGTTTAAGCAAAATCGGACTAGTGGTTCTCGAGTTATGTCAGAAAAAAGACCACCAAAGGTGACAATTTCCCCTATATGATAGTTACTAACTTCAAATCGATATATCTCGATTCCTAGACGTGACCCAGCGAAACGCCGGGACACGTATAACTTGTTTTTGACCGATATAACATTTCCCGTTGGTTTCATCCCATCCCGATTTTGACTGTCGCATAGTGTTATGGGGCAAAATTAATAAAAACACCAGCTTATTTTAAATGATGACCAATTTTAAGCAGGAATAAGGAAAAAAACATTTTTCAAATCAATATTTTGTTAAATAATTTAAAAATTATAAAAAAAATTGTTTTTTTTTTTGTAAATAACTTGTTTTATGTTTTTTGTCGGATCTCTTCGCGGATCCCCTGGAATTCTGCTATGGACCCCTGGGGGTGCGCGGACCCCCATTTGGGAACCGTTGCTATAGTAAATAGGTAATTCAAAATTAGTGAGCACCTTTCTTGTCACAGAATTTTTTGGTGACCAGTTTTATCAGACATATTCATATTGTAAAACATTTGTTTATAATTGAAGGGCCTGTTGCTGGACACAACAGCAACAAGACGCAACTCTGGTAATTTATGACTCTACGTGATTTTTGCCTAAAGTTCATAATACATGCACTATTAAATATTGATTAATTAAACAAATAGGCCATAAATCTTTAAGCGCAAAAAAAAAAACAACTAAACAGGTGACTCTCATTTTACGTCGTTAGATAAAAACAAAAAGAATCAAGCAAATCAACGTTTAGACCAAAAACAATTTAATTAATAATAAAGTCATAGTTTAAAGTAGATACCTACATATATGTAAAAATAATATTAAAACGTAAATATAAGAAATACTTGGCAATAATAAAATTTGGCATTCATCTACTAACATACAAGATACAATAAATTTATAAACATTTTATGTTAAATCATGATGGCAATTTGATGTTGTCTTTTGCCGATTAATCAAAACATTAGGACATACTACACAGAAAAAAATAACCAAACAATACCAAAACAACAATGACATCCAAAATACAACCTAAACGCAAAAAAACATTTTAAGCAACAAGAAAAAAATTATACATATATGAAGACATTTTACATTAAATATTGTAAATATCAAAGGGGAGACCCTATCATATATGACAACGCACCCCTCAATACTCTACACTACCCTTATTTCCAGTTGTAAAAATTTTCTTTACTTTAGTTAAAGCGATTTGAGTTTAACTAAAAAAATAATAAAATTGTTTTTCTTTTTTGCCAAAATTTAACAAGAAGTGTTCAGTATGAGTTTAACATATCACAAAGAAAACAATAGCCGCAGCTTTGACGTACATACATGACTTTGAAATATGGGTTACCATACCAAAACATAATATGCACTATTTATAAAAAATTTACTATATACTCATTATTTTTCCTATATATCTTTTCATATGCCATCACTTTATGTTTTTCTTGATTTCGATTTTTTTAGTGCTCCGCTCATTCCAGAAATCTTAAAGAATTAATTCTTTTGTGAATTTCAGTGGTTAATAACCATTTCAGAAATTACAAGGAATTCATTCTTTCGTGAATTTCAGTGATTAATAATCAGATTGTATATTTTCGTTAAGATAAAATAAGTGGGCGGTTTTGTTATGCAAACAGCTCTGATCAGAACCAATTCTAACAAATTCAAAAAGCGAATGTCAGTTGAACTAATAAATATCTATTCGTTGATTAACCCATATTCAGAGCTTCGAAGAATTAATTCCCCGGGTAAAAAAGTTTTGATATAATCACATATTATTTTATCTAATTGCATATAGTAACTTATAGTTACATATGGCCACATATGCTTTTAAATTCAAGCATATATACTTTTATATAGTCATATATTAGATATTTTTTCCTCAAAGGTTTTAATATGGAGACATATGTGATTTCATATTATTACATACTGGCCTACATATATATGTATGTGCTATATATAAGTACATAAAGTAACACATAAAAGATATAATTACATATACGTTTATATATAATTTAGTATGACACTATACATAATAATATAAAACTATGTGGATCCATATAAGAAATATTTTATAATTTGTGTTAGTTATGATATATTGATGAATATGAACCCATATATAACTTATAACGTTCTTTATAAAATCATCTATAATTATATATCTTCCCACATAGGCAATTTTTTCAAAGTGATTTTATATAAAAATATATAAGGTCCATATAAAACCGTATTATATTGTATTTGGTTCCATGTTATCAATGATTTTGAACTAGTTTTCGATTTAGTAATTACTAGGGATTGGCATGTGACACGAAATGTTCGTGAGTCACGTTATTCACACGTGATCGTGAGTAATAATTACTATACTTAAGTGAGCGTGAGTAAGAATAACCCGTGCATGATTCGTGTGTGAGTTTATTTTTTGCATCATGTTTTTAGTAATTTTTACTGTTTTGTGTGAAAATTTTCTGGTTGTAAGTTTTTAATATACTCATGTGCGCTGAGTAAGAAACGAAATGCTCGTGCGTGAGTAATTTGTTTTTGTTTAGGAGCATGAGTCAAAAATGGCTTACGCACCCATAACATTAACAACACTGAAGCTTTAATACGAAATTCTCCTTACTATAACGTACACTTGACTTATTTCTTAAGCTGCCTACACACTAGGGAACATGGTTGAGGGAACAAAAAATATCAAAAAATTTTGTAAACACGAAATGCACGCTCTCAACACGCACACACACACAAAAGCACTCACACATTCACAAAAAATGCTCTCTTTTTTTAAGTATGTTCCCTAGTGTGTAGGCAGCTTTATATCTTGGTTGTATATCATAATCCTATTGACTTTAAAATTTCAGTGTTGTTAACTTTATTTTAAAATTACTAAATTAAAAGAAAATTTTTTTCATGTTTATTGCACTGTCATGATAAATCTGGATAAAAGTAAGGGAAGATTTATCGAAATTATAAGATCTCCAGCAGACCTGGGGATAACCATTACATTTTGTAATTAAATACACATGCAATTACACAATTACATGTAATTGTAATTGAAAAAAAACACATCTACAATTACATATTATTTGTAATTGCAATTCAAAAAAGAACAATTACAAGTAATTGTAAATTTTTTTTATTTAAAAAAAATAATTTTTGGTAGATTGTTAGATAAATATATAAATATGATAAAAAGTATAAGGTTAATATTTAGATATAATTGTATCAAACTATGTCCACTTTTATAACATTTTATATAATTTTATACAAAAAGATATAATTTGATGTAATTGGATGAGGACAAAATTCGGGTACAATTGTATCGAATTGCATAAAATTGTATCAAATTGTATACAATTGTATACAATTCGATGCAATATGATACAATAAGACGTTCTCATTTTTCGGATATAATTATATCTAATTACATAAAAGATTACATATAATTAAATATAACTTCATATGGCTCCATATAATTTTTTTTACTTGGGTCCCTAATTCCCTTTTTTTAACCGAATTTATATTTTGGGAATGAATTACCTGACCAAACTTAAGGAATTAAAGGAATTCCTGTTTTTCATTCGATTTTTATCTTAAAGGAATTCATTCATTTTTTTCTAATTCTTTCATAAAATTTAATGCATTTATTCACCAAGAAATTCATTCATTTCTAGCTAATTTAACTTTTTATCAAGGAATTCATTCAATTCTCCTTAATTCAACTTTTGGTTATTGAATTCATTCCTTAGGGAATGAAGCCCCTAAGAATTCATTCAGTTGTGCACTTAATTCCCTGCAGGAATTAACTTTTTCGTTTAATTACCTAAGGAATTTATTTTTTTCTTTTAATTCCCAAACGAATTAACTTTTTCGTTTAACCAAAATTCGAAAATATGCTTCATTAGGAAATGCAAAAATATTTGCAACCAAAGTTAGAACTTTGATAGTACGCCTATTCTAATGTGGGAGGACTAGGGTATTCAATCGATTAATCGTTATTTGATTAATCGAAAAATTTTGCTCAAAAATTGTTCAAATAATTTAAAATGTCCAAATTTGGAATGACGAATAATTCGAATAATTTCATACGATTAATCGATTATCCGAAATTGGTAGGAAAGTACAAAAATGTTTAAAAAATATCAATGTTTTATTTAAGCAAATATGATAAAATCTCAAAACTCATTTAAAAAATTGTGATAAATAATTTGCTGTAGGCTTGTACCTATCCGGATTTCATTCTGGTCTAAAAAATAATCAAGAGACGACCTTTAGAATATCTAGAAATAGTTGTTAGCTTCAACTCAATTAGAATTTCATGTTTTCAAGTAGGAGCGTTAATAAATATTTTAATTCCCAAAGAAAAACAAAAACAGCATAAAATTATCACAGTTTGCTTTGTCATCTTCGAAATTACTACTCTGTTGTTGTGACTGATCTAGTAAAGTAGTGGTATCTACTTACGTACATATAATAAATTTTTCATTATTTTTACGACTTTTTCAAATGTTGATATTAAAAGAAAGCATTAATAATTATTGTAATTAATAACACTATGCGACAGTCAAAATCGGAATGGGATGAAACCAACGGGAAATGTTATATCGGTCAAAAACAAGTTATACGTGTCCCGGCGTTTCGCTGGGTCACCCCTAGGAATCGAGATATATCTTTTTTTGACATAACTCGAGAACCACTAGTCCGATTTTGCTCAAACAATTTTAAAAAATTTAAAAATTACAATACTCAACAGTTTTGCCGGTAAAAATAAATGTTTGTTACCGCTACCATAAAAATCAATAACCTTTTGTTTATTACATTTTTTTAATATTTTAGGCAAAAAATATTTTTTTCTTCATACATTTATTTTTACCGGCAAAACTGTTGAGTATATAGAAAAACGTTATATGAACAGATTAAAAGAATTGTAATTTTTAATTTTTTTAAAATTGTTTTAGCAAAATCGGACTAGTGGTTCTCGAGTTATGTCAAAAAAAAAGACCACTAAAGGTCAAATCGATATATCTCGAATCCTAGGGTTGACCCAGCGAAACGCCAGAACACGTATAACTTCTTTTTTACCGATATAACTTTCCCCGGTAGTTTGAACCTTTCCCGATCACTGACCCCTACCATTTGTCTCACAGTGTAATTATTAGAATTATTAATTATAACACTATGCGACAGTCAAAATCGGGATGGGATGAAACCAACGGGAAATGTTATATCAGTCAAAACCAAGTGATACGTGTCCCGGCGTTTCGCTGGGTTACCCCTAGGAATCGAGATATATCTTTTTTTTGACATAACTCGAGAACCACTAGTCCGATTTTGCTCAAACAATTTTAAAAAAATTAATAAAAATTACAATTCTTTTAATCTGTTCATATAACGTTTTTCTATATACTCAACAGTTTTGCCGATAAAAATAAATGTTTGTTACCGCTACCATAAAAATCAATAACCTTTTGTTTATTACTTTTTTTTAATATTTTAGGCAAAAAATATTTTTTTCTTCATACATTTATTTTTACCGGCAAAACTGTTGAGTATATAGAAAAACGTTATATGAACAGATTAAAGGAATTATAATTTTAAATTTTTTTAAAATTGTTTGAGCAAAATCGGACTAGTGGTTCGCGAGTTATGTCAAAAAAACGACCACCAAAGGTCAAATCGATATATTTCGATTCCTAGCGTTGACCCAGCGAAATGCCGGGACACGTACAACTTCTTTTTTACCGATATAACTTTCCCCGGTAGTTTGAACCCTTCCCGATCACTGACCCCTACCATTTGTCTCACAGTGTAATTAATGCTCAATGTAATAAAGTTTGTTTAGTGAGCACTGTGAATAAATAAAATAAAAAGTAGTGATGGAGCTACGTAAACGGAGGGGAAAATCAATTCTCAGCAGAATTCCTCTCTACTTTTACATTTTTATGTATTCAATGTATACGAAAGAGATATAAATTAATGTACAGGTTGTTATGTTCTTCTTTAACTCATTGCGGTGTGCTTCTCCACGATTTGGATAAAATTTAAGGAGGAGATAGAAAAAATTAAAATATTGTAAAAACCTGATCTCAATTATTACATTTTTTTTATGAACTTCAGAAGGTTTACTGGATCTATTTTTGTTCCTTTTTTTAAATAAAATTATTAAAAATACAACAAGTGTATGTATGTATATTATTTTCCAGATTTTTTTTTCGATTAATCGATTAATTTTAAAATTTTATTCGATTAACCGGTTAAGAAAAAACGATTAAGACAAAAAGCCGATTAATTGAATACCCTAGGTAGGACACAGATAGAAAACATCGTAAGTTTCAGTTGCAATAAACGAATTTTTGTTTTTAAGGCACCCGAAATTCTGGGGTAACAATAATATTACAAACTACAATGTATATGTTTGAAGTATGCTTCCCATTACTTTATTTGTATGTCTAATACACTCATAGAAATAATCCCGTAAAAATAGCAAAACAAGATACCAAAAATTAGTTAAATATGACCTTGCAGAAAAAATTGTAGATTTTTGCTAAATCTAGTAAGATAAGAACAGAAAAATAAAACTGTTAAATTTACAGAATTTCAGTTATATTTGATACTTAAGTAGTGTAAAATCTGCAGGAAAATTTTTCTAAATATTGATAGACTAAAAATAGCAAAAACAAACTATTAAATCTAAAAATTTTTGATATTTTAACTTAAATTTATCGGAATGCAAATAGCAGACTATCCTGTTAAATCAATTCAACAAAAGCGAAACAATGAAGTACGTCAGCTCTAATTACTAAATGGGTAAATAATTGCAATTCGTTCCTTTCTACATACAGGGGGGTTATTATGTAGTTCGATTCGAAAAGAAATCGCTTTCGAACAGAATTTTCACATTTAAAATTCAGTAACAGGAAATTGTTTTTAGTAAAGGAAAAAAAAAATTTTCCAACAAAACTTGTCTTCAAAAATGTACAACAATAAATTCGGTTGCCACAACTACTAATATTTCTATTAAAGAATCCTTTGAAAATCATTAAAAATAACGATTTTTTAAAAGCTAAGGAGATTATAAGAAAGTTCCAAAAAATGGCACTATTGTTTAAACTTAAAATAAAGACCAAACTTTTTTAAACCTCTGTACCTACTATAGTGCCCCATTTCTATATAACAAAAGATTACTTTAGTGAATGCAATTTTACATTAAAATGCATTCATTATCGTATACTTATACTTTATTATATTGTTCATAAAAAAAAAAAAAATCAAAATAGTATATCGTACGTTAAACAATAATAACATTAGGGTAAAATAAGGAAATTGTTTGTGGTAAGTTTGGTCTTTTCTAACCATTATTTTCTTTTTTCTTCTTCTGCTTCTTACACTGCTGTTCATTTCAGTTTCTGTTTAACTCAACTGTTTCTTTTTAGCCTTTTGTTAAAACTTTCATGGTGTTTTTTTTTTGGTTGTTGTTCATTTAGCAGAAATCAAGAAACAGAAACCCATTTCTGATTTGTAGCAAGCAATAATGAAACGTCGAATAAAGCAACAAAAAAAATCACTCCTGCTGTTGTGAATTTTCGAATGCAAATATTATGAAATCAATTCCGCATTTTTGTATAAATTTTTATTTAAGATCTGTTTATGGGTTACATTAGTAACCCAATGACAATTAAAGTTAATCACCTTAATTTGAACGGTTGGTTGCATGCACTGTTTGAAATCATTAAGTTTATGGTATGAAAAGGAGAGAGAAATGTAATTATGAGTGGTAAAATAATTACAGTGTTTTTTTTTTGGCAGTTTTTACAAATTGATTTTTTTGTTTCTTTTTAAGTGAAAAAATTAGAAATGTTAATTTCCCAGCAAAATTTCCTGTTCAAATCATCGGATGTAGAATAACTTATTTTTATTTGTAACTCCTTCTACTGTCGGTTCTAATCAGACAACAGAAAAGTTTGTACTTTCAAAGTTCAAAGTTCTTTATTGAAAAATTCTGGGTCTCATACTGTAGGGTTAACTTTAACTTAACTATTAAACATAAGAAAATGTCAAAATATTTCATAAAAAACAACAACAAATTTTTGGGTTAACTAACCCTCTAACTCTTCAACTTACGGCACTTTTTTGTCTCTTTTTAAACGGGGCCAAAAAAAGTCCCCTTAATTAAAGAGGGTTAAACTGATCCACAAAAATATTCCTTGTAGTGTTTTACATAACTTCGCTAAACACACCCTAGGGTAGAGAGAGGATCCTTCGCTAGTGGGGAACATACCCTAATCCCAGTTTTCTCCGATGTTAAGGGAGATAAAAAATTGGAAAAAATATATTTTGTGCATTTTTCAATTATCTTTCCTTGACATCCACTTTTACGAATTTATATCCCATTTGGTCGCAGACAGACGTGTTTTTGTGTTTTTTGTGGTGCCAAAAATATAAGTGAAAGCAACTACATTTTGCAATAACTTCCTCAAATCAATGATAAAGAATAATTTTTCATTATGTAAGACCTATGATCCTAAGCTTCCAAATAATAATAATTTGATTTTAATAAACGCTTCAAAAGAGTGAAAAAATATTAATTTTATGTTAGTGCCTGTCTTTGGGCACAATCACCAGAGAGTTGGTGCATCTCTGCCTAAAATGCTTTATAAGACTTCTCTATATGTTTAAAATATGTTAAACAGTAAATGAGAACAATCGTGTTCATTTTTAAATTTATATTAATTATTCAGTTTTTTTGTAATTTTGAAGAATCATTACACCGCGTTACAAAAACGAGCTTTTGTTCTGTCCTATAAACCAAATATACTTTTTCGGAAAAGGGAGAAAAAATAAAAATACACGTGTATCGGCGATTTTCATGTACACGTCAGAATTTTTTTTTTATGTATAAAGTATAAAGCTCGTAGTGTCCGTCTGTCCGCCTGTGTGAACAACTTTGGATAAATTTTTAACCCTTTTTCCGTGATCCAATCGAGCTAAATTTTTGCAGGCAGACTCGTGGAAATGTCTGTATCACGTCAAATTTATTAAAAAATAGATTTTTATCAATTCTCAGATTTTCCTGAATTTTTTTGTTGAAAAAATGGTTATCGGTTTTTTTTGTAACGGTTTCAGTTCGTTAAAAAACCGAATTTTTTTATTAATTTTATTATATTAAAATTAAAAATTGTTACATTAAAAATTTCAATGCTTTTAAAGAAACTTAGGCCTTTTATTTTTGCGTTTCTAAGCATTTGTGTCAGTATCGCGACAAATAGACCAACAGTATTCGCCAAGCATATGCGTAATGTCTTGTCCTTTAAAGCGCTTTTCAATAGCCGCAATGTCCTGATGGAACCTTTCGCCATGCTCATCGCTACAAGCTCCTAAATCATCAGGGAAAAAATCTAAATGATTGTGAAGGAAATGGATCTTTAGCGACATTAATATGCCCATTTCGCCATATGCCGAAATCATTTCTGCGACAATATTTTTATAATTGGCAGCTCGTTTGTTGCCAAGAAACTGCTCAATAACCGCCTTTCCATACACGTTGTTCGATAGCATTCAATTTTGATGAAAATTCATAACTTTCAACTATTTTTTTTATCTGCGGAAAACACCTTAAATCATACACATCATTCAAAAATAAAGTTACTGAATGACTTCTTAAAAAAATACCAGCATGATCTCTTTTGCGACCTTCCCATGTACACAAAAAGCACTGGTGGGTTGGAAATCCATGCTTAACACCCATGAGTAATCCGACCACTTTCAGATCGCAGCATATTTTCCAATTATGCTCTTGGTACTTTATCAGCTGTAATATTAATTCCATGCCTTCGTATGTTTCTTTGAGGTTTGTGGCATATGCGATTGGGACAGATGGTACTTTATCAGCTGTAATATTAATTCCATGCCTTCGTATGTTTCTTTGAGGTTTGTGGCATATGCGATCGGGACAGATGGATGTTTGTTACCGATATGAAGCAGCACGACTTTAAGGCTGTTGACAGATGCATCGATGAAAAGTCGCCATTCCTCTGAAATATGAGGGTAACCTATTTTTGCAAACATCGAATCAATATCATAACAATAATCCAGGTTTTTTTCCCGATCTTCGTGCAATTTAAAAAATTCGTCATATGGAATAGTGCTACCTCGATCACGAGCGGCTGTTATTTTAAAATCAGCCGCTACTATATTCCACTGCTTAAAGCGTGATGCAAAGAGTTCCGCTGTTCTCCTCGACAAATTTCCGTCTCGAACAAGGTCATTGAAGTCGACTTGTGTTACTAAATGCGGCACTGCAGTCCCAACTTCACTGGGTGTTGGTACAAATTGCGATACTTCTGGACTCTCGCATCTCGCATTCGATGCAAGAAATGTTGATAGCATTGTTGGTACTACTGTTGATTCTCCATCGCTTATTTCGGGAACATCATCAAAAATCTCCACTAAAGCCGCTATACGTTCATCTGGTGAGTGCAGAACCGCTGGAATAACCGATTCTACATTAGCGTAGCGAATTTTGTTGCGGCGAAAGTATTGGTACCCATTAGTTTGAGTAAAAGTTACGCAAAAGTAGCACAATTCATTGCAGTGCTCCGTACGTGGTAGCCAAATTGTTGGTACAACGTACTTTATTGTTGACCTTCCATCAGTAAACTTGCATAAATTTCTATAGCAATAGTCGCATACGACTTCCGGAGTATACCACAAGTAAGGAACATCAACAGTCTTGAATATTTTCTGAAACGAATTAACCACTGTTTTCGTAATATTTTTCAAATTTCGACTTGGTGCGTAACAAAAGTTATTTCGAGTCGCGCACTGCATTTTTTCTCAGATGAAATATATAGAAATACGTTTTCGCACAACAGAACTTAAAACAATTGTTCAATTCAATGTTTCATCTGTCATACCAGTTGTAATTGTTGTAAAAGTCATAAACAGTTTAGTATTAGAAAGTTACTATTGATAAACTGCAAATATATGGAGTAGGATGGGTCGAAAAACAAATTGGTTTTTTTTTCGGAACGCTTTAGTAGTTTAAAAATTTGGAGTACCTTCAAGTTATGCTGAAAAAAGTGAAAAACAAATTTTTTACAAAAAAAAATTCAGGAATATCTGAGAATTGATAAAAATCTATTTTTTAAAAAATTTGACGTGATACAGACATTTCCACTAGTCTGCCTGCAAAAATTCAGCTCGATTGGATCACGGAAAAAGGGTTAAAAATTGATCCAAAGTCTTTCACACAGGCGGACAGACGAAAACCACGAGCTTTATACTTTATACATAAAAAAAAAAATTCTGACGTACATGAAAATCGCCGATACACGTGTATTTTTATTTTTGCTCCCCTTTCCGAAAAAGTATATTTGGTTCATAGGACAGAATGTGTGTAACGCGGTGTTATATTATAGTTTTAAATTATTTTTTCTTAATGTGGATATTTATTGATTAAAAAAAAATTATTCCAAATTATTTATTTTAGTCATTAAATTTTTTTTTTTTTTGAATTTGTATCTAGCTTTTTTAGCGAATATCCCCCAAGTTTGGGGCAGTTACGCCGATTTGAGTTACTTTGAAAATCATTAAAAAAGTAATAGAAAATATGCATATAATTAGAATAAAAATCATAGAAATTAAAGCCAAGATATGTAGAACTTTAATTTGAAAGGTATTTTTGAAAAATAATTATGGATTAACACATGACTTTGCTTGGAAAAAAAATTGGCGAAGGATCCCCCCTCTACCTTATATCTAAAATGGAAGATTCACATGGTTTCCTCTGCCGATTCACAATAAACATTTGCCAAAGAGGGGAAACTTTAATCCCCCAAAAAAATAGGGCCAGACATAAACTTTTAAACCTCCAATACACGTATATTTTTTTTTTTTGGTCCCCACTGCCAGAATCAGTTTTCAGAACCTTGATATTTTGGAGAAAAAAAATAGATTTTGTTGTACAGTGTAATTTATGTACAAGTTTTACAGTTCCTTTTGACGCTAAAAAAAGAAGTGTTTTTTTATTGTATGATTTTTGTTATTGTTGTTGCTTTTTTATATAAAGTATATAATTATAATTAAAAAAATCATTAAATGTGAAATAAAGTAGAATATCAAAATAGTGAAATGAAACTGTAAACATAATTAACCAATGTGTACAGATTCTTTTGACGCTTGCAGTATAAACTGAATAAGAATTTTCGAAAAATACACTAAATTTTTATTTTTTTAAATTACTTACAAAAATAACTGTTACCGCAAAAATACTGTTTTGGTAAACATCTGTTAGGAAATATAGTACTTTTTGTTAGTTATTTCTTTTATATAACTGTGAAAACAGTTTTTTTGTATTTTCCAGAGAAAAACAACTGTAATTAAAGTTAAAAACCACAAGAAGTGATTACTACAGAAAAAACTGTAATGTAGAATCATTCAAATTAAGTGTAAACTTTTTTTTATTATGTATTTCCTATAGTTTTCTGCGTTTTACTTATATTTATTACTAAGATTTGAAGAAATTTTTTCCTTCAAAAAATAATACGGGTTTTAGCCAGGCACATAGAAAAGTTGTTGAAAAATATATTGGTACACTAGTTTGAAGTACATACTAATAATTTTTAAATTTCTAATTAAGTTGGATACCTACTAACTATTATATTGTTGTCCTTATTTAGTTAATTTCATTTATTTATTTAATGATATTTCTGCTCAAATATTTATTTAAATATTAAAAAATGTAATTCTGCATGAATATTCAACTTTTTTCGATTCCCACGAATTTTCAGACAAAAATTTGCGAATTCGATATGCTCTCTGGTGTTTTTAAAATAACTAATTTCAAAGTTAAAATTTTTGATAATTTCTTAAAATTTTTTTTTGTCAAATGAAACAATTCCAAATTGTGAAATATATCGGTTAAAACTAAATGATAATTTTTTATATTTGAAGTAAATACTATACAAACAACAGTTAAGGCAACGGGGATATAACACTATGCGACAGTCAAAATCGGGATGGGATGAAACCAACGGGAAATGTTATATCGGTCAAAAACAAGTTATACGTGTCCCGGCGTTTCGCTGGGTCACCACTAGGAATCGAGATATATCTTTTTTTTGACATAACTCGAGAACCACTAGTCCGATTTTTACCGGCAAAACTGTTGAGTATATAGAAAAACGTTATATAAACAGATTAAAGGAATTGTAATTTTTAATTTTTTTTAAATTGTTTGAGCAAAATCGGACTAGTGGTTCTCGAGTTATATCAAAAAAAAGACCACCAAAGATCAAATCGATATATCTCGATTCCTAGGGTTGACCCAGCGAAACGCCGGGACACGCATAACTTCTTTTTTACCGATATAACTTTCCCCGGTAGTTTGAACCCTTCCCGATCACTGACCCCTACCATTTGTCTCACAGTGTAATTTATAAGAAGTACCAACTCTCCCTACCGCTGTTAAGTCACTCTCTTCTTAATTTGTATCGAAAAATGTTGCCATAAGAATTACACATGTCTACAAAGGCTAACATTTTTCGATACAAACTGGTAATGTTCTAAAGAGGCGATGAAAACGGCCTGTTAAGGAACAATTTTTAATTTTATGTTTTAGGTTTTTTTCGATTTAAAAAAGTTTCTAACTGGTAAGGGGTTTATTAAAATAGGTTAAGTGTAGGGCATAGGTTTGATCGCACTAAAAAATTATTATTGTTTTCTCATTTTCTATTTCTTTTAAGACATTTTTTCATTAATACATACATTTTTTCAGTTCATTGGTTTTCTTCAGTTTTGTTTTTGTGTCAGTAAATTTCACACATTTCACTATTTTTATACATTTTTAATACACCATAATAGTTTATTGATAACTTCTTTGTTTTTGTTTATTTTTTTATATAAAGAGTGGTTCCGATTTTATATTGCTAGTATTAAACAAAAAGTTCATTGACCATTTTATTATGAACTTCAGTTGGTACTAATGTAAAGAAATATATAGGTTTTGTTTAGCTTTAAAGAAAAGTACATGCTCATATACACCAGAGTTTCGAAGGAATTATATCCCTAATTAACTTTTTTCGAACTGAATTTTTGTTTTGGGAATCAATTCTCTGGCCAAACTTAAGGAATGGAATGAATTTCCTTCTTTTTAGTCGTTTTATCCTGAATTTTTTCTAATTCCTTCATAAAATTTAATGCATTATTTTATTAAGGAATTCATTCAATTCCAGTTAGCTAAACTTTTGGTTAAGCATTCTTTTAACTGCTCACTTAATTCCCTGAAGGAGTAAACATTTTCGCTTAATTCCCCAAGGAGTTAACTTTTTCGTTTAACTCTCTGAAGGCGTTAACTTTTTCGTTTAATTCTCTGAAGGAATTAACTTTTTCGTTTAATTCCCTTAATGCAATGAAGAACCCAAAAATATAGCGATTATGGAAAATTCGAAAAATAAAGTTCGGTAACAAATATGGCTGCGATATTTTCCTGATGAACATCTTATGTATATGAATATTTTTTTTGATGACTAAGGGCCTAATAAACATATCGTCGGCTTACCTGCAAGTAGTCGTATGATATTTTTTTAAACAGATTTTTAGGAGAGCGAAAATGCTGATATCTATTATCCTTTTATTATATTTTATTAACATCATATGCCTTAATAATTCATTTACTAAAATCATCATTAAGGCATATGATGTCAATAAAATATCATAAAAAGATAATAGAAATCAGATTTTCACTCTCCTGAAAACCTGTTAAAAAACACATAGCACTACAATATTTAAAAAAGTTTTTTTTTAATAATTTTTTTAAAGATGTGTACGCCGAAGTGTACAAAGGTAGTCAAATGACAAAATGACATATTTGTTAAATAAAATAAATTATTAGTTTAGTGGTTTTGGGCATTAAACTAAAATCTTAAATTCAGGAAATTAAATACAAAAGTCAATTCCTTCAGGGAATTAAAAGAAAAAGTTAATTCCCTCCTGATTTATATGAAAAAGTTAATTCCTTCCTGAATTAAACGAAAAAGTTAATGCCTTCCGGGAATTAGGTGTAAATTGAATAAATTCTTATCATTGACTAAAAACTGAATTAACTCGAGTTGAAGTAGTTTATTAGTGAATGAATTTTTCAATTTAATGTTTTGTTCCGGGAAATCGTTCCATAAATATAAATGCTATGAATACATTCACAGGAATTAATTCCTGGTCCTTTCTTATTAATAAATTCATTAATTGAATTAAATTTCAGGGAATTCATTCCAAAAAAAGAATTAATACTTTAAAGCTCTGATATACACATTACTTTGTAAGTATAAATTCTATTAGGAAGCTAATGCAGTTGTTTGCTGCTGTTACTGCAGTAAATAAAAGGGTTAAGTTGAGCTTAACACGCGATATTATTTTATAGTTAGTAATGTAAAAGTATTATTGTGGTCGAAAAAAAAACAACAACAAAATGTTAAGTCATGAAGTTAACTTTGCTTTTTAGTAGAAAACTATAAAGTTGCATATCTTATTGATAATCGATATTATCAATTTCTTGTTTTTTTTTTCTAATACGATGTTAATGACTACTTTTAATCCTAATCATGAAAATAAATTTAATGAAACAAAAAAAGAATTAAAAATTGTATAAGGTGGTGCACCGCAATGTTGCAACTAAAAAATTAAAAAAAAAAATATAAAAAGATCGAAAGATGTTTATTGCTTGAAGTGATGTGAAATGAATTTTTAAGTCACGTAATTATCTATATTTTAGGAAACAATAAAATTTCGACTTTAACTTCTTGAAAGCATAATAAATAGTAACGGTGGATCTAATACTGAAGGTTTAGAAATTAACTAATATTTAACACAAAAAATTTTAGTTGTTTTGTGTAGAGTTTTTTTCACATTTTCATTTGTTTAATAGTTACCTAGCAAAACGTTGGTAATATGAGGGTATTACTACGCATATTACCTGGCAATAGGTAAATCAAACCGCTTAGCCTTGCATTATTTTGGACCTTTACTCCTTACCCTTGCATTACTTGTAATACCAAATTGATACGTTTGGATGTTTTATTGGTATAAGTAACTCGTTTTTCGATAAAATTTTAGAAATTATTTTTTTTGCTAAAAATATGTGAATTCAAAATTAATATCCGATTTAAAAAATTAAAATTTTATTAAAATGTTTTTCAGTTCAGTATAACATATTACTGAGTCAGGAGTAGGGTATTCAATTAATCGGCTTTTTATTTTAATCGAAAAATCGTGCAAATAATTATTTGGGTTTTTTTCTTAACCGGTTAATCGAATAAAATTTTAAAATTAATCGATTAATCCAAAAAAATTTATGTAAAATAATATACATACACTTGTGTTTTTAATAATTTTATTTAAATAAAGGAACAAAAATAAATTCAGTAACTCTTCTGAAATTCATAAAAATAAAAAAAAATGTAATAATTGAGATCAGATTTTGTCAATATTTTTATTTTTTCTGTCCCGGCTTTCACATATTAAAATTTTATCCAAATTGGGGAGAACCACACCCGAAAGAAGAATATAAGACCCCGTACATTAATTTGTATCTCTTTCGTATGCATTGAATAAATAAAAACGTAAATGTAGTGAGGAATTTTGTTCAGAAATGATTTTCCCTCTACATTTCCGTATCTCCATCCCTTTATTTTATTAATTCAGAGTGCTCACTAAACAAGCTTTATTACATTGAGCATTAATTATAATTAATAATTCTAATAATCATTAATTACAATAAATATTAATGCTTTCATTTAATATCAACATTTAAAAAGTCGTAAAAAATAATTAAAAATTTATTATACGACTACTTTACTAGATAAGTCACAAAAACAGGGTAGTAATTCGGAAGATGACAAAGCAAACTGTGATAATTTTATGTTGTTTCTATTTTTTCTTTGGGATTGAAGATATTTATTAATCCTTCTACTTAGAACATGAAATTCTCATTGAGTTGAATTTAACAAATATTTCTTGAAATTCTAAAAGGTCGTCCCTTAATTATTTTCTTAGGGCAGAATGAAATCCGGATAGGTAAAACCAAACAGCAAATTATTTATCACAATTTTTGGTAAAAAAATTTTGAATTTATGCAGATTTACTTTAATAAAAAATTTATATTTTTTAAACATTTTTGTAATTTTCTACCAATTTCGATTCATCGATTAATCGTATGAAAATATTCGAATTATTCGTTATTCGAAATTTGGACATTTTAAATTATTCGAACAATTTTTGATAAAAAATTTTCGATTGATCAAATAACGATTAATTGATTGAATACCCTAGTCAGGAGTTACATTGATGGACAATAGACCGTACCTCAAAAAAAAAGTTCCCCGTACACCCTCTAATATGAAGTATTTTTACAAGCAATTTGAAAAAAATTTTTTTTTTTTTTTGGCCGAACATAGGGCTCGCCTTTTTCAATTTTTCGTTATAGCTTCGGCATTTAAAATCGGATTTTAATGTGTGATATACCGATTTTTTTGCTCCAGGAGACCATTGTTTTGCTATAAAGGAAAAATCCAATGAAAAAAAATTTAAAAAGGCGACCCCTACATTCGGCAACCAATATATAAAAAAAAAATTCTACTGTGTTTATCGAAAAACTTCATTAGCAATAGTTTAATGATTTTTTGGGAGCTTTAATTTTCTGACATTACGGTTGTACATTAGGTTGGTAGCAACTGAGATCTGGTGGCTAACTACTAGAACAGGATACTTGAGGTCAATGGCGCTCGAGAGAAAAACTCTGGTCTCCTCGAGAGAAAAACATCGATATATCATACTTTAAGATCCGACTGTAAATTCAAAAGATATAACGAAAAATGTAAAATGGCGACCCCTACGTTCGGCAAAAAAAAAAAATAAAATTTTTTTTCCAAATTAGTTTGGAAGTATCGTAAAAAGAGTAACGTATCATTTTCATAATGAATAAAAACAGTATAAAAAATAAAAATATTGTATTTTTTATCCTTTTCTTGTGCATAGAATTAAATGTCAAGTAATAAAATATAAAATTTCTATTTTCAACAGAACTTTTTTACGATTTTACTTGACAACAGTTTCAATGCATAGAAAAAAGATAAAAAATATATTTCTATATTATTTTAACACATTGAATTGATTACAGATACGTTTTTTTACTTTACGATTAGACTAATGAAGCCTTTACCCTTCACTACAAAACGGTTACTTTTACATAACTAAAACTTATAAATAATTTTTTTTTTTTTAATTTTTAAAAATATGTATGTAAATTTTAATTTAATACTCAATATAAAACAAACTGAAATTTTAAGCAAAAAAAAAAAAATTATTACTTTATGGTTATTTATATTATTTATATGGTAAGCTTAACATATAAGTTCAGAATAAAATCCAGGCAAAAAAAAGTGAGGACTAAGAAGTAGTTAAAGCACTGCAACTGTTGAATGGGGAGTTGTTCTTTTTCGGGTTTTTCACAGATGAATTTAAGATTGGCTTGTCATAGGAAGGAAGTTGTTCTTTCTAAAAACAAATGACGTATGTATGTATATTTGAACCAATAATTAGGAAGTTCTTTGTCACTTCTTTTTATTTTAATTTAATAAAAAAAAAGAAAATCATGATGCTGCATGTGGGGTTTGAACCCACACTTGTTGGTATTTTAAGCAGACGCTCTACCCCCTGTGCTATCGCTTGCTATACATGATAGGTGACTTTTAGCAGGTTCAGTAAATTGTTGT
The DNA here is from genome assembly GCA_949987735.1 of Leucophora obtusa. Taxonomy (NCBI): domain Eukaryota; kingdom Metazoa; phylum Arthropoda; class Insecta; order Diptera; family Anthomyiidae; genus Leucophora; species Leucophora obtusa. Next base: position 173,603,791 of record OX465298.1, read on the forward strand.
TATCTACATTTCTTTAATTTTTGTATTAACAAAAAACTATAACATATTGGAAAAAAATATAAAGTTGTCTTTTATTTTTACAGCTTTATTTCATAGAAAGAAATAAAGCTGTAAAAATAGAAGAAAAAGCTACTAAAAATTAATTCAAAATAACCTTGCAAAAAACTGCTGATATTAGCAGATTTTTTTTGCTAAGTACTAGTAAGATAAGAACAGAAATAATAAAACCGTTAAATTTACAAAATTTTAATTACATTTAAGTTAGGTTAGGTTGAATGGGAGCCCGCCAGAACGGCGAGTTCACTCGGAGGCCATAGGGCCCATTGTGATTCCCTTAGTTTTCCCCACATGGAAAGAAATACCACGACCCGAGAAATCTAGAACCATTCCGATCCCCTTAAAAAGTTCGCAAGACCAGACAGAGAAACATCGCGTAGACTGTCCAGGTCGTCGAAGAACCTGCACCCCAGATATCTGAGTCGCCGTTCCTTCAGTCCCGGACATTCACAAAGCAGATGATGCACTGTCTCCTCCTCCTCCTCGTCCCCACAGCCCCTGCAGTAGTCCGCCTGGGCGTAACCCCAACGCGCAGCCATTCGGCCTATCGCGCAGTGTCCCGTTAGAACCCCTACAAGCATCCCGACCGTCCGCTTGCCAAATCCAAGAAGAATCTTTATCCTCCCCGGATCTGGCAGTGGCCATAGGGTCCGAGATATCCTACAATTGTTCAAGGTTGTCCACCTTGCCCTCGTCTCCCTATCCGATATATCCCCTATCACACCGAATAGCTCCACCAGAGGAACCAGGACCTCCGTCTGTATAGGGTCCTCAACCGACTCGGAGCCATTCCTCGCACACTCGTCAGCCCGCTCGTTCCCCGCAATCCCAGCGTATCCAGGGAGCCACGCCAGCCTTACCGAGTGCCGACGAATACGGTCGAGGGATTCAATACAGTGCCGCACACACCCCGATCTGACAGTATCGGATTCCAGGGCTTTCAAAGCAGCAAGACTGTCCGCAAAGATGCTAATGGACGATGGATTCAAATCCCGTTCCATTATCATCCGTGCGGCCACGTCAATTGCATACACTTCCGCCTGGAACACGCTACAATCGCCCGAGAGTCGTATGGAGATTCGAAGGTCCAGTTCGCCGGAGTAAACTCCCGACCCTGTCCCCATGTCCGTCTTCGAACCGTCCGTGAACACTGAGATATCACCACTCCGAATAACGGAGTCGGCTGCCCAGTCTTCCCTGGTCGGTACAATCACCTCAAAAGTCCTCTGGAACTAACTTTTAGATAATTAAAAATTACAAATTATTTTGATAAAATTCGCAAAAAAATTTTGAAGCATAGTATTTTTTAACAAAAAACATTTAAAGAATTACATTTTTATTTCGAATTTTTAAATTTCCATAAAAGTTCATTAAAAATTAATAGAAAATTAAAAAAAAAAAATTGAACCATTAAATAAATGCATGGTGTGGTATTCTCGCAATAAAATTCATTTTGGCGACAATAAATGTATAGTTTATAGATTTTTTTTGTTTTTTTTTTGTCATACACGTTAAAATAATCACAATTTAGCCACTTGGCAAAAAAACATATTTTTCAATAAAAATCAGCGTTTTTTAAAAATAATTTTTTTTTGGTATTTTTCTTGAAATCATATATAAAAAAAATGGTTAAAATCGAAGAGATCATGCATTTAAGGGTTAAATCATTTAAAAAATTAATTGGCTATACAAAAAATTAATTGAAGACTACAAAAGAGTTATTAGTTGTATAAAAAAAGTTAAAAAAAAATTTGTTTTCGACTTTGTAGAATTCGAATTCGCAACCCTCTGATTTCTGTGCAACCCCATACAAAATATTAAATTCCTATCACCCATGAAGAAGAACTTCTGACTAGCATATATTTATTGCAGCATTAGATGTTGTTTAAAACCCATTTCTAAGGGAGTAATTCTTTGTGATGTAATAAAGTAAGTGATTAATTTAGAAGTCATGTCAATTATTTTTGCTGGGATATTACTAGGTAATGAGTTGCCTCGATGGACATGCCCTTGTTAAAATAATAGATTTTATAATAGAAAAGTAAGAGGTTACTTACCTTTATTTCTCATTACAAAAGTAATTACCGGGTAATAACAAGTTTTGTTGGGTAAGTTAAAGTTCACACCACAGTATGAGACTGATTGTAAATGTTTAAATAAATAGACTATACTATCAGGTTTATCTAAATGAAATTTCTGTTTAAAGAGAATTTGGAAATTCTGTTTAAAAGCTACCCAGCAAAAAAATTGGAAGTAATGCTTTACAAATTACTTTTTTCACTACTTCACAAGTGTCCGTTAGTGTATTTTTACTGATTTTTAAAAGTAATTCAGAGCAACTTCAAAAAATCATTTCCTTCATTGCTTCCAAAGTATTCGTTAGTATATTTTTACAGCTTTTTTAGCATTACTTCTAAACAACATCCAAAAAAGCACTTAGGTATTGCTTCCAAAGCATAATTACTTTAAAAGTGAAACTAAAAAGTGATTTTGGTATCAATCAGTTGGTATCCTAAACAGATGATCGCGGGTTCGATTCCTGGAGAGACCATTATCGTTTTATTTTTTTTTTATTTTTTTATTTTTTTTTAATTTTTTTATTTTTTTTTTTATTTTTTTATTTTTTTTTTATTTTTTTAATATTTATAAGTTATTTGTTTAAGTTAAATTTATTTTTTTAATTTTTAAAAATATACATGTAAAATAAATATTCGGAATTGCAGTGAGTGCACCTTTTGAACTTGTTTCAAAAATTATTTTTATTGTGTTTTTATGCCAGTCAACTTTCACATCAAAGAACAGCTCAGCGGTGGAGAGCTATACTAAGCAATCATGAAGTCTCAAGTTCGATACCCGGTGGCGGCAATAAAAAACTTTTGTAATTTCTCTATCCTACCCAGTGTAGAAATACATATAAGCCCAGTATTTTTTTCACAAGTGCATAAAAGTGGAGGACAGATTTTTTCTCAAACAAAAAAAAAAAAAATATAAAATCACAGTCGTACACTCATAAAAATAAATCTGTTTAAATAGCAGAAAAAGTTACTAAAAATTAGTTAAAAATGATGCTGCTGAAATTAGCAGATTTTCTTGCTAAATATTAGTAAAATAAAAACAGCAAAATTAAAACTGTTAAATTTACAGAATTTTAGTTATATTTAAGTTAACTTTCAGTTAATTGAAACTAACAAATTGTACTTTAAAATCTGCAGAAAATTTTGCTAAATATTAGTAGACTAAAAATAACAAAAATTAACTGTTATATCTACAAAATTTTTGCTATTTTTAAGCTAAATTTAGTTTAATACAAATAGCAGTCTATTCTTCTAAAATCAGCAGAAATATTTGCTAAAAAAATTGTAAACTGCTGTTTTCCAAAGGTTCGATTTTTATTTGCATTTAAAAAAAAATCGAAAAAAAAACTTACAAAATTTGAATTCTCTTCGTAATTTTGTATGCTACTAATTATTTAGCAAAATTTTTTGCTCATTTTAGCAGGTTAATTTACTATTTACATTAAAAACATTTAACTCAAAAAAAAAAACTCAACTCAAATTCTGTATATTTAACAGTTTTATATTTGCTGTTCCTATATTACTAATATATAGCAAAAATAATTTGCTAATTTTAGCAGTTTTTTCTTCAGCATAATTTTTAACTAATTTTTAGTAACTTTTTCTGCTATATTTACAGATTTATTTCTATGAGTGTATTAAAAATATTTTATGATTTTTCAACGAATTAAATAAATGAAAGATTTTCACTTAAAAAAATTACTGAGTTAGTAAAATATTTTAGTTAATTTAGAAAAGGCGGGAATTTTTCATCGCGCGCGGAACAGGGGAATCGACGACAAAAGGCGTTCCGCGAGAAGTTTGGCAACGCTATTCCTTAGGTCAACCTATTGAATAAACATAAAAGGGATTTACCTTGAATATGTCTGATTTTCTTTTGAATTAATTTAATTAGAACACAATATTAAAATGAAAAATTTGTTGTTTGATAAGAATATCAAGATGAATTAAAATAAAATTAAAATTTTTAATGCTTAATAGGTTTTATGCAAGGGAACTATAGAACGATTTTGTTTACCATTTTCTTAAGATAGAAACCGTTTTTTATTGTGTGTGATAAAAAAACTTTTTTAAAAGTAAAAAAAAAATAGTTTTTTGGGTTAGTCTAATGTGTTTTCAAGCGCAAAACATAATTTTTTTCTTCATTTTTGATGTAGAATCCAATGGCGGTGTTAGATTCCATAGGTTGTGTAGAAAGAGGGTCTCAAAATCGGGGTTTTTAGCCAAAAATGCAGATTTCTTCTTTTTCTTTTTTTGTGCAAAAACCTTTTAAAAATGATGATATTCCAAAATCAGATTTTCAAAACAACTTCTAATAATTATGTGTTGAATTTATATACACTACTGTGTATTGTGACAAATTAGTTACGTTCCAATTCTTTTTCATTATTATTTTTTTTTCTAACTTTTATATGACTGGGAAAATATTAAAAAGAAAACATTAAAAAAAAACTCTCACTGAAAGATTTTCTTTTCTAAAAGGGTCACAGAAAATAAAAGAAAAATCACTCAAAATATTTTTTTATTATGAATATTTTTTTCATTGCTCTTTTCGTACTTTATAATACTTTTCATTTCCTTTTAGTTTGTTTTGTTCAAAACTTACCGTTATCAGTGAAGCATCTTCTAAAATATCTGATTTTAAATTACGACCACCACCGGCTAAGTTGGCATTACTGGACAATAAGACACTGTTTAAAAGATTCTTAAAACTTAAAGATGTATAACTAAAGGGCGAAAGTATTGTAAAAGCCATTGAACTACCAAAAAGTTGTAATACTAGTACCGTAAAGATAATGGCAATTGGCCAAAGGCCACTATGACAACGACTACGTACACGACCGCCATTACGGCCAAATAAATGATATATAATTTCACTTTTTTTCAACATTTTACCATCTACTGGGTGGATATCTTTTTTTTATGTATTGACTTGTGTTTACTTTATTTTTTTTTTTTTTTTTGTGGAAAATAAATAAAAACAAAACAAAATTTTTTAAACAAAAACTTTAAACACTTGCTGCAACTTTTGCTGCAGTATTTCAAATAAGTTAAATTTATTATCGCAAAAACATTATCAAATTGCCTTTAGGAAATAAGTTTCAAAACAATATTTATAAATAAAAACACAAACACGATATCTTAAGCTGTAGTTGGAAATACTTTTTTAATATTGTAGTTTTGTAACGCTTAACTTAAAATTCTTTTTTTAAGTATTGAATTTAGTTAAAGTAGCAACACTTTTTTCTAATTTGTTTTGTATAAAATATTTATTGTTTATTTTAAAATTTTCTTCTTTCAGTAATTCTTAAATTTTATATCTGCACGCCTTTTGTATACTCATTTTTGTTATGTTTTCTTTGGTATTTTATTTAGATTGCCTTATATTCCGTTAACCGATTTTTCCGAATATTTTTTTCAGACCTCGTAATAATTAAAAAAATAAGAATCAACCACTCTTCTTCAGTGCCCAATATCAACTACATTTATATGCTTGTCTTACTTAAGTCGAGCTTTATTTTAGTTACACCTGTTTGATAGTTTTTTGGTTTATTTTTATGATCGCACTGTTTTTCATAATTTACTTGTTTGAGTTTGAGGTTCATTGGTAACATGTTTGAGATGTACGTATTACAACCAAAAGATTGAACAAATAATTTGTTTTTATTACTTATAACTAGGTGATTGGGTTAAACAAAAAAAAAAAAACAAAGATTTACATAAAAATAATACAATTGATCTTGAGATGTTTGATAAATATATAATTAAACTCAAATAAGATTTATATAAAAATTAAATAATTTTTCTTGAGAATATAAAACAAATCATCAAATAATTCACACAATTTTCCAACAATGAAAGTTTTTCGTAAATGTTCATTTGACTGGTTTTGAAGAAACTTGGATATGTTGTAGAAAAAATATAAGAATGACCTGTCGCGGCTTTTGGCTATCCTCGGTATTTTAAGTGTCTAAGATGGGGTGAAAAACAAGTACTTTACAAAAAATTGTGCCTCTTTGGTACTTTTTGGCTATTTATTCCCTACAACCAGTGTTGCCAACTCTTGAAGGCAGGAAAGCACCGCGAGCATTTTGAAAACGGGTAAAAAGGGTAAAAATTTACACGATAATAATTTTTTGAAAAATTTAAGTCAAGATTTTAAAAACACATTTTAGCTTTGTAAAATTGTGTAAAAAAGGTTCAAAAAATTACCAAAAAAGGGTTAAAAAAGCACCAAACTAATATTTCAAAATTTTGAAGTTTAAATATAACGAAGTTGCTATTTAAAATTGTACTACAAACATTGTGAAAAAATGTATTTTTTGTATATTTCGTATTATTTTTTCAACTTTGACAGAAAATTCAAGAAAAATTGAAAAAAGGAGAACAAATACCAAAAATATAAACTGCACAAAAAGCACTAAAAGCACTGCCAGAAATCTGAAAAAGCACTGTAAATACCCGCTTTTTATAAATGGGTATTTGTAAAAAATCACCGGGTACGGGAAGGAAAAAAGCACCAAAAAATACCCGAAAAGCACTGAAATGGCAACACTGCCTTCAACCAATACGTCACAGGGTATATTGAGTTTGTGCTGATGTTTGTAACATCAAATCTTATAGACAGACGATCACATACAACATTTGATCATGTAATGTATTGTTTGATGGAAATTACAAAAACAAATACTTGGAATCCCCAAGCCAAGGTGTACAGCAGAGCGTACCTTTACCTTACAGGCAAAAAAAAAGTGCGCCGTACACCCTCCAATAAGAAGTATTTTTGCAAGGAGGTTAGAAAAAAAAATTTTTTTTTTGCCGAACGTAGTGGTTGCCATTTTTCATTTTTCGTTATATCTTTAGCATTTACACTCGGATCTTAAAGTATGATACATCGATTTGTCATACTTTAAGATCCTAATGTCAGAAAATTAAAGCTCGCAAAAAATCATTAAATTTTTGCTAAGAAAGTTTTTCGATAAACCCAGTAGAAATTTTTTATATATATTGATTGCCGAACGTAGGGGTGCGTTTTTAAATTTTTTTTCTTTAGATTTTTGCTTTATAGCAAAACACTGGTCTCTTCAAAGCAAAAAATCGATATATCACACTTCAAAATTCAACTTTAAATGCCGAAGCTATAGCGAAAAATTGAAAAAGGCGACCCCTACGTTCGGCAAAAAAAAAATTTTTTTTTGAAATTACCTTGCAAAAATACTTCATATTGGAGGGTGTACGGCGAACTTTTTTTTGAGGTACGGTCTAGTGTACAGCATACTTGATCGTCTTGCGGTCCCTATATACCCACCTTTTAGTATACCGATCGACCGATGTAGAAAATCATTACCAGATATGTGGTTATGTAACTACATACCTACTAATGACGACTCGTTACTTTTCTTATTACTTTTGTATTGCGATGTCGCGTAAAATAATGAGTTATGTTTACACACCAGCATACGAAACACCATAAAATATGTCGTTACCTATATGCTTACCAGTATTGACAAAAATAGTGAGGCTAAAAATTGATTTCCAAAAAAAATAGTTTTATAAAAAAGATATTTTTATATTGTAAAATTTTTTTTAATAAAATTTCCTCGTGCCGGAAATCGAACCTGGTTCTCCAGATTGCCAGTCGATAGCTGTACCATCTAAGCTATTTCGGTATGTTATATATAATCAAAAATCTAAAATGTTTGGTTATATACATTAGGGTCTCCAAAAAAAATTTGTTGGAGTTTTTAACCATGCTACGCCATAAAAATATTTACCCTAAAAAATTATTATAATCGGACATCGGGAAGACGTGCCGCATCGGCCCTGAAGTTTGGAACACGGATTATAAGGGGAAAATATGACTTTTTGTGCATTTTCTCGAGAATATTGATATTTTGAAACTAACTCGAATTAGAAACACTAAAGAATCGTAATTTAGAGTAAATTCTCTTTGTAATAAAGCAATAAAAACCTAAATCGGTTAAAAATCAGCCGAGTTATAACAATTTCCCCAGGCAACTAACGTGTAGCAGGCCAATGAAACAAGAAATTCGGGTCCAAATTTTAAAATTTATTGAAATAATTTACTACATAAACATTTTTCTATTCTATAAGTTCCACGAACTCAGATAAGAATTATCTTTTTCTATTGTGTTTTGCTAACTCGTTTTAAATTAGTGCTAAAGAAGATCGGAATTCTTAAACACTGTTTTCAAATCTACAATTTTAAATTTTTTAAAATTTTTTTAAAGTAATTTTAAAAAATCAACGATTAAAATTTAAGGTTTTATTAAGAACATATTAGAGATTAAAAACTACAAAAATTGTAGGATTTCGTTTTTTAATTTGGCTGCGGCAGAGATTTTATTTGAGCGGATTTCGAGAAAACAGCGATTTTTGGCATTTATTTAGTTTTTAGGCAAATTTTTTTTTTCTTCTTTTAATTTCACATGATTTTGGCCGGAATATAACAACAGAAGATTAAATACTTCATTCCTGAAATTTAGGGCAAAATATAAATACATACATTAAATTGCCCCTGTGTAAGGTCAGAGGTAAAATTTGAGGAGATTTTAATTTTTTTAAACATATTAATATAACAGATATTCCTGAGCTAATATAAATTAAACTTCTTGATATTATATTCCTAGATCTAAAAATAATATTCTTAATTTAATTTTAGAAAATTAACTCTTCTAGTTCAATTACTCTTCGGCAATTTCGTTTAGTCATTCATATAATACTTTCCAATCTTTCGCTTGGCAATTTTGTAAGCTACCTATTAATATTGCTCGTCTTTTAGTTACCAAAAATTTAAAATATCAGAAAAATTAAGGATTAAGAAAAAAATTGTGTAAATTTTTTTTTTTATTTAATTAAAAAGATAAAATTATTCCCGACCAATGGAAGATTAAATTAAAAGATTAAAAGAGCGATTAATAGTGACCTAGGTCTTCCATTCAATTGAGTGACTAATTCAACTGAACTAGTTCCAGTGAGTTTCTATACCTCACTTCCTCTGTTAACCTTTACTCTTTGTATTTGTTCGTGAAGTCGGGCAAACAAATGAAAATTTTGAGTAAAAAATATGACTATCTCAATTCACTTTTGTTCATATTTTTTAATAATATTTCAACACATTTTTTAAATCCTTAGGGTCATATGCATAATCACTTTTAAAATTTATAAGTGACTTATAAATCAAATTTTTCATACAAAATTCATTTTATAAACGTGTTATAAGGTTTTCTAATTATTATGCATAAGCACTTCAGTATTTTAACTAACAAGTAATTAAAATAAAATAAAAAATATTAAATTTGCATAGAAAATAAAGCAATAAAAGCAAAAAAAAAAGTTCGTGTTGATATCAACAATTTTAAGTTAACATGTTGCAATGAAATTTTTTCCATATAAAAAATGTTTTCATTTGCTTTGCCAAGTTCGACACACACCAACAAAAAACGGTGAGCACTGTAGTCTCTCTAGTAAATGAATACTTTTTTATTTAACTTCTTCAAATCTCAGCCAGTGCCAGTGAGAGAGCGTGTAACCAGTGTTGCCAGAAACTTTCATTCCAAATATGCTAAATCACCGAAAAAAAAATATGCTAAATTCTGTTAAATTGTAAAAAGAAAAAATATGCTAAACAAAAAATTACAAAAATATTTAAATATTTATTATGCTAAAAACGTGCTAAATTACCACATAAAAAATATTCTAAAAATCTGCTGCATAAAAAATATTGCAATTTTTTTTTTTATTAATTCTTCAATTACATAACCGAGCCCTTAGGGCCTTATATGGTTAATTAAAGCTACTAACTAAATAACAAACTTCTATATAAAATTAAAGTTAATTATTAAAATATATAATAAATCGCAATATAAAAAATTCATAATTACACATGTATATGAGATCACATAAAATAAAGCATTACAAATTTAAAAAAAAGAACCAAAATAAACTCACAGTGAATGCCAATCAATTTCCATAAGAAGCCTTAAGGTTCAATTAGACGTGCCATAACGCCATAGCCGTAACCATAACGCCATAGCAGACAACCAAAATTCAATTGGTTTCTACGGTTATGGTTATGGCGTTATGGCATGTCACCTATAATCGAATACATTGTAGCCCATAAGATTGGTTTGAACAGCTGTTTTATATGGTTATGGTTATGGTACGTCTAATTGAGCCTTTAATATCACAAAGATAAATACATATTATTACAACATTCTTTCCTTTCGCCTTTCGCACTTTCAAAAACATACATTTTACAAAACCTCCAACAAATGCAGTTTCGCAAATTCTACTAATTTGGACTTGAATTGAAGCAATGTATAATTAAACATTCTCAATTCTCTCGGCAAAGCATTTTATATTCTTGACACACGAATCTGAAATGATTTCACAAAAATATTTAAATGCCTTATAGGTGGTATTATCTGGGGATTTCTAATCGAACGAGTGAAATTAAATTGATCAACTATATAAACAGGATAACCATTAATAATGGATTTATAAAAAACAGTAATATCCTAATGCTAATAAAATTCTTAAAAGACGATCCAAGAAAATTAAATGTATGTTGATCTCTTCTTTTCAAATTAAAAATATAACGGATAATCCTGTTAAAGGTAAGGTGATATTTCCTCAAGGCGTAATTCCCAGTACCCGAAAAGATCTCCATGCAGTACAATATATGTGGCATCAAGATAGAAGTGGCAACCCGCCTTTTACCTGAACGAGGTAAATAAATATTCAAACAATACAAATTTTTCAAAAGAAATGATACCCGTGAAGATAAATAATTAATATGTGGAGAAAAATTTAATTGATTATCCAAGACAAGACCTAAGCATTTCATTTTATCGACAAACTCAACAGAAATGTCACCAATTCTAACATATATGTCATCAGTATCAAATCCAAACCCCATCAATTTTGTCTTTGCCGGATTGACACTAAGCCCATTATCAGACGCCCAAGATACAACTTTACTCTATTAACTATGGTATTCCATCGATTAATCGTTATTCGATTAATCGAACAATTTTGCTCAAAAATTGTTCGAATAATTTAAAATGTCCAAATGTCGAATAACGAATAATTCGAATAATTTCATACGATTAATCGATTAATCGAAATTGGTAGAAAATTACAAAAATATTTTATAAATATAAAGTAAATATTAAATATTGTCATATTAGATTTTTATTTGTTGTTTCAAAAAGGGTTGATCATTTTCAATTTTCAGACAGTTCATATACGAAAGTACAAAATTCTCATCCCGTTGGTTTTTTGTACCTTATGTAATGTCTCGGTTTGAGTAAGAAAGTTATCATTTTCTTATTGCGGACAACTGAAGAGTAGAGTGATGTCTACGAAACAATTATATTGTCTATCATGAAAATGATCAACCCTTTTTGAAACAACAAATAAAAATCTAATATGACAATATCATATTGGAATTTGGACTTGAGGTGGAAGAATATTCTAACTAAATATATGAAAATATAGAAAGTCCGAAAAAACAATTTTTAATTTTTTAATGCAAAAATTAAAATAATTGTTGTAAATATTAAAGTAAATATGCTAAAATCTCAAAACTTATTTAAAAAACTGTGATGAATAATTTGCTGTAGGCTTGTACCTATTTCATTCCGGCCTATAATAATCAAGGGACGACCTTTCAGAATTTCTGGAAATATTTGTTAGCTGCAACTCAATGAGAATTTCATGTTTTCTAGGAGGAGCGTTAACAAACATCTTAAATCCCATAAAAAAAAAACAAAAACATATAATTATTACAGTTTGCTTTGTCATCTTCCATATTACTACTCTGTTGTTGTGACTAATCAAGTAAAGTATTGCTATCTATTTACGTATAGTAAATTTTTAAGTATTTTTTACGACTTTTTTGAATGTTGATAATTAACGAAAGCATTAATAATTATTAGAATTATTAATTAAAATTAATGCTCAATGTAATAGAGCTTTTTTAGTGATCACTCTGAATTAATAAAATAAAACGAAGGGATAGAGATATGTCAACGAAGAGAGAAAATCATTTCTCAACAGATTTCCTACCTACATTTACGTTTTTATGTATTCAATGCATACGATACAGATATAAATTATTGTACGGATTGTTATTCTTCTTTAACTCGTTAACTCATTGCGGTGTGGTTCTCCCATTTGGATAAAATAAGAATATATGAAAGAACGGACAGAAAAAATAAAAATATTGACAAAATCTGATCTCAATTACTACATTTTTTATTTTTATGAATTTCAGAAGAGTTACTGAATTTATTTTTGTTCCCTATTTTAAATAAAATTATTAAAAATACAACAAGTGTATGCATATAATTTTACAGAATTTTTTTCGATTAATTGATTAATTTTAAAATTTTGTTCGATTAACCGGTTAAGAAAAAAACCCAAATAATTATTTGCACGATTAATCGATTAAAATGTAAAGCTGATTAATTGAATACCGTACTATTAACCCCGTTTTTGTTAAGTTTTCGTATTAGATAAACATTTTTGACAGTTTTTTTTAACGTATACGCGTTAATTCATTTAAAAAAGTAGTGTAATCAGTGTTGAAAAAAAAAATAATGGAAACTAAATCTTGCGTGGACAAAAATATGCTAAAAATCTGCTTTTGTCAAACGAAATATGCTAAAATAAAAAGCATTTAGCATATTTTTTTTCTAAAATAAATATGCAATTTTCAAACTCAATCTGCTAAATCTAGCAGAAAATATGCTAAAATGGCAACACTGTGTGTAACAGTACGTGAGCATCTTGCATAGAGCCTGGTTGCACATAGTCGAAAAGCCACAATAGTTCCAAATCCAATTCCAGAAGATCAAAATTATGTTATAGTAATTTTTTAAGTTTTTCGCACACTGGTCAGAAAATAAAATATTTTTTTTTATTAAAGTTTTCATTGTATTGTCACCCACTGTATATGCAACGGAAAAACTTAATCCATTACAAAAATAAACTCCTATTCACATGTATCATCATAACGTCATAATAATTTCTATTGAATGAGATTAAAACGTAACACCAGTAGCTGATATTACCGCATTTTTCAAGAAATTACAACTTTATACAAATAAAACAATTTAAAATAAATGCTAACAACAAAATGAGAAAAAAAGAGAAAAGAAAATCAACATGATATGAAAACAAACACAATTAGAAAAAAGACTAGTAGCCAACTATTATTTCTTTCTTTTAAAAAAAATAATTTTTCATTAATTTTTATGTAGAAAAAAATAAGAAAAAAATATTGTTACAATAAAATAAAGCAAAAACACAAACTTGTTTAGCACGCGTTCAACCATACAAGCAATAAGTAGTTGTACGTTGAATTCCCGCCAACACAAGAAACTGAAAAACGCTAACTGAAAATATATTTACGATAATAATCATAAACAACATACCAATACCAAGTGAACAACACTGAGTCTGATGCATCCTAAATAACACAGAAATACAAAAAATTTAACAAAATTGAAGAAAAAACAGCTGATTTGTGATCATATCATCTCATACCTGTGGTGCAACCGGTCATACCAGACCACAGCAGACATCATTTGTTGGTTTTACAAATCAGTAATGTCTACTTAGCGATTTTTTGTTATCATTTATTTTTAATTAACTGGCGAAGTCGCTAAAAATAATATATTTCTCGTTTATTTAAAAATTAATTGTATTAAAAGAACTGATTGTTTGACTAAATATTTTAACTTATACCGAAAGTCCGTATTTTGTTACTTGACTTGAAATTTATTTCTTTGAAATGTAACTACTTATTCAACATACAAGAGGCCAATTAATTATTTGGACAAATTAATTGACGATTTCATTAGAATTAAATTTAAACTAATAGCAATGAAATTTTGTGCATTATCATTATCTCGACTAATGCTAATGCTTTGAAATACATCGATTTAATTGCTAATGCCAATTGTATAGAAAATTCATTGCGATTACTAATGCATCAATTATAAAAAAGAATTGGCATTAGTAAACGTCATTTTACAGATTTCGTAATCATTGCCTAGCTTGCAAATGGCCATTTTAAAAATAGCCAAAGCAATATTATAATCCAAATAAACCAGGTTCAAGAGAGCTACCGATGGATCCATTCTTCTACAATAGCAACAGCATTTAAAATTTTTATTTTTGACAATTAACGTAATTGTACAAATTAATACACTCCGATAATGGATTGGAACATCGGTGCAAATCTGAACGATATGGAATGAAATGGGGAACGAGTGAAATTGAAACATATGCCGCAGGGAACGAGGTGGAATCAATCGGGGAAAGAAATTCATATTCGTGTTACCGTAGTGTATTAATTTCTATTTTTATTTATTTTTTTAAAGAGAAGCAACACTCAGAAAATTCTTCCTGTTAATTAACGTTTTGCTTCTTTTGGAAAGGCGATAGAGAAGAAGCGAAAGGTGGTAAAAGGTGAAGGGCTTCAAATATGGCAACACTTTAATTGCGAGAGATGTTGAATTTTTAGAACAGTTGTTGCGCGCCATCTGATGGTGAGTTGGCGAACTTTGTTGAAGCTTTTTAGTTCATAGCCCTGTTATAAAGGGTTTTTCAACAGGGACGCTACAAAAGTAGAAAGACAGGGACAGCAAACGACGCCATATTTCTTGCCGCTCTTTTGACATTTCTCTTCAGTAAGGTTTGTCATTTAATGATGGAAAGATGTACGAGCCAACAACGAGTTGAAATTATTAAAATTTACTACCGAAATTCGGAATCAGTGGCCTCAAGGTTAAGAGCGCTACGTCCAATTTATGGTCGTCATAATCGTCCTAGCAGATCAACAATTGAGTGTCTAGTGGAAATATTTGAATCCACAGGCACAGTACAAAATGTTCCCGTGCCAGTGAGACAAAGAAGTGCCCGTAGTGTCGAGAATATTGCTGCCGCTGAGGCATCAGTTGAAGAAAGCCCAAATGTGTCTCTCACACGTCGTTCTCAAGCGTTGGGCATCTCTGTGACGTCGTTGTGGCGAATTTTGCGAAAAGATCTTGGCCTAAATCCTTACAAGATCAAATTGACGCAAGAACTGAAGCCGCTTGACCACCAGAAGCGTTGTATGTTCGTGAATTGGGCTGAGCAACAACTTGAAAATGATTCGGATTTTCATCGAAAAATCATCTTCAGCCATGAGGCTCATTTCTGGCTGAATGGCTTCATCAATAAACAAAATATGCATTATTGGTCAGACAGCCATCCAAACGTACTCCATGAGTCATCATTGCATCCCGAAAATATTACGGTTTGGTGCGGTTTATGGGCCGGCGGCGTCATTGGGCCGTACTTCTTCCGTGATGATCAAGACCGGCACGTTACTGTGAATGGGAATCGCTACCGTTCAATGATAACCGAATATTTTTGGCCCCAATTGGATGATATGGACTTGGAGGACATGTGGTTCCAACAGGACGGCGCCACAAGCTACACAGCGAATGTCACAATCAATTTATTGCAAACCAAGTTTGGAGAACGTGTTATCTCACGAAATGGTCCAGTCGATTGGCCGCCTCGGTCGTGCGATTTGACGCCGTTCCTGTGGGGCTACGTCAAATCTATGGTCTATGCCAACAAGCCAGCGACGATTAATGAACTTTGGACGAATATCAATTACTTGAAAACCGATTTCCGATTTATGCTTGAAAACCGTCGAAAATAGGGTTCAGCGTCTGGACTTCTGCAAGCGTGCCCGTGGTGGCCATGCAAAAGAGATCGATTTCCATACATAATGGCATCGAACGTACTTTCACAGGAATAAAGAATTTCATTGATATCCAAAACCGTTTTTGTTTTATTTAAAAAAACTTTTGTAGCGCTCTTATTGAAAAACCCTTTATTATTTTACTTTGGTGGGGTTAAGTGCTATGGAACACCGAAGGAGGACGCTGCGATATGTATGAGGGATAGAAAAAACTCATACATATTATTATTTTGCATAAATTGATGTTGCCTTGGTTGGGGATCGAACCCGCAACCTCACGTGTAACAGTCCAACGCACTAACCATTACACCACAGTGCCCACCAACATAAATTGAAAAAAAAAATTTGTCACCCTGTGGCTGTTTCAAAAACATGGATTCCGCGGGATCACCCTGGGACATACCTTACCTGAATAAAAGGAGCATGTACATTACACCGTACCGCAAAAAAAAAGTTCGCCGTACACCCTCCAATATGAAGTATTTTTGCAAGGCAATTTCAAAAAAAAAATTTTTTTCCAAAACGTAGGGTCGCCTTTTTAATTTTTCGTTATAGCTTCGGCGTTTAAAGTCAGATTTTAAAGTGTCATATATCAATTTTTTTTTGCCTCGCGGATACCAGTGTTTTGTTATAAAAGTAAAATACAATGAAAAAAAATGAAAAAGGCGACCCCTACGTTCGGCAACCAAAAACATAAAAAAATTCTACTGGGTTTATCGAAAAACTTCCTTAGCAGCAGTTTAATGATTTTTTACTAGCTTTAATTTTCTGACATTAGGGTGGTAGCAACTGAGATCTGGATGGTAACTACTAGAACGGGGTACTTGAAGTCAATGGCCCTTAGAGCAAAACACTGGTCTCCTCGAGGGAAAAACATCGATGTATCATACTTTAAGATCCGACTGTAAATGCCAAAGATATAACGAAAAATGTAAAATGGCGACCCCTACGTTCGGCAAAAAAAATTTTTTTTTTGAAAAATAATTTAGATTGAATGGTGTACTGCGAACTTTTTTTTCAGGTACGGTCTAATATACACCCAATTGGTTTTCTGTTGTCACAACTGAAAAACTCGGCTACCACAACTGAACCATTCGATGGGCTTCAAATGCGGTTGTCAGCACTGAATCTGTTTTCTGTGTGAACGATAGAGAAAACAATAACCAGTCTCAATTTATCGGCCCCACTTATTAAAAATATTGTCCCTATCTCATGCAGTTGTATGGGTATTAAGAACAAGTAAAATTATAAACACTACTTAAATTTTTCAAATGACAGAACATGAGTAAAGCTACATATTATACTATGATCTCGGAATTAAGTAGAAAAAATCGATAATTTTGGTAATATTTTATTTGGCAGATTGTAAAAAATATAAGATTTTCAAAATAAAAACTTATTAGCATAGTATTCTTTAAAAGAGGTTCATTCATTCTATCTACAACAAATTCTGCAATTCAACACTTACTGGCGCTTTCTGTTTTAGACAACAATCAACCTCTTCTTCTAAAAAAAATCTTCAAAAACCATTAAAAATTTTGACGCTTTTAGTCTTTAAGCAGTTGATATTACTGGTGTGCATATAAAAACAATTTTTTATGTTAAATATACAATGCAATGCAACAATTTGCATTGTTGTTGAATGCCGTTGTTGTTGCTGTTGATCAGAGTTGATTGTTGTCTCTGGTTGTCCATCTCATCTAGACGTCCTCGTAAAATATTCGAGCATTGGGTCAAACGTGTTTTTGTGTTTTTTTTTTCAATTCATGTTTATTTCAGATGCAGTTGTCATTTACAAAATTGATCTAGCACTCTATGGTATTTTGTACATTTATTGATTATTACATTTTTTTTATTGTTTATATTCCGGCAGTTAATAACAACTATTTGCATATTTTCAAAACACACCGACTAATTTATGGTAATGGCAGTATTTAAAACTAAACACAATGATACGTCATGTCTGTATTGCAGCTAGATTGTGTTTATGTCAATGATCTCTAGGGGGTAGTCAAGCGACAAAATAGTTTTTATGATTATCATTGTCGGAAAATGTTTAAAGATCGTGGTTTAACTAAAGCAAATTTATATTATCTAGATGAGTCTGGGTCGTTGAATTTATGAATATTTTAAAACAACAGATTTTTTTGTTAAAGAGGAGCAGCACTCAAGAAATTCTTCGTATTAATTAAATAAGCAGTTAAAATGCAAAAATAAGACCTTAAACTTCATTATTTCTTCAAAAAAATCCTCATAAAAATAAAATTTTTTATTTAACAATGCTAGATTCCTCGGAACTTCAGGAATCAGACAAAGTTGTGAGATTCTTAAATTTATTTTCATCGGGATATGCATTAATTGCATTAAAGTAATTAAAAGTGCTAAAATCCCTAAATTGATTTAACAAATTATGAAAAATAATCTGTTGAAGGCATGGACCTATCCGGATTTCATTCTTGCCGAAGGAAATCGTCATTGGTATATTTCGTCATATGACAATGATTAACTTAGCGCAACTTAAATTCACAAATGGCAATGCCCGACTTCCACTTCCTTCGTAACGTTCGGTCTTTTATAGTTTAACGGTCGGAATATCCCATACATATACCGAAATTATAACATTCATTTTATTTATAGCACTTAACATTATAACATGTCATATGTGGTGTATACCTAAATTATAGGAGGTTTATTGAACAAATTTTGTATGAAAATGACGTTTTGTAAACCTGCTATAACTTTACAAAGCATTTATGAATTGAGGGGTTATAATCTAACCTAAAATTAAAAAAAAAATATTTCAAAAAGCATATTCTTTATGGCCGAAACACAATATTTATTAACTTTTGCTAGGATACAACGTTATTATTGATGTGGAAAATCTTTTTAAATAGGGAAGAACAGTTTAAAGATGAAATTTTTAATTTTTTGATGAAGGCAAGACTGCAACTTTTGTATATCTGTTTCCATAAAATTTCTTCGTCGGCAGTAATAATTACTTTACATTTAACACAATTGTATTAAAATACACATTTTAAATAATCTACTATTTATTTTCTTTTTAATTTTTATAAGAAATTAAAATTAATTACTATTTAGATTTTTTATTTGTTTACTTTTAAGCCATTCACTGTTACTGTAAGCAAAAATGGAAAAATCAACTCTGAACACAAGAAAACTTGTTGCGAACCCTGACTTTGAAGGGATGATTGAGGGGGTTTATAAATTATCTCATCAAATTGAAGTTATTATTAACAGAATATTTATATCGAAAATCTCGAGATAATGCAAAAATCTTCAAGATAACTGAAACCTTGTTCTTGTACACGGGGTATTATATTTAGCCCCAAAAAAATATAAAAAAATGTGGTTAACCCAATTTTAACTTTGTGCAAAATCGTCGATAAAATCGCTTCATCGTCGATAACTGTGTTTTCAAAAATATGATGTTCCATATCTATGTTTTAAACATGGAGTTGCCACCCTGAGGCAAAATATAATACTTTGGGGAACTTCGTCTTAAATCCAAGCCTGGACGAATATCGAAAATAAAGAAAAATACAGTACATATAAACTAGAACTTAATGAATAATATTATATGTGCATTTGAATCTCAACCGATTATACTTCCTAATACAAAACCCCGAAAATGTATGTGTTTTTACGCATACCATAAAAATTTGGGAATGCTCGGACTCTGTGCTCAATACTGGTAATGTGAAAACCTTTACTAAGATACCAAAATTTTATATAGATTCCTGCACTCACAATATATTTTCCATAACCGATTGAGGTTTATTTAAAAAGTAATAGGTAAAGTTTGTTTTCAATTGAAGAATCAATTAAAATACATTGAAACATATTGTTTAACTTTTTTTGTCAACCAATAAAAAACAAACCAGAAAAAAATATGTATCTTCTGTACGAGTTGTTATTTTCAGTCAAATATTATATTTTTTTAGATTTCTATTTGTAGAAAAAATTATTTAAATAATTTCGTTGTTTTCTGTTTTAAAACAAAAAATTAAAATATTTTCGGTTTTCTTTTTTGTTAAAATAGTTTGTTTATATACAAAATTATTTCAATTCAAATTACAAGAAATATTCTTTACTCATACACACAAACGTAGCCAATAAAAATATGAACGTGTCTGTTGTGTATGGTGTAGTGTTTTGAAAATCGAAACAAAAAAAAAACTTTCAAATATGAAAAATAAACCACAAAATCGTTTTTTTTAACGTTTTGTCAGTTAAAAAATTGATGATTGTTTTAATAGAGTTTTCAAATATTTTTATTTCTTTTCTGGATTGTTTAAACAATGTTTGAAAATAAATAGCAAAATGGTTTGAATATAATGAAAAATCAGTAGTCCTTTTTTAATAGTGTTTTCAATTAATTTAATATGTATTTTAGGTTGTTTTTAAGGATAAAATATTGTGAGTGTGTGAACAATCATGGAACAAATGTAAAAAACAAAAACATGAGGTCATTTTCAATCTTGCAGAGCCCGGATTTAGATTTTATTACTGAAGTGGGACCTTTGCCCGAATATATATATTTTAACCATAATGCAGAGGAGAATTTATAAATTTAATTCCAAGAATTGTGGTGCATGATCGATGCCCAGACATAGTCACCCTAGACTTAACCCATACTTGGGGATTATGTTCGAAATTTTTCCTGAAGTGCCAACATTTTTCTGACCGGAATTTTTTTTAAAAATCACACCATTTTTTATAGCTAGTATTTTTTAAAAATTGTTCTGGTATTCATTCGGTTTAAAGAATTTTCTAATCTGAGGGTATTTCCTCTAGTTAAGTCTAAAAAATAATCGTCCATAATCCTCTATTTTGTTTCTGAGTTATGTCGAGAAGTCCTTTAATTATATTTCTATAAAATTTTAAGGATATTTTCTCAGTATATGTTATTTCTTATCGTCTAAATTTCCACACTAACGTTTGATTTCAATTGAGATTGAAAAATCTCATTTTGCATTTCATCACAAACTGAAAACCAACCTACATTTAAAATTCCATGAAACAGGAACAATATCCATTACCAAAAAGGACAATATTGTATCTATTTTCAATTATAACACTAGTCAGCATTTGCTATGGTAACTTTTAGTCCTATATTAGGTGATTCTTAGAAGGTATTCACCTACACTAGGTTGGGTCAAAAAATAATGCTGAGCCAGTCACTGCCTATGATTAAAGATAAGTTAAAGAAAATTGAAGGAATGTCAACGTTTTTTCTCCAAGCATACCAAAAGCATAACTTTTAGTTAACAGCTTCGCCAATTCAATTTCGATCGTAACATGTTGTTGTGTAATGGATAATGCGTTGGAATGTCACACAAAAGGTTTCGGGTTCAATCCTCGGGGACTGTAACTTCAATTAAAAAAAATGTGTATATTTCTATTCCTTTTGTTTTTAAAATCATAATATTTATTCATACACTCAAAGAATATAGTAACAAAATTTGTAAATCAAAAAAATTTTTTGAATTTTTATTGTTAAACAATTTTTATATGCAAAATAACAATTTACAAACATTTCAAACAAAAAAATTGTTGGAAATTAACCCCTCAATTCAAAAAGTCTAAAGTCAACCAAATTGGTCCACATTTGTAAAGTTGTAAGTTGTGAAACTTATATACACCCGAGGTAATCAATTCGGATAGACTGACACCTTATGACAGCAGAGTGATTATAGGTAAATACAGTTACCGGAAATACTTTTTCTGATTGGATTAGTGGTTTAAGAGATCCATAATTATTAATTTTTTTGTCAAATTTGACACATTTTTACATTCCGCGAATCCTCCTTAAATAGTCTTTAATCGTAAGGGGTGACTGCCTCAAATTGTTATTTTCGACCCAACTTAATGTATACCAAACGAAACTCTTAGATTTTAAGAAATTTTCCGGCATTACTGAAGAAAGCAGCATTTGCAGGTAAGGAAATTCTTATTGCTTGCGATGCAAAATCTTACCACATAACATGTGGTAGCTGAAATTGAAACACACGAGAGGAAGCTTTGCTTGAATTTCTTAATGTAAATAATCTTTTTATCTTTAATACTGGGAACCAACAAATTAAGAGAAGAAAGCCCAGGCTTACTGTGGAACTGATCAATCTTGGGGAAGATGTTTGCAAAAATTTTAACAGCAAACGTCGCAGAGGATATAAAGAATACTGGGACGACTACCGCAGGAACTGGAACTGATGAAGTGCAACAAGTTGGACCCACAACAAATTGTGGCCGATAGTATCCAGTGTAATGGACCAAATGAGGGACGACATGTTGCACCAAAAGATGGACAACACCGACCAGAACTTGAGGCTTCGACAAATTTCCACTTGCTGCATCAGGACCTGATGAGGTTTTGCCTGGTCATTGTAAACAGAGCAATGAACTGATTGACGTACACCTGGCGAATATTTTCTCTGCATGCCTGCATACTTGCAGACTTGCATACACTCCCAAGTTTTTTGTTTTTTTTATGATAGACTAACACTCAGGGGATGCCCCCTACTAATGCGAATGCCTTGAGTTTGAATTATGATAATATATTATGGGAGGGAGGAAAGAGGGAGTAGTGTTTGAGGACATTTGACTTGAAATTTTCAATATTGTAAGTGACTGGGAAGACTTCCGCGGGAAGTTCATACGGCTGTTACGACTGACAAACGAATTTTCACGGGACAATCTACAACAAATGGATATGCTCTACCAGAATATCGAGTGTTCTGAACAAAAATTCTGGGCCTAGGAATAAGTTCACTAATCTTGGAAGAACACCTCCCATGGTAATATCGATCACATAGTAATGCACAACCCATATTCCAGCGATGCTCCAAAGAGTCGATATATCTAGAGCCTCTGCTGTCATTGATGAGTGCCGACGCCCTCCTTTTAACAGGGTCCAAAAGCTCCAAACATAGACTTTGCAGCTCCTGCCCATATATGGGAGTATTATTCCATCTTCGGTCGACTATAGGTGGTATAAATTATAAAAATATCGGATGGAGTGAAATATTTCTTAAACCGTTTCAAGAAACCAAGACACTTGAATGCTTTTTTCGACACTTCAAATACGTATTTATTGCAACGGACATGCCACTGAATTCGCATGCCCAGAATATCAAGAGTATCCGATTCCTTAATATCGATACCACCCATACAAACTGATGACCCCACAGACCTATGGGTTAACACAAAACATTGGGTCTTAGGTGCATTGAAATCGACCCTATTCGCAAGACCCCACTCAGAGATGGTGAAAACGTCCCGATTAAGTATGTTATTCATAATTTTTCTTTTGCCCCCAACCTCAAAAAGGCTTGGCCTTCAATCAAACGAAAATGAATGACAAATGTTGCTGTCATCAGCGAAAGAGTATATAGGATTTAAACAGATAACAGTGTACTCTTGATTGAGTAAGACGAGTTTATAATGTCGGATCTAGATTCGATTTGTTCGTTCTGTTTTCATAATATTTCACAGCAAGAATTAATTACTTGTGCTGTTTATAAACGCCACTTTCATAATATTTGTATAAATTTGAAAGATGAATACGTTTTAAAATCATTAATTTCTAATAAAAACATTGTATTCAATTGTAATAAATGTTTAATTTCTTCTAATGAGTTAATTTCAACGGTTTCTGCTTTGTCTATTGAAGTTAAAGAGTTAAAATTGGTGGTAATCGATCTCTTAAGGAATGTTAAATATGGATGTGCAAATGTTACTCCTCAATCTGCCTTTAAGTTACATGCTAATAACTCCTATTCGGATGATGCTCTTATTGAACAAACTCACTCTAATTTGCAGTCTGATGTTGTTGCAAATTTTTTGGATAATAATAATAACAACAAGAATCATTGTAGTTTACCCGCGCTCAAAACAGGTTTAAGCTCTGGTTTGCCTTTTGCTGATGTTTTACAATCAACAAAAACAGCTTCTGTTGATGCCAAAGCTGTATACAAATATCTAAACACTGTTCGTACTACTGCTAATGTTACACTTGATCATGAGTTGCCTTCTGTAAGTACAAAAGCTTTAATGGTTACTAACAGTAAATCTTCTGCTGTTAAGGCTACTACTGCTGTTAAAGCTGCTGCTGCTGCTAATGATATTGCTATTAAAGCTTCTGCTGTTAAAGTTTCTGATGTAATTAAAGTACCTGTTAACTCAAATGCCTCAGTTAATTTAAATGGATCTGTTAGTAACAGTATTGCTAATTTGGAGGTTTTTAATCTAAATAACGTAATTGATGCTCAAAGTTCATCAAATTGGAGTAATGTTACAAATAGAAAGAAAAAACCTAAAAAACATAATTTCATAACTGGTGATAGTGATAAATCTGAATCGGATGTGGTACAAAAAATTAAATGGATCCACTTGTCGTCATTTAAGCCAACAGTTTCAGAAGAAAACATTTTATCATATATGGCAAAAGATCTTAATATTGCTAAGTCCCGTATAACATGTTATAAACTTGTAGAAAAAGATGCTTCGTTGTCTGATTTAAAATTTGTTAATTTTAAACTTGGAATTTCAGCTGAATTGTATGAAAATCTGTTTAAACCTGAGTTGTGGACCTCTGACATTAGAATACGTCCTTTTCAGTTTTTTCAGAAAAAGCCGTTAGATCAACATCAAGTGTAATATCAATCCACAATTGCTTAAAATTTTAATAAATTAGAGAATAATACTGTTTTAGATTTTAGTTATTCAAAAGATATGTTTAAACTTTACTTAAATAATTTGTATTAATTTTCTAATTTTATTTTTAGCGAGTAGTCTGTAAGGATCATTGTTATCCATAGACTTTATAAATAAATAAAGAAATGAAATAAAGTTTGATCGAGAAGATCACTGATAGTGATGAGAAAAGGCAAGAAGAAAGAACCGAGCCTTGCGGTACCCCTGAAGTAAGCTGTACCCATCTATAACAACACGTGTAGCGCGATCTCCGAGAAAGCTCGAAATAAATCGAGAGAAGGCTTTACCGACACGAAAACAATAAACTTTAATACCACTGCGCCATGATACATATGATCGAACGCCTTGTAAATACCTAGAGCAACCACTTTACTTTCACCAAACTGGTGAATGGATCGACTCCAACACTCCGAAAGGAATGCAAACAGATCTCCCGTAGACCGACTTCTACAAAATCCATACTGTCGATCACTTAAAAGCGAATTGGAGTCCAGCTAGTTGACAAGATGGTAATTCACCATGCTCTCCATCACCTTCGAGAGCGCTGAGCAAATTGCGATTGGGCGGCAGTTTTCAGGGTTATTAGTCGCACCCTTGGCAACTTTACAGCATGAGGGGAAGACTCCTGCACTGTACGAAGAGCTAAAAAGGACGAGCCAGCGCCGAAGAGCAGTCTTTCAGCACCAGTGCTGGTATACCATCCGGCCATCGGTGATTCGCAAGAACCCTTTTAACTGCACGAGCTCGCAAGAATATCTTAGGTATAGTATACGATACTCCTTCGAGTTCAGGCAGTGGTTGATTGCTGATTGAAATGTTCGCAAGAAATTCTTTCTTGCAAACATTTCAGCTAGAAGATAAGCCTTATAACCGGATCAGTGAATATTTGGTCAACTGTTGAAAGCGTTGGGGTAGCTAAACTCACATTGTCCCTTACTCCTTTAATGAATGGTTCTCTGGATCTGAATGGGTTCTAACAAGTCTGGTTAAACCAACATTTATACTTTGGTTTAGCCGAAACGCTTTTTGTGATAATAAAGGATTTCATTTCAATTAATATAACATTTTAAACTATTTTCGTAGCAGAACATTATTGTTGAGAAAACTAAATTTCCTGTTAAAATGCCGAAAAAGGTCATTGAGCTCGTCCCCACGCGGTTATGGCAGGAGGCAAAACTTTTCTTAATACCAAGCCTGAAAGGGTTGTTTTCAGAGCCAAAAGCTTGCCAAATGATGAGCCTGACATAATTTTTTGCTGAAAGCTTTGAATCAAATAGCTGCTTAGATTCAAGCAACACTCGTACTTAGAAGGACTTTCAGTGGAAACTGCCGTTCATGATGTCTTTTCGCACGTCGAGAGTTCATTGATCGGGCTCTTGTAGACTAGATCGGTCACATTCAAGGGAATCAATGGATTTACTATCAGGTCAACGGCATCAGAACAGGATGTTATTCCTTCGGCACTGCTATGGGTGTCCACCATAAATATTCTGCCAAGAATGTTAGCCAATGAGGCTTTCCAAACCGTCTCGTAAGCATGTGGCTATGTTGTTAGGGGGACAAGTCCCAGATGTATAAGTAGGAAGTATTCAGAAGCCTGGGCTAGGCCGCGGGGACTTGATGTGAACCTGAGCAAAACTGAGATACGAATTTTCGCTAGCAATTTCCATTAGCTATAATGAGCCTCGTTCCCCAGACAAATGGTAATTTTTACCAAGACATTTTATGAAAACAATACATCAAGAGCAGAATCACTAGGAGTAGCGCCTATGCTTGAGATTCAGGTATGTGACTACCTTGGCTATACTTCGGGTGTATTGAACTTATGAATATATCAGTGACAATCGGAGAACCAATTACTAGAAGATATTAGACTAGTATCAAGATACAACATCACAGAATTAAATTGTGAGAGAATCTCCAAGAGATCAAAATGTGTAACGTGCAATACACGACTTCCCTGCTGGGAATACTGGTTGCGAGGTATATCTTTGAGGGTTAATCCAAGCATTCCCAAATTTATGTGAGGACCGAGTTGGGCTTCTATAGCTGCGATCTTCGCATCTCTTATCATAATATAATCTTTCTGGTGAAGATCAAAGCAATCACATAATGCATTAAGTTTATTAATATTAAAGTGATGAAATATAACGATCACCACGGATAGGAAGGCGGCTTTCCAAGTAATCTCTCCGAAGTCTATGAGATGAGGCCACTATATATTAGGGAGAAATGAGGAAATCAATAACTTCTCAACCAGGGGCAGTCATGCAATTATAAGGTTTCATTGTAACGAGATGGGTGACGAATTGGAAATTTTTTATGAGCTCAGTCGACCTGGAAACACGAAGCTATTTCAGGATGTTAGAGCTGAATAACGTCAATGGACCTTTATTACCCATAGGGAAATATAGCATACCGCGGGAGTTGTTGAGACTACCAGGATTCTATGGGGAGTATCGGTAAAAAGGAACTTGGTATTTTACTAGTTAATATTCTCACTAAGATGACAAGATCTTAGAACGTTATATTCCTGGCTGTCAGGTCTGTGTAATGATTATTGTTCAACATTAATCTGGGGACAATATGCCGGCATTGCGTGACCGAAGGGGAATGTGCTGGATGAGAATGAAAAATTTCATCAGCTGGACGAAGATCCTGGATAAATTTGTTCGAAAAAGTAAAATAAAAACGACTTCGAGAGAAAGGAAAATTAAATAGGGAATAAAATAAGTGACTTTGAAAGTTATAACAGTATATTTTTCCCCATAAAGAACCCAACTTTAAAATAAACAATAAAGTGCCAAAAAAGGTGGTATTGAAAATCACTTTCCAGTGATTTAAAATGTGCATCCTTTGGAAAAAATGTCATAAAAACCAAATAATAGAATATATAGAAAATAAGTTCCCTAACTGTTTTATTGGTTTAAAACAAGCTTGAAATGCATTGTTCCTTTGTTCGATTTCCAACAATTGCAAACAAAAAATTGTTGTGCAGTGTTACATTTCTTGTTAGCTTTTTCTCTTCAATACATAGTACCTATTCGGTTTGAACACCATGACACATTTACCAAATTATGCCAAAAATGGTGAAAAAATGAAACCATTTTCAAACTAATGGGCCAGTTTACATATACATACCAGCTGATGCAGCTAACCCATATCTTTATTAACAACTGCTAACACAAAATCCTATATACGAGTACATACAAACATACAATATATTTTGATGCATTTGTCTATGTAGGTACTTGATGTTGTAAGTTGTTGTTTTTAGCTTGAATAAACCATATTATTGGATTTTGATTTTGTAAAAGAGGATTGTTTTTAGGCTATGAGCATGAATGTATTTGTGTGTATTTATGCTTGAATTTGGATTTCGTACATTTCGATTTGAAAATACTCAAAAAAGAAATGTTCATAACTTGGTTGCATATCAAACGACATTTATGATTTTGCAGCAAATGAATTTTTCTTTTTCACTTTTTGTAGTTTTGTACAATTTGAAATTGTTATTTTGCTACTTTAATTTGCAATAAAGTTGAGTCACGAGAAAAGTGTTTTCCATTTCAGCAGCGGCAGTGCTAGTATATGTGTAAAATGTAAACATTTTTATGCTATCAACATTATTACATAAGTTGTCAGCTATATGACGTCTTATTGTACCCTACGATACATTAAGCTATAACGATTTGAGATGCAGATTGGTTGGATAATTTTAGATTCAATATGAGGCGGACACTCTGAGGTTAAAATTTCCTTTGGGATAGCCTTTATTCTGATTTAGGTATATTTGTGATTTAGAGAATTGGACTCTTACTAAATAATAAAATTTAAATTTCTTAGCCTCATTTTCACAATGTCCAATTAGCCATTGATTGGGACTTTAACTGACACATTTCTTATTGTTTCCCATATAAAAATTTTAATTTAACTGTAAAACTCAAATGTGAGGTATAACTGAGATTTGAGCCAATTTAACAAGGTGCTCTATGTATTAATTACACCCAGTAAATAAATTAATTGGAATTCCGTCTAAACCAACAAAATAAAAATAGTGCCGACAGAAAGTGCTTATGTTCTGGTATTTTCATTAATGAATTTAACATCAGCTTTTACTTTAAATTATACCGACACTTTTCTATCTATTATTCTGATTTTTAGGAATTTCTTAAATGCGCTTTTAAAGTCACTTTCAAGTAATAAATAAAGTACTTTTTATGTATTAGAGGTCAGTATGAATGTTTTGCAAAACATTCACAAAACATTTTCTTATACAACAGCAAAATATATTTTTTCTGTTTTATTTTTTTTTTGTAATGATCTAAATTTTAATATCTTCATTCAGCCCTCTATTATATATTTCCAGTGTTGCCATTTCAGTGCTT
The DNA here is from genome assembly GCA_949987735.1 of Leucophora obtusa. Taxonomy (NCBI): domain Eukaryota; kingdom Metazoa; phylum Arthropoda; class Insecta; order Diptera; family Anthomyiidae; genus Leucophora; species Leucophora obtusa. Next base: position 173,632,830 of record OX465298.1, read on the forward strand.
TTCGGGTATTTTTTTGGTGCTTTTTTCCTTCTCGTACCCGGTGATTTTTTACAAATACCCGTTTTAAAAAAGCGGGTATTTACATTGCTTTTTCAAATTTCTGGCAGTGCTTTTAGTGCTTTTTGTACAGTTTATATTTTTGGTATTTGTTCGCGTTTTTTTAATTTTTCTTCAATTTTCTGTCAAAGTTGAAAAAATAATACGAACTATACAAAAAATACATCTTTTCCAGTGTTTGTAGTACAATTTTAAATAGCAACTTCGTTATATTTAAACTTCAAAATTTTTAAATATTAGTTTGGTGTTTTTTACCCCTTTTTTTAGTTATATTTGAACTTTTTTTTCACCATTTTACAAAACTGAAATGTGTTTTTAAATTCTGGACTTAAATTTTTCAAAAAATTAACATCGTGCTTTTTTACCCCATTTTTGGTAAATTTTTACCCTTTTTACCCGTTTTCACAATGCTCACGGTGCTTTCCTGCCTTTAAGAGTTGGCAACACTGTGTATTTCGTTTCACTATATCCAACATTTCGGTGGTGGATTTTTTAATTATCTTCAGGGATTAATTTTTACACCCTACACCACTAAGTAGACCTCGGCACATGTTTCAATTTACCGATCAACTCCGAATCACTTTTTGGTTTGATTGGATTGGTGTGCGTACGCTGTAGGTTGCAAATATCAATTTAGTACATCAACTTATATCGCCCCAAGGATATCGGTCCTAATTTAGGTCGAGTGATCATATAAACGACCTCCAAAAATGTTTGTTCGCATGGCATATATCGCAAAATTGATGATATTTTATTGAAATTTCCTAATTTCCCACATTGGCTCAAGGACAATGATTATTGATTTTAGAAATAATGGGTACATTTTAAACCTATCGCTCACAAAAACCATATTTAATTTTTTTTTATAAATATACCCAGTTTTAAGCATACGCAGAGAAAATATATGGTTGCAGTATGATTGTTGCAATTACATTATTAATATACACTCAACCAAAAAAGTCTGTAATGGCTACTGAAACTTTTGCTGTTATTACGGGAAATTTAACTGTTTTGAGGCCAGCGGTATTTTTTGCTAATTTTAGCAACACATATCTGCTGATCTGTAGTACAATAAAATTAGTAGAAAAAATTAGTAGCCGCTACTAAATTTTAGTAAAATTTATGTAAAATGCAATTCAAAATCGATTTGCTAAAATCAGTTAAAAAACTTACTAAATATCATAATTTTAGTACAATGAAATTAGTACAAATAATTAGTTGCAGCTACTTAATTTCAGTAAATTACTGTAAACTGTAATTTAAAATCAATCTGCTGAAATTAGCAAAAAATTGTACTAAAAAATAAAAAAAACTGTAAACTCTAAAAAAAAAATTTTTTTTCTTTCGATTGTAACAAGCGTAAATTATTTCATCGTACTTGAAATTTGGAGTCAAAATTGCAAACGGTTCTCCAGTTATTGCCGTTTTATGCATTGGAGATGCAATAAAATTTTCTGGGTGTTATTTCTAAACTAAGAATATATCAATAGTAACAAATATAAACTAAACAAGAATTCTAAAAAATCAAAAAAGAAAAAAAATATTTTTAAAATAGTATATTTTTCTGCTAAATTTAGCACTCGGTTTTGAAAAATTAGTAAAATGTTTTGCTGAAATCAGCAGCGAAAATTAGTAAAAAAATCCGTAATTTGTAATAAGAGAATAGCAAAAATGATTACTAAAAATAAAAATTGTACTTATAATCAGTATAAAAATAGTAGAGTGCGATTGGAAACTGTTTACAAATTTTTTTACAAACTTTTTTATCTGAGTGTACTTATCATACTTTACAAACGATATGGTCGTCTATAATAATTTTTTGGTTAAAATATCTCTTTTATTCGTAAACACACACTTGTAGAAAAATTAGTACAAAAGTCTGTTAAACGCTGATCTGATTCAATTGAATTAACTTTTCTGTTATTTTGTCTTAAAATTTAGGATTGAGATAAATGGTGCTATAGTTTCATATTTTTTTATTGTATAATTACAAAATATATCTCGGAAACTAAGCGAGATAGAACAAAATGAACAAAAATTCGTTAATCTGTACACTAAAAAAAAAAGTCAGTAAAGTCAGCAAAAAATATTGCTGTGTCAACAAATTTTTAGTCAGGAGCGTGCTTGCAAAAAAGTTGGTAATTTCAGCAAAAGTATTTGCTGAAAATCAGCAAGCAGATTTTTACCAAAAAAATAGTAATCTTCAGCAAAAGTTTTGCTAACACTTAGTCGATTGGAAATGAAAAAAATCCTTGCTAAAATCACTAAACGTTTTGCTGAATATTAGTAGACTGAAAAAACTCAAAAAACTTGTAGCGAAATTTTACTTTAGTTAATTTATTTTCTGAAAATTATGGCTGCGACATCTACATCTTGTCTATCTGGTTGTCGTCCACGCTATGAATGCGGTTATCAGCACAATTTTTGTAGCAAAATAAATTAGTAAAACATTAGTTCAAAATTAGTTTAGTGCTAAAAAAATATAACTAAAACTTTTGCTGAAAACGGAATTTCAGCAAAAAATTGCTGAAAACTAGTAGTACACTTGATATACAAGACGTTTTACTAATTTTTCTACTAACTTATTTTTTTGAGTGTACTTATTAATCCTTATCAGTCACCTATACACCCATTATTACATATGGGCCTATCTCGGGACAGCAGTGTGAAACATTTAGCTAACCTTAATTTAGTAGACCATAATTCCCAACTTCATTGACAATTCTGCTGGTGCAAATACAGATATTGCTTCGTGTTATTTTAGCAGAATTTTGAATTATTTGTACTGGTTTTCTTCTATGAGTGTAAAATTCTCTCGTCTACTGTCGTATATTATCTGGACCATCATACTCCTATCTTCGTATTACAATCATATTATAGTCTGAATTGAGAGAGATCATGTTCACAATTATTATTAGTGTTGACATCTATATGGTATCAGAATATTCTACATATGAACGTCATCGATCCGTTTGAGATTTTGTGAAAAGAATTTGTAAGAAGCAGTTAAATTAAAAATTCATATAAAACAAAAAGACATATATAATATAAAAACATCCTATTGGTATTCGGTCTACCCAGAACCTTTAAACAAAATTTTTCTTTATTATAGATTTAAATGTTTAGTATTAAAATTTAAGTAAAAAGTGATAAAATTGTGATTTAAGCCCAAATTAGTTTGGAAGTATCGTAAAAAAAGTAACGTATCATTATCATAATGAATAAAAAAGAGTATAAAAAAATAAAAATATTGTATTTTTTATCTTTTTCTTGTGCATAGAATTAAATGTCAAGTAATAAAATAGAAAATTTCTATTTTCAACAGAACTTTTTTACGATTTTATTTGACAACAGTTTCAATGCATAGAAAAAAGATAAAAATATATTTCTATATTATTTTAACACATTGAATTGATTACAGATACGTTTTTTTACTTTACGATTAGACTAATGAAGGCTTTAGTTTTTTAATTTTTTGTGCTCACGTAGAAAAAAATATTTTACTACACCTTTTGCAACTGTAATTCAGAAAATATCAATTGAAATTCAGAATTTCCATTTGAAATTCAGAAAATATCAATTGAAATTCAGAATTTCCATTTGAAATTCAGAAAAGATCAATTGAAATTCAGAATTTCCATTTGAAATTCAGAAAATATCATTTGAAATTCAGAAAATGTCAATTGATATTCAGAAAATATCATTTGGAATTCAGCAAGTATCATTTGAAATTCAGAAAATATCAATTGAAATTCAGAAAACATCAATTGAAATTCAGAAAAATGTAAACACATTTTTTAAAAGAATCTATCCAGGTAGATAATGTAATCCCCTATAAAAAATTTATATATGAGTTTTATCAAAATAAGTAAAATTCATGGTACTCACGTGAGTGAAAAATCTTTAAAATTTGTGTACCTCAATGATTTTATGTAAACTAATTTCTTTCTTGTAACGAATTATGGCTCCATTAGACATTAAAGCATAACTCTGATATTAAAGACTATTATTTGGCTTTAAATTCCAGCCTTACATTTTGGAGCCATAATTCGTAACAAGAAATTAGTGTACATAAAATCACTCAGGCATACAAAATTTAAATAATCCTCACCAGCGTAAATAAAATGAATTTTACTTCATCAAACGTATTTTGATAAAATACATATATAAATTTTTTATATATAACATTATCTACCTGGCCGTATTCTTTAAAAAATTCTGTTTACATTTTTCTGAATTTCAATTGATGTTTTCTGAATTTCAATTGATATTTTCTGAATTTCAAATGATATTTTCTGAATTTCAAATGATATTTTCTGAATTTCAAATGAAATTTTCTGAATTTCAATTGATATTTTCGGAATTTCAAATGATATTTTCTGAATTTCAATTGACATTTTCTGAATTTCAAATGACGGTTTCTGAATTTCAATTGATATTTTATGAATTTCAAATGATATTTCCTGAATTTCAATTGATATTTTCTGAATTTCAAATGGAAAATCTGAATTTCAATTGCTGTTTTCTGAATTTCAAATGGAAATTCTGAATTTCAATTGATGTTTTCTGAATTTCAAATGGAAATTCTGAATTTCAATTGATATTTTCTGAATTTCAATTGATATTTTCTGAATTACAATTGCAAAAGGTGTAGAGCGTCGATTAATTTTGTGCAAAAGTAAATTTAACCCTTAAATGGATGGTGTAGCCATTTGGAAGCATACCAGTTTTTTCCCCCTTGATGCAAAAAACCGCATTTTTGGGCATTTGGGCCCCTTCCGTACAAAGTGTTCTTATAGTTTAGCTCAGATTTTTTAAACAGTTATAGGAAAGATATTGGTTTTGCTTCGTATGTTTGTGAAAAATCGAAAACACACGTTTTTTTTACAAAAAGTTTGTTTAAATATTTAAAGTGGTATTCTCGCAATAAAATTGATTTTGGCGACAATAAATGTATAATTCATAGTTTATATATATTTTTTTCATACACTTTAAAATAATAACAATTTAGCTATTTGGCAAAAAACCATATTTTTCAATAAAAATAATAAATAATAATTTTTTGTTTTGGTATTTTTCTCTAAATGTTGCATTAAATCATATATAAAAATGATTATAATTGAAGAGACCATGCATTTATGGGTTAAGAAAAAGTACAAAATTAAAAAAAAAATTATTAAAAAGTGCTCGTAATGATTAATTAATTAAACGAAATAAATTTAATTCCTTGACTAAAAGTTGAATTAACTAGAATTGAATGAATTCCTTGACCAAAAGTTGAACTTGAATGAATTCCTTGACCAAAAGTTGATTTAACTAGAATTGAATGAATTCCTTGATCAAAAGTTGAATTAAGTGCACAGTTGAATGAATTCCTTAGCCAAAAGTTGAATTAACTAGAATTGAATGAATTCCTTGACTTCTAATTGAATTAAATAGTGTTGAATGAATTCTTTAGTGAATGAATTATTTAATTTTAATTCTTTACGCATTGGTCAGGGAATTCATTCTATAAATTTGAATTCTTTGAATTCATTCACAGGAATTAATTCCTGCTTATGTCTTATTGATGAATTCATTCCTTGAATTAAAGAATTGAATTAAATTTTTGGGAATTCATTCCAAAAAGGAATTAATTCTTTAAAGCTCTGCTGCCAGACAATGCGTGAAAAAGGTCCAACCCATTACCAAGGTTTTGCTGGGTAGTTTAAGGATCATATTATTAAACAAGTTATTTCATAATATGATTGTCACAATCATGAGCCCAAATGTATATGATGCTCCTCCTAAATAGTGTAGGGATAATATTTAGTCAATTTTTACCAACTTTAATCTTCTTACATATTTTTTTCTTCTTCTTTCAGTTACTTGGAATGTGCACTTCTGGTGTGTTTACCTATGTATGTATTTCAAAACTATTTGCTTAAATTCATATGATATCTTGATTTTCTCTGCAATACAACTTACAAACAATTTATAAAAAATAATATTATGGAATGTATAGAGTTTTTGTCTTAAGGAATTTGTTATCTAAACACTTGAATTAAAAAAAAATTACCTTGTAGCAATGCTAAATATTACAGCAAGACACCTTCAAGATAACATTTATAAAATTTGTTAATTTTTATAGCATTTAAAATTTTTATTTTTTTTTGTTTTTTTTACTGAAAACATTTCTTTGTGTAACAATAAGTTGCAATAGTAGAAGTAGTTAAATCATGTAGATTTATAAATCAGTAATCTCTATTCCTGTCCATGATGTGTAATTGGCGCCAAGTATATTAGTGGTAATAGTAGACCACTGTTCATATGTTATCCACAAGGCGTAAGTGGAAGGCGTTTTTTTTGTGTACTATATGTCTGTTATTTGTAGATAACAACTTACAATTGCGTATGTTTTCATTTGAATAAGACGCCATAGTCAATAATTTTTTCTTTTTAATCAGGGGTTTTAATGAGAGTTTTTTTATGATAGTTTAATTTTTTATTAACTTAATTACCTAAGTTGTTTTAGAGTGCAGTTGTTAAACACTTTAATTTATAATTAAGAAATTTCAACAGAAGTTTGTCAAAAACAAAATACATTAACTGTTGTTGAAATTGGACTATGACGAAAATTAAAATAGAGTTACAGCTCTATATAAGATATGTGATAGAGGAGAACAAAATAAGAGGCACGTATTTTTTTAACGGCGCAATCTCACATTAAGGAGCTAAAAAAAAGGTATAAAAATGAACCTATTTTTCTAGGAAAGCATCTCTGAAATTTGGGAAATTTAGATATTGCCCGTTTTGTGGACCCAGGGTTGCCGCTTAATTCACATATTTGAAGTATTTGTGAAAAATGTGCTATGGAGAAAGTCTTCACAAAGGCGAACGGTAACGGATATAGTAAAAAACTCAGACACCCCCTCGATTAAATTGGCAAAAAATGAAATTTTAATATCAAAAAAATTTGGACATGTTTTTACATCCCAGGTAGAAATTGCCGACGTTACAACAAAAATTGTACTGGGAGAGCACTGTTTTTTACGAAATGCCGGTACTACTTAAAACGTGCTTTGCCAGTACTGTTTTCTGAAAATGAACGAGCTTTTTTTAATTTATTAAAATTAAAAATTTTATAAATTTTACGTATTTTTACATCTATTACACATTCTTTTCTTGTGAAGTTTCGAAATAATACATTTGAAGAAATTCCATCAAGTCTCAAGACATTGCCAAAAAAAAAAAAATAAAAATAAAAAAAATCTGAGATGTACACTAAGAGGACAGTAAAGTTCTAGCAAACTACTAAATTTGTTATTAAATGTACTGGGATAATACCAAAAAAATAAAATCCCAAGCCTGCGCCAATGTTGGGAAATAACTACGGCCAAGCGTTTATTGGTGTTAGCATTTCGACAACATGGCAGTACAGTGAAAGTTAAAAATCCGACGCATTGCCAGTACATGTACCACCGCCTCCAATACCGGGCCAACATTGTGCCGTTTGTATTTTTCTACCTGGGATGTTTTGTATACCGGTAGATGTGTCCAGAAAGGCTTTCATTTAATGCCCAATTTGGCTATTTTTAAAAAATTATTTGATTTTGATGTTATATATATCCGAAAAATGAGAATATCTAATCGTATCAATTAGATCGTATTAGATCGTATTAGAACTTCTTGGATACAATTAGATCTAATTTGATGGAATCAGATATGGTTAGATACAATTTTATCCGTATTTTTCCTCATCCAAATGTATCAAACATAATATAATCATATCCAACTAGATATAATAGTATATAATTCGATATAATTACACATAAACTATATGCGGCATATATAGGTTCCCAGCAAAAAAAATTGTAAGTAGTGCTTTACAAACTACTTCTTTTAATGCTTCTCAAGTATACGTTAGTGTATTTTTACTGCTTTTTTAGAAATTATTCTGAACAATTTCAAAAAATCACTTCTTTAATTGCTTCCCAAGTATCCGTCATTACATTTTTACAGCTTTTTTAGAATTACTTCTGAACAACTTCAATTCAAAAAGTCACTTCTTCCATTGCTTCCGAAGTATACGTTAATACATTTTTACAGGTTTTTTAGAATTACTTCTGAACCACATTCAAAAAATCACTTAAGTATTGTTTCTAAAGAGTAATTGCTCTAAAAGTGATCGTAAAAAGTGATTTTGGTATCATTTGGCATTTTCAAACAGAGGTCCAGGGTTCGATTCCCGGCGGGACCAATATTTTATATTTTTTTTTTACTTTTTTTTTATTCTATTAATTGTTTTTTAATTCTTATAATTAATTTGTTTAAATTCAATATTTTTTAATTTTTAAATTTTAAATAAAAAAAATTGTGAGAAATTGATTTTTATGTACCTGTAAAAATAGTACTGAAACCAATATTGAATTGGAGTGCACCTTTTACACTTGTTTAATAAGTGCTTTTATTGAAGAGAATAGGGAACAATATCTCGCATTAACAAAGTGGTGTTTTTATGCCAGTTAACTTTCAGATCAAAGAATAGCTCAGCGGTATAGCTCAGCGACTAGCAATCCTGAGGTTGCAAGTTCGATACCCGGTGGCGGCAATAAAAAACTTTTGTAAAATAAAAAAATATAATTTTTTTTTGTGAAGAATTTTTTTTTTAACTTTTAATTGGTGAAAAAGAGTTTCCTTTGCACTCGTTCAAAAAGTACTGGAAAATGTTAAAGTCGGAGTACTCCTCTCCCCGGGACAACTCAATGTTAAAATCATTAGTGTTTATGTTAAAAAAGAAGTACATCTAGATCATCAATTGTAGTGTTTTTTTTACTGCTTCGGCATCTCTTTTTTCGCTGGGTTAGTATATAATTGGATATTTTAATATGTTGCACTATATAGACTTAGTAGGATGTCCCTTAAAATAAGGATTTGTCGATTTTCGTTCATAACACCCCCCAGTTTTATTGCAAATAGTCCCAAATGGAAGAAATATGTTTTTTTTCGAAAGCGTTAACCCGTGCCAAAAATTGGACGAAGGTGTCCCATTTTGGAAAAAAAAATTCGAAATTAAAAAATTTTTTTTTTTATTTCATTTATTCATTTAATGTAGTCAAAATGATTCAGATATGGAATTTTGACTTCATGGGATATCATTAACCCTGGAATCCAAAATGACCCACGAATTTGATAAAAATGCAAAAACGTTTTGTTTTTTAAATTAATTTTAATGATTTTTTAAAATGCCTAATTTGGAGATGCCGTTTGCTTGATGCTATTTATACCACATAATAGTTGATGTTAAAGAAAAAAAAAAAAAAAAATTGGAAAAATGATAATTCGAGTTTGTGTTTGGAGCGACGGCTTTCCAGGACATTTTACAAAAATTGCTTATTTTGTCAAAAATTTAAAAGATTTTAATGTTTTCATCAAAGTTTACATAGTTTTCGGAAAAGAATCACTCAAATTTGGTAAGATCATAATTATCTTTACATTTTTTAAAACAATCGTTAACCCTTAGTGGCCTGCGGTGAGAAAAGACCCATGAAACTTAATATTAATTGTGACTAATAGATTGTAAAGCCATTAAATTGACAAAAAAATCTCAACTGGATAAAAATAATTATTTTGGGTAATATGATCCATATAGGTTTAATTTTTATACTATTGGCCAAAAACGACCCACTAGGAAATTTACAGAATAACACTTCATAATTTTCAAAAAAAAATTCACTCCAAATGGATCAAAAAAATCTTTTTTCCACTTGATAAAAATTATTATTTTGAGTAACTTCATCCACATAGGGTTAATGTTTTCACTTTTCGGCAAAAATACCCAATTGGAAATTTTCAGAAAAACGTCTTTCCAAATAGAAAACAATAAATGCATAATAAACAAAGATTTTAATTAGAATATAATACGATTGCACAACTAAAATTGCTAATATACGGACATTTTTGACCCCACCTTTTTAACACTTAAAAATAAGATTGGGACTATAGATTGGGACTTTGTTCGTCAGGTTTGTACCCTCTATCGCATATCCCAATTTATTAATAAGTTTATTAAAATTTCCTAGTGGGATTTTTTTTTGGCGAAAAGTGAAAACATTAACCCTATATGGATCAAGTTATACAAAGTAATAATTTTTATCAAAAGGAAAAAAATTTTTTTATTCATTTAAAGTGATATTTTTCGGAAAATTATGAAAGGTGTTATTCTGTAAATTTCCTAGTCGGTCGTTTTTTGACCAAAAGTATAAAAACTAACCCCATATAGATCATGTTACATACAATAATTATTTTTATCCAGTTGAAATTTTTTTTTGTCAAATTAATGGTTTTAAAATCTCGTAGTCATAATTAATATTAAGTTTCATGGGTCTTTTCTGACCCCAGGCCACTAAGGGCTACAGATTTTTTTTAACAAATGTAAAGATAATTATAGTTTTACCAAATTTAAGTGATACTTTTCCGAAAACTACTTTGATAAAAACATTCAAATTTTGTTAAATGTTTGACAAAATAAGCAATTTTTGTAAAATGTCCTGGAAATCAGTCGCTCCAAATACAAACTCGAATTATCATATTTTCAATTTTTTTTTTCTTCTTTAATATCAACTATTATGTGGTACAAATAGCAATCGACATCTCCAAATTAGGCATTTTAAAAAATCTTAAAAATTAATTTAAAAAATACACGTTTTTGCATTTTTATCAAATTTGTGGATCGTTTTGGATTCCAGGCTAAAGTGGGTTAATGATATCCGATGAAGTTAAAATTTCATATCTGAAAGTCTTTGACTATATTAAATGAATAAATGAAATAAAAAGTAATTTTTTTCTAAATTTCGAATTTTGAGATTTTGTAATAATAGTACACTTTTTTCCAAAATGAGCCATTTTCGTACAACTTTCGGTTAACGTTTTGCAAAAAAAAGAAAAAATTGATTTCTGCCATTTGCGACAATTTCCAATAAAACTTGTGGGTGTAATGACGAATCTATTTTTAAGGGACACCCTAATGTATAGAGCTATGTAAAACAATATATGTATAGTTATATTTTTAAGATATAATTTCATATAATTTTATATAATTGTGCCTTGGTATATATGTTGTATATCAAAACCTTTTTACTTGGGTTGAAAACACTAAAAATTGTGTAATTTTTCACCTCAAGTTCTAACTGCCAAATTGAGATTGGGTCGCTACAAAAAATACTTCTACATTATTTTTTTCTCCTCTATCGCATATTCGAATCTCGTTCAGATCAGAGAGAACGCCTTGGAATACCTTCCTTTTTAATGATTTCATAATACCGGCCCTCATTGAACTTAAATTTTGGATTGTGTGAAAAAGTTGGCGTTTTAATTAACAAAACAGCAGTCAAAATACTGTCAAAATTTTTAAGTTTATAACCATCGATTAAATTAACCCTTTAGTGCCGAGTATCCCTTTAAAGAGATGGTATTTTTTTATTTTTTTTTTTTTTTTTCAGCACATAGAAATTATTAAAATAATAAATTTCAATCAAGGAGATTATAATCTTTTATACACGTTCTTGTTATCAGAATAATATTCAACCTCTTATAACTCCTTCAGATTTAAAATTTCCGTAGATTCCGCACATCGCAGATCTAAACAAAGAATATGAAAAAATATCCAAAAATTTGTAATTCAACTTATTTTTATTTAAAAATGCTAAAATAGAAGTAGCAAAAATTTAATTTACAATCGATCCTTGTAAAACCAGTTATGGAATAGATGAGGTTGAGAACTGATTAAAAGAAAAATAATAAAATATATATAGTTTTACCTTTTTTAAATGTACACAGAGAGAATGAAGGTTTCTTCACAAAGTACATAAATGAAAAATTTCTTCATATTTTTTATGAATACAGTTTTTTCACTTTTGTGTTACATACAGGGATCAAGTTTATTCACGGCATAACACAATTGATATTTATTGCCGATTTATATTTTTAATTATAACTTGAAAATTTATAAACCCAGAATATTTTTCAGAAGAATAGATACCTATTTCAGAAACCTCTCAAACAAATTAAAAAAAAAAAAACAAAAAAATTTAATAGTTTAGAAGATATTCAGCTTCAACTCTTTCGGGATCAAGTGTATCGCACTTCCCTTATCACAACTATATTAATTTTTCAGAATGAAAACATTTTCAAGGTGATTGTTAAAAGAAAAACTCAACTTTGTCACAAAAACTAAAAGAAAACAAAATAAATTATACGGGAACACTGTATTCTGCCAAATATGACTACTCATGACAGTTTTACAAAAGAATGTCATGAACACATGCAATGTAAGCACTCACACAACTATGCGGCACCGTATTTACACGAATTAAATGTAACACTTAATATTATGATTAATATTAAAGTTTAACACAAACGCCAACTTTAGTACGAGTATAGTATTAACAAAAAACCCAAAAGGAAAATAAAATTGTATAAAAAATTACAGTTCTGCAGCCAAAAATAATTACAGTATAACCAATCCAGATGTTCGCAGAAAAGAGTGTCAAATGGTGTTCCTGTGAAACGGTTTATTATATAGAGATTTCCTTTATTTGGAGATTTTACTGTTCACAAAATCTTAAGTCATAGTGCGGATGGTCGGTCATGAGCGTGCACATGATAAATTAAATGCAGTTAATTATGAACCAACAAACACTTCATTTTTCTGTTTCAGGTTTTTTTTCCTTTTTTTGGCAGCTAGTGAGAAATTGCAGTAATGAAGTGTAGTTTTTATATAAACTTACCTTACGGTAGGTATTATAATATTGTAATAATGTTCGTAACCAGTGTTGCCATATAGCCAGTTTTAACTGTTTTTACAGTTTTTTGGGGGGCCTAACAGTTTTCCAGTTTTTTCATGTAAAAAAACAGTTTTTTAAATTCACAGATATTTTTTGCAGTTTTTTCTTATTAAATCGGAAAATTTGTTTTATTTACAATTTTTTTGTATTTTTTAACTAAAATTTAAGAATTAAAATATAAAAGTGCTTATGCACCCAGAAAACAGATTCAGTTCTGATAACCCCATTTGTAGTCAATCGCATGGTTCGGTTGTGGTAGCCGAATTTTTCAGTTGTGGCAACAGAAAACCAATTGGGACAAGACTAATTTGACTGTGACAACGGGATTTCAGTTGTATCGAGAATAATTCGGTAGCCGCAAACGAAAAATTCATTTGATGCAACTGAACCATTCGATTGGAAACAAATGGGGTTGTCAGCATCGAATCTGTTTTCTTAGGTAAAATCGAAACATAAATAAATTTAACAATGCGAATATAATACTATAAAATATGCTTAATGGAAAATCGAAACATTTTTAAAACAAATTTCATCAAAAATTAGCACGGAATAAAATTGGCTAAACCATATCTGACACGTCATAGATCCGGCGGACATTTTTTTGCCGTACTTTTTAAATCATTTCTAAATGAATGATAATTTAGAATTTTTTTTTTTAATTTTTTAAAACAATGTCTCATCAAAAAAGGCCGATATTGATTTTTTATTTTTTTAAATAATTAATTGCCAATTCTGGATAACCATTTACTACTATTTTTGAGCAAGGACAATTCCAAAAAACTTAATTTTTTACGGGGTTTTACACACCGTCAAACAATTCCCGACGTAACAATACTCAATCAAATGAAAGGAAGGTAATTTTATGTGGAATGCAAATCCATAAAGAATATTTTGAAGTACAATATTGACCAGTAAAGTATTCTATCCTAAGTCAGGGGTTAATATAAAAAGGTTCACATCTCGGAAGGGTGTTTGGATGCACTTTTTTTAACTTCAGATTCGGGACTTTTTTCTTAAAAAAAAGTATAATTAGAAGGCTGTGCAAAAAGACGATTAGTATAAAAGTCAAAGGAAAATAAATTATTCAAATCTCGATATTTTGAAAATTGAGACCCTGGGATAATATTTTTGTCCCAGGATACTTCGGGATTCTAGATTTTCTTATGATTTTTAAAATTTTTTCGAAAAACAGTTTTTCTATAAAGAAACAGTTTTTATTTACAGTTTTTCTTAAAAAAATATATGGTAATACTGTTCGTAACTGAATTTTACATGGCTAAACACGTTTAGGCTTATATTGTAAATGTACTTATATTTTTGTGTAAAAGAAAAATCGCTGGACTTAAAAAAATCGCTAATATAGAAAAAAACAAAAACACCGAAATGTAAAAAATATTTAAATAAATAAATTTTGAAATATATATATTCTGTAGGTTAAAAAAATATAGGAAAAAAAAAAATTTCTTTGAAGAAAAGTGGCAACCTTATAAAACATATGTTTCAAGTTTGAAGGCGCCATATTGTTTAGTATTTTTTTTAGCCATCAATAAATGATATCTGTGAATTTGTAAACATATAAAACGTTGGTCACCATTATGTAATACAATATTTGAAAGATCTCAGTCCAACCAATATTAAAGCCGAGCTAGATTCTACTCTGGGGAGTCTGCTCCTTCGTTTACAACTATAAAATATTGGGTAGCAGAGATTAAACGAAGCCATATAAGCTACCAAGACGAACACCGTAGTGAACGATCAATTGAGGTGGCCAGCTAATGAAAGATCGTCGCTTGAAGACGGGCTTGCCAGATATTTTTTCATTATCCCCAACTAAATCTAAAATATCCCCAACTAAAAAAATGTTGAAAAAGGTAATAGAGTTTATTTAATTTGCTCAACTTTAGCTAATCCAACCTATTTTTTATTTTTTTTTATTTAATTTTCAAAATTTTAAAATATTTTTTTAAAAAATTCGTAAATTGTAAATTTTTAAGTTTGTCTATTAAATACAGTATACTTAAACGGCGAAAAATAATGAGTTCTGGTTACACACCAGCATACGAAAAATCAAAAAATATAGCGTTACCTATGTGCTTATCAGTACTGACAAAAATAATGAGTCTAAAAATAGATTTTCAAAAATATAAATTATATAAAAAAAAAATATTTTTTATTGTGTTATTTTTTTTTAATAAAATTTGCTGGTTTTGGAATCGAACCTGGGACTCCAGACTGTTAGTCTATAGCTGTACCATCTAAGCTATCTCGATATGTAATATTTGATAGATGAAAACATAAAATCAAAAAATATGTGTGCTTAAAAAATATTGAGTCTAAAAATAAATTTAAAAAAAATCTAGAAAATTATTTTCTATTTGAAATAATGATAAAATAGGTCATTATCAGTATTATATGTTTTAAAATAATGCAGAAGGTAAGTGGGTGTCAGTACTGGTAGTCCAAAATATAATGATATGTCATTACCGTTTCTACACTGGATTGTTTAATAACGACAAATTTAACAATCTGTTAACGTAGGATAAAACCTAAAATAAGCATTTCATAAAATTTGGAAAATAAAAGTCTCAGTTGAAACCATAAATATTGAGTTTTTATCTATGTAAAGTGTTATCCATCCAAGAATATGAAAAATCCAATATTTTATATCCAACAAATTAAAAAAATCTGGAACAATTACACAATTTAAGGCTTTTTTCATAAAATTTTCTCAAATTGGTGTACAAATAAAATACAAAATAAACTAAACAAAGTAGTGATACTGAGTAAATCAAAACATAATCGTCATTCGAATACATTCAGTATTTGTACTATTAAACTCTCTTTAAAATATTA
The DNA here is from genome assembly GCA_949987735.1 of Leucophora obtusa. Lineage (NCBI taxonomy): Eukaryota > Metazoa > Arthropoda > Insecta > Diptera > Anthomyiidae > Leucophora > Leucophora obtusa. The sequence continues at coordinate 173,648,564 of OX465298.1, forward strand.
GTTTTCCATTATTACTTCTTCGTTATGCAAAAACATTTTTTTTATTTATGGTTTAATTTATTATAAATTATTTTTGTTGATAAAATCATATTATTCACCTACCGATTACCGAGCTAATCGTTTACTAACTTTATGAATCACTAACAATTTATTTGAAAGTGGAGACACATTAAATTAGGGTGTTGCCAGAATAAAATGATAAATTAACAAACTGTTATTTAACGATTATGCATAACATTTTTTAATCGATTCGTAAAACTCATTTCATTGATTGAATTATTTCCTACTTCTATCTGTCAATATCTTGTTCAACGAATCAGTTTGATCTTTCTTGATTTTTTTCATTCAAATGAACTGATTCAATTTTAACAGATTAGTTTAACCAGAGACTATTAATTATAGAGATAGGAAATCAAAACTTACACTACTCACCGATAGATGGCGCTGTAATTTAGTAGTACCTGAGCAACTATTTAGTATCAGCTGAGCCTTTATTTAAAAACTCAAAAACTGCTGAAAACTGCTCAAAATAACGAAAAAAAACAAGCGCGGAATATATTCAAATAATAAAATTTTAAATATCCGTTTGTTTTTCGCTTTGTTGTTTGTTATTATTTAAATATAAATAAAAAAGAAAATTGTCAATTTTTTGAACACAGCGCCACCTAGTGATAACGATGTTTTTATAACTTATTTTTTTGGTGATGCCATACCCCTGAGTTTAACCAAAAATGGTTGCCTTGATTTATAGTACCCAAGTCATATTTTTAAAACAATTACTTTAATCAAATTAAAATTGATTCAATTTAAATTTGAATAAATCTCATCTTCACTTTATTTAATTTCAAATCATTGATTTAAACTAATAATGAATTATTCACTAATTCATAAAATTAATCAATTTTAACCCAGTTTATTAAAAAAAAAAAATCTTTTTGAATATTTTGGATACTTGAAAAAATCTCAGGCATAAAGGATTTATTCTTGTTAGAAAGCTTTGAATTGTTACAGTAAAGGTATCAAAGGGTAAATTTGTTCCTCTCTTCGAAATTATGTGAAAAAACTTGACTTGTTCTTAAAACTATACAAAATTAATATAATCTTCAAAATTTACGAAAAGTTTTAAATAGCCCCAAAAAATCCCCAAAATATTTTTTTAATCCCCAAAAAAATCCTATGTCCCCAAATTAAAATTTTTGTCCCCAAGACCAACAAAAAGTTCCCAAATTTGGGGAACAAAACTGCAAGTCTGGCTAGTCTGGGTGAAGGTTCATTCGAGCTAACAGAAATGATAGGTATTTCAAAAAGTGCTATACATCGCATATAAAGCCGAGTTTTTGCGTGGTGGACCCATTTCGTCACCATAGTTGAAATGGGTCCACCAATTTACACCTGAGACAAAGGAACATACAAACCAGTGGACTGAAATTTGAGAATCGTATCCAAAGAAGGCGAAGAAAGTTCCATCTGCAGTTGAGGCTATTGCGTCTGTTGTTTTGGGTGCGCGTTGGATAATTTCGATTGATTATCTTCAAAAAGGTAAAACAAAACAACGGCGCACAGTGGTACATATTTAGAGAAGGCTGTCAAAAATCTTATTTTACCTCATTTCAAAGAAAACACCTTGGAACATATGGAGCCAAAAAAAATCAAGGCTAAATTTTTACTATTTCACAGTGAAAAGCGTGATCCAAAATAATTTTTTTGGGTTTTATTAAAGTTATAATTTTTTTTAAATTTTTTCAAAATTCAAATGTTCATATATTTTTTGTTTTCAGAGATATTATCTTCAGGTAAATATTTTTTATTTGTCCGTTAAATGAATTTTTAGCAGGTATAATTTGGTTTTGCTACATTACTCAATAGTTTTTTATCATTTTTAAATTAGGGTATGTTTTTCACGAAAATTTTCGCTTATATTGGAACATAACTAACGTGGATCAAGGGATCAAAATAGATTTTATATTGCCAGAAAGGCCATATATCCCTGTAAAATCGCATACCCAATAAATGACTTTGGGCCATTTTTTTCGATAAAAGCTATAATTTTTTTCAAGTTATTTTCGAATTTCATACACTTATAGAAAAAAGTTTGTATAAAAGTTAGTAAAACTGTTTGTACTTCAACTTAACAAACTTTTAACTAATTTTTAGTTAACATTTAATTTTTAGTTAATTTTCTTGCTACCTCCACATTACTAACTTACAAACTTTTTTGCTATTTTTTTGCTGAATTTAGTTACTAATTTTTAACAATAAATTTGCTAACTTTACAGTATTTTGCTGAATTTTAGTTACTAATTTTTAACAGAAGATTTGCTAATTTTACAAATTTTTTATAAACTAAACCACCAATTTTGGAGCGCTTATAAACAGAATGTTAAATGACTCATAAAAATTTCTGCATATTTTTAACTCGACAAAAATAATGCAAAAAGTTTTTAAATAAAGCTAAATTGAAATGGTTGAAAATTTGTCCTACTCATAAAATATCTAAATTATTAAAATTTATAAGAAAAGTTTCTATTTATCGTAATACATTAATTTTCAAAGATCAACGTTTATTTTGGACGAACGATTTTAATATGAAAATTGTGATTAAAAGTATCTCTTGGGAGCAAGTGGAGTTTACGGGGATGACCCTAATTTTTTCCCCCAATATTGTACTTTTTAAGCTTATTTAAAGAATACGATATTTTTAATCGGCCACACCTTGTTTCCTGTGGGTGGAGCTTTAGAGGTGAAAATGGAAACTCAAATAAATTCGGAAGTACATATCCGATCAGCAAGCAATGAAAATCAAAAGAAGGTTTTCTGAAATACATTTTGTTATGGTTAACATATTATTGTCTATAAATATTACCACTTTTACAAAAAATCATTCTTGGGAAATTTTCATTGGCATTGAAATATAATTGGCATTACTTTATCTCAATTTCAATGCCAACAAATTTCTTCACCATTCAATGCCAATGAAATTTTTTTCAATTTGCATTGATGAAAACAATGGTAATGAAATGTACACAAAATTGAAGAAAAAGCATTGTAATATAAAAAAAAATATAAGAAATACGCAAATTTTTAATATTTTTTCTTAATTTATTCTTTTATTAAAACATGAAAACAAATACTTCTTTCATCAATTATAAATGGGCATTTCGGCATAGAATAATGCCAATTGAAAAAATTTCAATTAAATGACACATTCAATAAACTGGTCCCAAGTATGTTTTTAAATATACATTTATTATTTGTTTATTAATTTTCATTTCATTCGCTCCTTTTTTACGTTTTCGAGTCCACTAGTAATCTGCAAAAGTTTTGTTGATTTCAGAAAAGTTTAGCAAAAATTTTGTAGATTTAACAGTTTTTTTTTGCTATTTTCATTCTACTATTATTAAGCAATTTTTTGCTGATTTCAGCAAGTTAAATTGTTATTTGCAATTAACAAAAATTTAGCTCAAATATTACTAAAATTCTGTAAATTTAACAGTTTTTTTTTTGCTATTTTTATTAAACTACTATTCAGCAATTTTTTTTTGCTAATTTTAGCAGGTTAAATTGTTATTTGCAATTAACAACAATTTAGCTCAAATATTACTAAAATTTTGTAAATTTAACAGTTTTTTTGCTGTTTTCATTATATTAATATTTATCAAACTGATTCTGCTAATATTAGCAGTTTTTTCTGCAGCATCATTTTTAACTAATTTTTAGTAACTTTTTCTGCTATTTTTACGGACTTATTTGTATGAGTGTAGAAACTTGCTACACTCTAAAAATTTTTTGTAAATTTACTACTATAAAATGGATAAAGTTTTTTTTTTTAATTTTACGAAAATTCGGTAAATATAAACAAAAAATGCGTTAACTTTTTTTGTACACACTTCCATATACAACAATACACTGATAGAAATAAATCTGTGAAAATAGCAGAAAAAGTTACTAAATATTAGCTAAAAATGGTGCTGTAGAAAAAACTGCTGAAATTAGCAGATTTTTCTGCTAAATACTAGTAAAATAAGAAGAACAAAATTAAAACTGTTAATTTTTAGTTAATTAAAAATAAAAAATTGTACTGTAAAATTTGCAGAAAATTTTGCTAAATATTAGTAGACTAAAAATTGCAAAAATAAACTTCTATATATACAAAATTTTCGCTATTTTTAATCTAAATTTAGTTCAATGCAAATAGCAGTCTATTCTGCTAAAATCAGCAGAAATATTTTATAAATTGTAAACTTCGAAAATTTTTAATTTTTTCATGATTTTTTAGGCTAGTAATTATTTAGAAATAATTTCTTCTGATTTTAGCAGGTTAATTTGTTATTTTCTATTAACAAGAATTTACTCAAATATAACTAAAATTCTGTATATTTAACAGTTTTATTTCTGCTGTTCCTATCTTACTAATATATATCAAAAATAATCTGCTAATTTTGAAAAAAAAATATACTAAATTTTTTACTAATTTATTTTTTTGAGTAAATGAATGGAAAAATATAGAAAAACGATAGTGTTTTACTTTGTGTACTTTGAAGATAATTTACCAGCCCATAGTTGTTAAAAAATTAAGTACTCCACTAAAATTTAGAAAAACGAGTTTAACACTTAATATATAATTTTTTTTTACCACTCGATTTTTACAATCGATATCTCAAATTAAAGGAAAAGGTGTCCGCTTTCCAAAAAAAACTACATTGAAATTCCTCAACTCCTTCAAAAGTTATGGATATTTGACCACCTTCTCTGAAAATGTTCCACTGTGCGCGGGGTTCTTTGGGATATGTCACACTATTCTACCCATACTATAGGTGACAGATCATAATATATATATTCCTCTAACTCCCATTGGAGCATAGGGCGCCAACTCAAACCAGATCATAACCCCCAAGCATATTATCCTCATTTCGATTTTGAGGAGTACGACCGAAAAGTTTCAGTCATAGTCCCCAGATAAAAATTAGGGTATTTGACCATTTATGTAACATAACATATATTTAGAATATAATCCTATATCTAAATATTTTAAATTTAAGTATTTATGCTTAAAGTTGCATCAAAGTTTATAAGTTTTTTTGTAAAGTCGGTTTCAACCACCTATTCTTAAGTGCTCTTATTCAATCTTTAATTCTAGTTATTTTGGTTCGTTTTGAAAAAATGTTACAAATATGCTTGTTCAAACACCACAAGAATTTCATTTAGTACAATATTAAATGTGATTTTTCTTTCTTTTCTACTCTAATTTAGTTTTGTGTACTTATTTTTCGTAACTTTTCATTAACTCTTTTGTTTATGTGTTGTACTCATTAAGTATGTTAAGTGTTGCTGTGCTGTGCTTGAAATCTTTAAGTATACATGACACCATCATCATTATCATCATCCATCCATACACATCGTAGAGCAAAAATGCTGCAACATTGTTGTAATGTCATGCCACACAAGGTCACAAGGTGCAACATTTTTTTAAACCATTTTTTACATTATACCAAGTATGTACATAGTTTGTGTAGTAATAAATATATTTTGGCCATGCTTATTTTAGGAGGAAACAGTGCATGACACTGAAAACGCAATTGTTAAAACAGATAAAAAATAATTTTAATATTTAAAAAAGAAAAATACAAAAAAGATAAATACATAAATTTGAACTTCTCTTACAATGATCATCTGAAATAAAGTTTAAGTACATATTGTAAATATTATTTATAGTATAAAATTCTGACATTTCATGGTTTTTCACAATAGCTGTGTGGTTTTCAGTTTTGTATTGTTCACACACAAAAAAATTAATTTTAACCTTGGCCAGGATTTTAAATTATCTCTCTTATTTATATGCATTTTAACCTTTAGTTTGTTTATTTTGTTTTTGAGATTTATCTACATTGTTCGACCTGTTTTTATTATCATTATTATTATATGTTTGTAATTGTGCAGTGAATTTTTTTTTAAATTCGCCATGTATGTTAATTTCGGTAAAACAGTTTAAATTTAAATATGCTGCACTGTGGAATGTTACGTCTAAAAAAAATCTCAGTTTTTTATAGAGAAATATTGGTTGTGCTAAAAACTGAATTTGTTGCCGAAGAATGCTTTAGTTTTAAATTAAAGACTTTCGGTTGTGATAGCAATTAATTAGTTGGGGCTATCCTCACATTAGTACCCAGTCAGAATTTTCCAGTGCTACGAAAAATCAAGCACTGGCATACCACTGACCGTACACTCATTTAGGATGCTTTGCCAGCGTTTGCAAAAAACGTTTTGCCAGTATTTGTTTTACAAAAAATTCGGTGATTTATAAAAAAACACTGGCAAATAAAAGGAATTAGAGTGCTATGCCAACGTTTGCAACCAGTGGTTATCCATTGCTACCTAGTCAGAAATGTCCAGCTCCAATTTCCACAAATTTCTAAAGTACACTCATAGAAATAAATCTTTAAAAATAGCAGAAAAATTTATTAAAAATTAGTTAAAAATGATACTGCAGAAAAAACAGCTAAAAATAGAAGTTTTTTTTCGCTAAATACTAGTGAATTAAGAACAGAAAAGTTAAAACTGTTAAATTTACAGAATTTTAGTTATATTTAGCTTAACTTGTAGTTAATTGAAAATAGCAAAATTGTACTGTTAAATCTGCGGAAAATTTTACTAAATATTAGTAGACTAGAAACAGCAAAAATAAACTGTTATATCTACAACATTTTTGCAACATTTGTTGAATGCAAATAGCAGTCTATTCTTTTAAAATCAGCAGAAATATTTGCTAAAAATTGTATACTGCTATTTTCAGAAGGAAAGCTCTATCTTTCTGCAGCATCATTTTTAACTAATTTGTAGTAACTATTTCAGCTATTTTTACAGATTTATTTCTATGAGTGTACTAGTTTTATAAAAATGATGACGCTTTTTTAATAAGGTTTGTAGTCAGAGGGTTCCGAGTTCAAATCCGGTTGCAAGGAACAATTTTTTTGGTTTTTGTTTTTATACCCTACACCACTACGTGTACAGGGTATTATAAGTTTGTGCTGATGTTTGCAATAAAAAAAAAAAAAAACTTGGTCCTAGACCCACCTTATAGCATACCGATCGGCTAGAATTTTTTTTATTTCGATTTAACGATGTCCGTCTGTCTGTCTGTCTGTCTGTCCATGCATTCTTGTGCGCACTATACAGGTCGCAAATATTAAGATATTTTGACGAAATTTGGTACACCGACTTACATCGGCCCAAGAACGGATTCTATTAATTTTGGTTGCAATCGGTCCAGACCTAGTGCGCATATAAGGGTACCCCCCAAAATTGGCTTTTTTACATGCTGCAGGTCGCAAATACGAAGATAATGCAATGAAATTCGGTACACAGACCTATGTCGGCCCAAGGACGAAGCCTATTGATTTTGGTTAAAATTGGTCCTAGTGCCCATATAAGGGTCCCCCCCCCCAAAATTGGGTTGGTTACACGCTGCAGGTCGCAAATACAAAGATATTTCAATGAAATTTGGTTCGCTGACTTACATGGTCCCGAAGAAAAAGCCTATTGATTCTAGATAGGATCGGTCCATATTTGGACCTATCGCCCATATGGGCTATATTTTCGATTTTCTCTTCTTTTATGATTTTATAGAAAATTTTGACACAAGTCTGTTTTAACCCATTCAAATTTCGGATCCAAACATTAGTTGGCTTTAAATCAGGTAGGTTATTATATAGTCGGTATGCCCGACTTTAACTTTTTTACTCGTTTTGGAAATGAAAAAGCACTTTTTGCCAGTTACCACCTGTTAACCCATTTTTCGCCAACCGGTGATTATATTTACCAACACTTTTACTATTCAGAACTTGCTAATGAACTATTCATTCATAACTTGCCAATATATGCGAAAGCTGCCTGATCTTGAACGTAAGAACCATACGTCAGTTTAGCAACATTTGCGAAAAAGGATACACGGAGGAGATTGGAAGATAAAAAAAAATCTAAAAGTAGAATGTTTGTATGTGTCTGTGTTTGATCACTTCTGAGTAAAAAACAATAGGTCCATTCGATTACTTTTCTCAGTCAAGTCCAGTAAGAATTACTCAGTACAAACTTTCAGAGAGTAAGACAAGATTTACTCTCAAAATAAAATTTTCCCAAACATGTACGCGAACAGAAAATTTGCAACAATTTGCAAGTTTGTACACACAGCTGATTACAACACCAAATATACAAATAAATTTTAACTGGTCGCTATGAAAAAAGAATATTTTTAATGTTAAACCTGAAGCAGAACATTTTTAGAAGGTTTTCTTATCTTTTACATAATTTATTTTGAAAGTTTTACTGCTTTGCATTTCCATAAAATAATATAATTGGAAAATAATTTTTTTTATTTACCATAAACAATCATATGTTTTCGAAACATATGTTTTTTTCTGCTTGCAAATTCTTACTGGCAAAAATTTATCCAGTAAAAATTTGCAAGAAAAAGAAGAAGACTTAGAAACTCTCAACATAGAACTGTCACTTTATTCTCTCTTTTTTCTTTCTGTTTACTGAGTATTTATGTAAACGAACGCCATCCAGTAAAAATTTGTACAAATTTGTACAAATTATCCAGTAATCGAATGGACCTAATAACAGAAAGCTGAATAGGAAAGAAAACTATGAATAAGTTACTTAGCATTCAAGGACTTACTTGGGTGAGATGGCTTAGCGGTCGCACTTTAGTATATTTATGTTTGTAATATAGGAATAGGCACAGGTACGATTCCTACAGCCAGTAGGTTGTTAAAAAAATTATCATATAGAGACAATCTGACAATAAAATATAAACATTAATACTATAATTTAAAGGAAAATCACTGATGAAGCCTGTCCGGTAAAAAAAGGCACAAACTGGATTTAGTCTGATTTGTAAATTAATGTGTTTATAATTTTTAGAGAAAAAAGTTTATTCTTCTTCTTAAGTTCAAACCTACGGAAATGTTTTTTTTTTATTTAATTTATTTTTTGTATCGATTACTATTATTATTTCTTTTATGATATACCCAGTATAAAAACACTTTTTATTTACACTTCAAAAATAATAATTGGGTATGCATATTCCGCCAATGGTAATTACAGTCTCCACTAATTTTCCGGAAAATTGGAAAATTCACTGACTTAAAAATTTAGAATTTTCTTAATTAAGCCCAGAATAGCTTTGACATAAATTTTTCACAAAATCTGTTGACGGGAACTGTTAGCAGCAAAAAATGGGTTAAAGTGGCTTGTCATTGCTTTCCTGACTGGGTACCCTTAAAATCTTCCCGGTTTCCCCATAATCAACTGTTTATTATTCATCGACTGAGTGCTATTTCGTCGTGAAATTCTAAAGTGTTAAAAGTTCGGGATACCCTAATATACATGTATCTTCTTCTTGTAGTTGAGCATTAAGTGGGATTTTTTCTCTTTGTAATGTAATTTTAGTTTATACGTTAACAAAATGCATCAGCCGCATTACTAGCATCATAGTGATGTTTTACACACAGAGATAACAATTGCAGAAAAACAGAAATGAAAATAAGTAAAATGTATGTATTGTGTGACAAATTGTTGTTCAGGGCCAAACCTTTTCAACAGAATACAAAATAGTATTTACTTGTATACAAATGCACGCATAAAACATGATACTCAAATATATAAAATCTGTCCAGAATTTTAAAGGACTTTAAAGGAAAGAGTTTCAAACACTAAAAAGTCAAAACAGACAGTTTAAAAAAATCTTAAATTAAAATGTCACTCTTCGGATATTTGTAGCAAGGACACTATAAAGTAGAGAATGTGGAAAATAAATTTAAAATATTTTTTTATAATTTAGGTTTATGATTAAAAGTGCATATTTAAAACATTAAATAAAAACCAAAAATATAAAAAACGGTATATTAAAAATTTATTTCTTGCCAAATTTGGATTCAGCAGTACAAAGTTTATAAAATTAAATTTCACAAAAACCGATTTATAAATTTTATTTATGAGAAAATAAAAATTTAGAACATACTGTTGACAAAAACTAATTAGTCCGTAGATTCCTTGTTGTTCGTTTTTTGACTCGGTAACTTAATGGCTGCTTCAGTGGCATTCATTCTACACACCCCCTATTTTGCAGTGTCCTTAGTTCGATATACATTTCTAATGCTATATTTGTCCATAACGATAAAGCTTTAGCAGATTTGGAACAGTATGCGTGTGCTGAAATTGCATGTAAGTTGTCGTACATACATGTGTTGTTTGTTGCATTTCAGTACAAGTAGTATGTGTTTATTTATTTATTGTTACACGATTACTAATATGTATACGTAGTGCTAGGATTTGTTTATACATTGTATAAAATATCTCATACATACACGCATACATTTAAAATGGTTAAAAAAGATTTTCCTAATGCATACTTTTGTGTACAATTACATTCAGTTGTAATAGTAGTATAGTGGGGATTTTATTGTTTGCTTTATATGTATGTGTTTTTATTGTATACATTGCACTATGGCCTAGCATCGTTCTCCTATTGCTCGAACATGTTAAGTGCTTTTGAAAAACAAGGTGTTCATATGTCTACAAAAATTAGTATTTTCATTTATCATATGGACTTTTTCGAGCATCAGTTGACAACAGAATCCGATGAACATGGCGAGCAGCTTCATCGGACATGTGCACCTATTAAATAATGCTATAAAGGCAAAAGTATTGTTTCTCTTATAGCCAAAATATGCTGAAAATTGTTTAGTAACGACATACTAAAGCTCGAAGAAAAATGGAATAAATAAATTTTTGCTAAAATACAAAAATTTTCTGTAATTTTTTTGTTAATAGATACTATAAATATGATTATGGCTTTGTTTTGTAAGGTAACTTTTAGTAAAATTTTATATAAAACATTTTTCTCATACAAATTAACCCCCTAAAATCCAGGTTTGTGTGTTATTTGAGCGCCAATTCTAAATAAGTACGAGATTAACCCTTAAACACATTTTAAATTTTTACTTATTTCTGGCATTGAACTTAAATTTTCAACTTTCATGTCTTCAGAGATTTATAGTAGAATTTCATGCAAATATTTTTGCGAATCATTTTAAGCCTCTAATTCTTCAATTCTTTTTTGGTGCCTTTTTAAAATGGGGCATAAATGACCCGTAAGTTAAAAAGTTAGAGGGTCAAAATATTTAGCAAAAGTATTTGCCATGAAATTGTACTTTAAGTCTCTGAAGACATCAAAGTTTAAAGTTTAGGTTCAACGCCAGAAATAAGTCAAAACTTAAAACGGGAATTTTGTGCTTATTCCGAATTGGCGCTCAATGGAGCACCCATATGGGCAAAAGTGTTATTTCTTCACCGTGGGGACTTTTCGGTAGATTGGAAGTAAAAACTAATATCGACGCGAAAATTGGGCCTCTCGGATTAAAACAGGCCAGTCACCCGCGGCTTTTAGCTCTAAAATGGACTAAAATTTGAACTTCTTCTTGAAGTTTCTTTGCGCTATAACTCTTAAAGTAAATGTTTTACAGAAAAATACAAACTACTTCTTTCACTGCTTCACAAGTATCCGTTAGTGTATTTTTACGGCTTTGTTAGAAGTTATTCTGAACAACTTCAAAAAGTCACTTCTTCCATTCCTTCCAAGGTATACGTTATTACATTTTTACAGGTTTTTTTTAGAATTACTTATGAATCACATTCAAAAAATCACTTAAGTATTGCTTCTAAAGAGTAATTGCTCTAAAAGTGATCATAAAAAGTGATTTTGGTATCACTTAGCATTTCCAAACGGAGGCTCCCGGGTTCGACTCCCGGCGGAACCAATATTTTTTTTAAATTTTGTTTTATTCTTTTAATTTTATTTTTAATAATTATTATTAATTTGTTTAAATTCAATATTTTTTTAATTTTTAAAAATGTGTATATATAAAAACGAGTAAAAAGGTTAAAGTCGGGCATGCCGACTATACAATACCCTACACCAGTCTGGTATATTGTTTGGATCCGAAATTCGAATGGGTTAAAATGGGGCTTATGTCAAAATTTTCTATAATGTGAGTCAGCGCACCAAATTTCATTAAAATATCTTAATATTTGCGACCTGCAGTTTGTAACCAAGCCAATTTTGGGGGGACCCTTATATGGGCACTAGTTCTAAACATGGACCGATGTTCACCAAAATCAATAGGCTTCGTCCTTGGGCCAACATAGGTCTATATACCAAATTTCATCAAAATATCTTAATATTTGCGACCTGCAGCGTATAAACAATATAATTTTGGGGGGACCCTTATATGCGCACTAGTTCTAAACATGGACCGATGTTCGCCAAAATCAATAGGCTTCGTCCTTGGGCCAACATAGGTTTATGTACCAAATTTCATCAAAATAAATTAATATTTGCGATCTCCAGCGTAAAAACAGTATAATTTTGGTAGGACCCTTATATGGGCACTAGGTCTAAACATGGACCGCTGTTCACCAAAATCATTAGGCTGCGTTATTGGGCCAATGTAGGTCTGTGTACCAAATTTCATCAAAATATCTTAATATTTACGACCTGCAGCGTATAAACAGTATAATTTTGGTAGGACCCTTATATGGGCACTAGGTCTAAACATGGACCGATGATCACCAAAATCAATAGGCTGCGTTACTGGGCTAACATAGGTGTGTGTACTAAATTTCGTCAAAATATCTTTTTATTTACGACCTGCAGCGTATAAACAATATAATTTTGGTAGGACCCTTATATGGGCACTAGGTCTAAACATGGACCGATGTTCACCAAAATCAAACTTGTTCGTCCTTGGTCCAACATAGGTCTGCGTACCAAATTTCATCAAAATATCTTAATAGTTGCGACCTGTAGAGTGCGCACAAGATTGCATGGACAGACAGACAGACGGACGGACGGACAGACGGACATCGTTAAATCGAAATAAAAAAAAATTCTGAACCGATCGGTGGGTCTACGACCAATATTTTTTGGTGTTACAAACATCAGCACAAACTTATAATACCCTGACCACATAGTGGTGTAGGGTATAAAAATGGTGAGAAATTGCTTTTTATGCACCTATAAAAATAGTACTGAAAACAATACTGAATTGGAGTGCACCTTTTACACTTGTTTATTAAGTAGTTTTGTTGAAGGGAATAAGGAACAATATCTCGCATTAACAAAGTGATATTTTTATGCCAGTCAACTTTCATATCAAAGAATAGCTCAGCGGTAGAGCGCTAGACTAGCAATCATGAGGTCGCAAGTTCGATACCCGGTGGCGGCAATAAAAAACTTTTGTAAAATAAAAAAAAAATATAATTTTTTTTTGTGAAGAATTTTTTAACTTTTAATTGGTGAAAGAGAGCTTCCTTTACACTCGTTCAACAAGTATTGAAAAAATGTTGAAGTGGGAGTACTCCTCTCCTATGACAACTCAATGTTAAAATCATTAGTGTTTATGTTAAAAAAGAAGTACATCCAGATCATCAATTGTAGTGCTTTTTATACTGCTTGGGCATCTCTTTTTTGCTGGGTAGGTATATCTACAGGCAATAATGTGGTTAGCATTTTTCTCATACAGATTTTTCACGTTTCAATGACGCGTCATGGTGATTTAAGTGGTAAAAACCGAAATGATTTAAGTGGCTAAACACAATTTTGATTTTAACCACATAAATCATCATGACGCGTCATTGTTACATAAAATGCTAAACCATTTCATCGCCTGTACATATGCCGATCTAGTATTTTTCTGTAAAACCTTTACTTTAAGAGTTATGGCGCAAAGAAGCTATGAACTAATTATCATTATTTTAGGGCTAGAAGCCGAGGGTGACTGGCATGTTTTAATCCGAGAGGAGGAATTTTTGCGGGGATATTAGTTTTTACGCCCAATCTACCGGAAAATACGTGGGGAGTTTGAAAAAATAACACTTTTTCACATTCCATATACTTTATGGGTGCTCTAATGACCAGAAAATTATCTAAATCACCACAAGGATACTTTCAAGGCGTTTATTCTCCAAATTGTAATTATGGCCAAGAATCAGTCCTAATGAAAAAACATGTTGAAACATGTTTTAATAAAAGTTTATAAAAATATATTTTTTTTTATTAAAAACTTCATACACTCATAGAAGAAGTTTCTTTGAAAATTAGTTAGATAAAAATTGTGCAGTTTGTCATTAATTTTAAGAAAACTTTCATTCACTTTATGAAGAAAAATTTCATTAGTTTACCGAAAAATTTAATTAATTTTTATCGAATTAAATTGTTTCTGCTTATTAACTAAAATTTTAGAAGTCATATCATACATACATTGAAATATCTGGCCCATAGTGTTATGTTCATAAATTGTCTGTTTAAATAAAAATGTAACTGCAATCACACTTTGCAATAAAAGATTTGTCTATGGCATATATAAATATAAGTAAGACTAACATATTTTGTTGAAAAATTTTTCGTAGTTAATTTTTGTAAAGAAACTAATTCTCAATTTTATTAATATTAAAAGATCTAAAATTCTTTTCAAACAAATTTTTAGCATTAACCTTTCTAGCCACAGAAATTTAAATTTTATTTAATTTTACAGAAATAACATAAGTAAGTAAAACTAAATTATGTCATCCATTGATATTTTTTATAACTATAGAATGTATTTAACAATTATTTTAAAGAGTGGGTATAGTTAGTTTCTAAAATTCTAGTAAAAAGAACAAATAATCTAGTAAGCATGAAATTTTTTTTAATTGTTACTATAATTTGTAATACTGCACTAATAGAAAAAAGTCTGTAAAAGAACTACTAAAAATTAGTTAAAAATGATGCTGCAGAAAAAACTGCTAAATTAGCAGATTGAATTTGCTATATTTGTACGACAGGTACAGCAAAAAGAAAACGCTTAAATAAATACATATACAGAATTTGATTCTTATTTGAGTTAAGTTGTTGTAATAGAAAATAACAAATTAACCTGCTAAAATCAGCAAAAAAATTTGCTAAATAATTACCCAGTCAGAAATCGCCAGTGGTACAAAAAATCAAGCAATGGCATACCACTGGGTAACCATGGTGTTAAAAATAAATTACTGGCAGAACACTCATTTGGGACGCTTTGCCAGCGTTTGCAAAAAGCGTTTTACCAGTATTTGTTTTACAAAAATCTCGGTGGTTTATAAAAAAACCACTGGCAAAGAATTGGCAAATAGTGATATGCCAAGGTTTGCAACCATTGGTTATCCAGTGCTACCTAGCCAATGCTACCAGGCGTACAAAAATCAATTCACTGGTAGACCAATGATTTTATAAAAATGCTGACGCATCGTTAAAAAATGTTTGTAGTCAGGAGGTTCCGAGTTCAAATCCGGTTGCAAACAAAAATTTTTTTTGGATTTTTTTTAATTTAATATTTTATTTGTTTTATAAAATCAATTGTTTTGTTTGTGGGAAAGCTCCTTCAAGACGAACTTTTTTTTTGCCCTCCCAACACTGGCATATTAGTTATAAAAAAATTGTTTGCCAGTACTAGCATTTTGGCACAGCCAGTAGTTGTCCAGCTATTATCACTCATTTATGTGTTTAGCCATCAAATATTATATGTCGCGTTAGCTCAGTGGGTAGAGCAATCGTCTGCCCATCTGACGGCCTGGGTTCAAATCACGGCAGGACCAAAAAAAATACATCCCGATGAAAAATGTTCATATACGCTCAAATATGTTCATATATGGTTTATGTATGGACACATATGAACAAATATGGATTTTTTATGAACATATATGGATTTTATATGAACATATATGGAAGTATATGTGATTCCATATATGGAAAAAATTTCATATACAGACATATATGGAAGCATCTGTTATTTCATATATGGAAATGGCACTCATATATGGACAAATATGAAAGTATATGTTATTCAATTTATGCAAAAGGGACTTGTATATGAACATATTTCGAAGAATATATTTTTCCATATATGTAAAAGGAACTCATATTTGGATAAATATGGAATTATATTTAATGCCATGAATAAAAAAAGGAACATATGTAGCGCCTAATTTGAATGTCATACATAAATTTATATCTATCTATCGTACAACCTTATAATAAAGGACAGCAACGTTCGCATGTATTCGCATATATTTAATAAATGTATTTGTTCATATATGTCCATATATGAACATATACTTAGGTGTTACCTCATTTTTTGAATTTCTTCATATATGTGCAAACCATATATGAACATATACGAACATTTTTCACCGGGCAGACATATGGAAGCATCTGTTATTTCATATATGGAAATGGCACTCATATATGGACAAATATGAAAGTATGTTATTCAATTTATGCAAAAGGGAGTTGTATATGAACATATTTCGAAGAATACATTTTTCCATATATGTAAAAGGAACTCTTATTTGGATAAATATGGAATTATATTTAATGTATTCGCATATATTTAATAAATGTATATGTTCATATATGTCCATATATGAACATATACTTAGGTGTTACCTCATTTTTCGGATCCATACATATATGGTTGAACCATAAATGTTCATATATGGACATTTTTCACCGGGATATGAACTTTTTTTAAATTTTATTTTGGAAAATATATTTCCAGACCACCTATTTATTGGTTTTGCCAGTGTTTTGCCAACGTTTACAAATTTTGTTCCTCCAGTGCTTTTCCGGCGCTTTTTGAACAGCCGGTCCTTTTGTCTAATGATGTTATCATTTTGGGAATGGGAAAGCACTTTTTGCCAGTACTTGTACCACCTGTTAAAGTGCTTTGCCACCGCTTTCGCGTTTGTATTTTTCTGACTGGGTAGTAGACTAAAAAATCATGAAAAAATTGAAAATTTTCGAATTTTTTTTTTGAAATTCAAATAAAAATCGAGCCTTTTGAAAACAGCAGTTTGCAGTTATTTTTAGGAAATATTTCTGTAATTTAACAGTATAGACTGCTATTTGCATTCAACCAAATTTAGCTTAAAAAATAACAAAAATTTCTTAGATATGACAGTTTGTTTTTGCTATTTTTTTAGCCTACCAATGTTAAACACAATTTTATGCAGATTTTACAGTACCTACAATTTGTCATTTTCAATTAATTAAAAGTTAACTTAAATATAACCAGAATTCTATAAATTTAACAATTTTATTTTTCTGTTCTTATTTTAATTGTATTTTCAAAAAAAAAAACTGATGTTTTAAGAAAAAAAGGATTCAATAATAGTACAGTAAATTTGTAGTAGAGTAGAAATATTTTTTTTTATACCCACCACTACGTGGAGAGTAACACCAAAAAATATTGGTGCTAGACCCACCTTATAGTATACCGATCGGCTCAGAATCACTTTTTTTTTCGATTGACGATGTCCGTCTGTCTGTCTGGCTGTCTGTCCATGCATTCTTGTGCGCACTCTACAGGTCGCAAATATTAAGATATTTTGATGAAATTTTGTACACCGACTTACGTCGGCCCAAGGACGACGCCTATTGATTTTGGTTGAAATCGGTCCATATTTAGACCTAGTGCCGATATAAGGGTCCCCCCCAAAATTGGCTTGGTTACACGCTGCATGTCGCAAATACGAAGATATTTCACTGAAATTTGGTTCGTTGAATCACATGGTCCCAAGCAAAAAGCCCATTGATTCTACATAGGATCGGTCCTTATTTGGACCTATAGCTCATATTGGACCCTATAGCCTATATTTTCGGTTTTCTCTTCTTTTATCATTTTATAGAAAACTAGCGGGCAAGCCCGCTAGATTTAGCGGCATGCATTAGGCCTAGTTTTTGGGATGTCAGTTAAACCGAAAACGAATTTTGTGGCAAGCCCGCTGCGTTGTTAGCGTACCTTAAAGTTTAAAATGTAATTTGTTTTGTATAGGAATTAAATATTTTAATGAAAATAAAATACAATGTTTTTTATTAATTTAAAAATCTTCAAAATAAAAGCCAGCCCCCTTCGATGAGAATGCTTATTAGGAGCTTATATAAAAAATAAATAATTGCAAAAACTATTATTCAGAGAAAGCTTAGGTTAAAACAAATTTTCAACTTTTTAAGTAAAAATAAAATCAAATATACACACTTACTGGGTGTTTTTATAAAAAGAATAAAACGAATTCGTTAACAAATTTGTGTGAAAAACACTTATTTAAAAACGTTTTTCCTTCAAAATTTTTGAACAAATTTCTTAGGACTTCTATGTAGAACAAATGAGGCTAAAAAATTTTTAAGATAAATCTTTTTAAGTTTGTGTTTTTCACACAAACGTTTTAACGAATTTTTGCGATTCTTTTTATAAAAACAGGCAGTTAATAATTAACAATAAATAAATATGACGATGTGAGAGCTGTGGTGTAATGGCTAGCGCGTTGAACTGTTACACATGTGGTTGCGGGTTCGATCCCCAGCGACCGCAACATCAATTTGGAAAAATAATGTGTATGATTTTTTTATCCCTAATATAGTGTCCTCCTTTACTATTCCCATAGCAGTTAACCCCACCGAAGTAAAATAATATAACAGGGCTATGAATTAAACCACCTCAACAAAAGTTCGCCAAATCACCATCAAATGGCGCGCAACAACTGTTCTAAAATTCAACATCTCGCGCAATTATAATGTTGCCATATTTGAAGCCTCTCATCTTTCACCACCTCCAATCTCTTCTTTATCCCCTTTCCAAATAAAGCAACACGTTAATTAATGGGAAGAATTTAATGAGTGTTACTTCTCTAAAAAAAAATAAAAAATTCGAATATGAAGTCCAAATTTAAAATTGCTCAACAGCTATTGCGACATTGTTGAAATAAAATAGATGTTTTTTCCTTAAAAGATTTCCAGGTTTAACTTTCAATATTGAAATTTTTACATTGCATATTTTTGCTTTATTCAAAAAACATATATCCATATAAATTCTACTTTCGAAAACACCGCTCTACAAAAAAAAAGTGAATATTATTGCAGTGGTTTTAGGATATTTAGGGGGTGCTGATTTCGAATATGCAACCAGTCTGTTCATATTGGCTCTAGGTTTTGCGCAATTATCTTTTTAAAAATTTTCAGCCGATTTTTTCAATAAAAAATTTATAACTTAGTAACTATAGCCTCGGAAAGAAAACGCTTTACACAGTTTAAGCTTAATTTTGTGCCCTATTTTTCAAACTTATGCGTGTATCACTATCTCAATAACCTTTCCAACTATAGTCGCTTAAAATCAAGGTTTAAAATTTTTTAAAGGTTTTTTTTTTTTTAAATTTTTAAATATAAGTCGAAGTCCAGAAAAATGTCCAAAATTTTTGTGTATGTCATATTCCCTTAACAAATTATGTGCACTTTTAGAGCCTTTTGTAATTAATGGGGTCATTTTGTAACTCGAATGAAAAACGTTTTTTCGTTTTCGTTTGAAACGTAAACGAAAATATTTGGTATTTTGCGAGTTATTATTGCCAGACAAAAATAATAATATTTGTGACATGGAATTACAAATTATTTAAATAAATATTTGTTCATATAGTTTTCCAAGTCTGTTTAGCCTGATTGGTAAATGAGTTGTTGTTTTTAGTTCTAATATTTTTAGAGTCCAGGTATCGAATCCTGTGTGGGGCAATTTTTTTCTATTAGTAGTTTTTTTTTTATGAAATATTTTTAGACATTTTTTCCTAATAATATGAAACAAATATATTTAAGAAAAATTTTAAATTGTGCAGAAAATCAACCTAAATAAGAAGAACCTTACATTAGCGGATAGCGAAGGAGTACAAAGTGTGGTTTGTTAAGATGGCCCTTAAGTTTCGAATTGTCAGTTTTTAGTTTTAAAACCGCTCAGTTTGTTTCATTTGGTCTCAAACGTAGAAGTTTATATATAAAGAAAAATTTTTTCAAACGTAAATCGTGTCTTAGCGCACCTAAAATCAGATATTTTTAAAATTGCCCAAATTTTTACTAATTTGCATATAAATTTAAGTGCTTATGCATAATAATTTGATTTTTTATAACGATTTTTGTGTGAAAAATTTGTTTTATAAGCCGTTTATAAATTTAAAAAGTGATATGACCCTAAAAGAATTATTTTTATTGAAAATAAAAAAATATAGGAGTATCACATTTAACTACTTCATATTTTTAAACCCATAATTATACAATTTTTATTCCAAAAATTGCAATTACCTAACTTTTTATGCAAAAACTTTAACTTTTTAATAGGAAACGACAACTATTTCTGTTCGTTTGAATATGACATAATTTTTGTTTGCAAACGTTTACAAACTTCTTCTAAAATACCGTTTTATTAAGGAGTTTGTCTTCGATTATAATATTGCCAGATTTAAAAAATAAGAAAATATTCATATTTTTCCAAACATGATTTTGAGTTTTACAAAATTTAAAAAAATTTAAAACGAAAAAAGGTTCAAACGAAAGCAAAGTTTCGTTTTACAAAATGACCCCATAAATTTAGATTTAAAATAAACAAAAAAATATGTCATTGTAATAAAAATCTACTGTATTATTACAGAATTATTTTTTATAAAAACATCAGATTTCATTCACTATTGATTTTTTTGCGAAATTATTGCGATTTGCAAAGTTTATATTGAAATCACGATATTTTTGTATACATTCAAAATGAGTTCGTCGAGAAATAATTGTAGAAAGGGTCCGAAGGCTTTATCCATATATATAAAAAGAAGTGTACATTTTGATGTGTGTTTCCACAAAAAAATAGTGTTTCCACAAAAAAAAGTGTTTCCACAAAAAAAAAAGTTTCCACAAAAAAAAAGTTTTCACTAAAAAGTGTTTGCACAAAAAAAATGTTTGCATAAAAAAAAGTTTCCACAACAAAAAAAAAATTTGCACAAAAAAGTGTTTCAACAAAAAAAAGTTTACACAAAAAAAATGTTTCCACAAAAAAAGTTTCCCCAAAAAAAAAAAAAATTTTCCAACAAAAAAGAATTTAATTTCCACAAAAAAAAAACTTTCCACAAAAAAAAGTTTCTAAAAAAAAATGTTTCCAAAAAAAAAGTGTTTCCACAAAAAAAAAGTTTCAACAAAAAAAAAAAAAGTGGTTCTAAAAAAAAATTTTTTTCTAAAAAAAAATATTTCACAAAGAAAAAAAAAAGTTTCCACAAAAAAAAAGTGTAAAAGTGTTTCCGCAAAAAAAAAAAGTTTCCCCGGGTAAAAAAAATAATATGATGTCATATGTAATGATATCTTATTTAATATAATTGGAGATATGCTATGATCCGAAAAATGGTGGATAAAATTATATCGGATAAGATCTAAATATATTGAATCATATAGAATCTTATCCGGATTTTGACCCGATATAATTATATCTAATTTGATGTAGGAAGACATAATTATATAACGCTTCATACTTCAAGATCAAAACAAAAACTATTAAAAAGTACTGAAAAATAACACCCTTAAGTTAAGAATTAAAAATTTAAATAAAAATTTAAAAGAAGTTGTACATAATTCTAACCAAGCATTTTAAGCCTTCTCATATAAACTTGTATTCTACCCGTAAACTGTGTAAACCTGGTATGTTTATGAGTTTAATGTCAAATTCCATACATAAAAATATGGCTTGTATTTATACAAGGTTTACAAGGAATTTAGGAGTTATAATGAGTACGCCTTTTATATTTTGAAATCATACAGAAATATATCTCAAAAAAACATAGATTTTATTTTACATTGCGCTATACTTAAACATATCTAAAACAACTTAGAAAAAAATTTAACATTGAGCTATATAAAACTTTATATATTTTCCGATAAAGCCATTTTTAATTATATATGACGATGTATTAAAATTGTCATAGCATATGTAAATATTTATGGCACATACAAATAGATATGGGGACCAGAGAAACAAGCCGATCAAAATAATCGGCGGCGGCGGCGCAAGCAAAAAATCGGCGGCGGCGGCGGCGATTAAGGTTGAGCCGGATAAAAATCGGCGGCGGCGGCGCAACCAAATAATCGGCGGCGGCGGCGGCTTGATCGGCTTGATAGAACATTATACACATAATTTAAAGATGTTTAAGGTTTTTTCCAAAATATAGCAGTAGAAAATTGTACAAAAAATTTGGAATTATCAAATAAAAAATAATTTTAAGTTAAATTCATCGATAAAAATTGCAAATTTAGGATTTTTAGTTTTTGAACGGACCTAGAAGGAGAGATAGTTGGGCTTTCCAAATATATATGTACATATGTTTATATATTCAACAAAATTGTGTGGAAATATTTTCAAATAAAACTGATTTTTTTAATTTTTTCTTATTTTGTTTAATTTTGACGGCTTTTAATTACAATATTTTGTTAAAAAATTTGTTATTCTTAATTCAGAGTAAAATGAAGTTCTACTTTAATCGCTTTAAAATAAGGTTGGTTACTGTTATCGTTATAAAACCGTTATCGCTAAAATACCGTTTCAAATTGAATACCGTTATCGTTACCAATACCTTTAAAAAAAATTCCCAATACCGTTATCGTTACCGATAACGTTATTTTTATGGGTAGTTACCGGTATTTTACCGGTATTTATTAATTTATATAAAAATGCCAATTTTTTTAACTTTTTTGTTTTATAATCCTGAGTTATTTTTATAAAAAAAATTTATAGATAATATTTTTAATTATTAAAACTACCAGCATTGAATTTGTAGATTATAATCCGTATTTTTAAGACTTAAAAATAAGAATATACTATGTTTTTACTGGTTTATATATATATTTTTGACGTAATTTTTAATACCGGTACGTACCGGTATTGCTGTTTCGATAACGGTATACCGTTACCGAAACAGTCTTAAATACCGTTACCTTTACCGTTACCGAAACTAATAAAATTCAATACCGTTACCCTTACCGTTATTCGTTTCGGTAACCAACCTTGCTTTAAAATTGTCAAAGTTATACATTTATTTATAAACATGGAATCTCTGCATTTATAAGAAAATTGAAAAAGTTAACCTTAATGGGTGTGCAAACAAGAACATCGAGATGTCTTATAATAGCTGAAATTAAATGTTTAGAAAAATTACGATAACTTTTTAAATTTTCAATTAATTTAAACAAAAGAATCTGATTTTACTAAAAACTAAACCCACTTTCAGAATAAATTACAATAGTAAAAAATTTTTTAATACTGTAAAAAAGCCGTCAATATTTTTCTAAAAATCTTTCAACATATTTCAGTTACAAATAAATAATTCTATATACATACATATGTATATTTGGAAAGCTAAATTTTTTGTCTTTCCAAAAACGTTCCAAGATTCAAAATCGGTTGAAAAATTGCTGAATTTAAAATTGTTAAGTGCTTGAAGTCGCTCAAAAACAGAGTTTTGACACTATCACCCCTGTTCTGAATTCCAAAACTTTTTAATTAGAGTAGTTTTGTAAAATCACACAAAATTCAAAATGTCGGAAATTGAGTGTTTCGAACAAATTTTAGCATACTGAAAATTTTTAAAATAAATTTTAACATATCAATTTTTGCAACAAAATATTCATTTTACTTTCACCAAAATATAAATAAAACGAAGAAAATAATTCGGATGTGGATCACAGAAGAGCAAAAAAATTCGGAATGTTTCACTTTAGAATTTTTTTATGTGCATTCGGAACTTAGAAATAAACAAACTCTATTTTCACTCAAAATTAAATGTGTTTTTAGAATAAACTAGAAAAAAATGGTTCGAAAAAAATTATGCTCGAAAAGATGTCAAAGTTGAAAAACTTAAAAGAAAAGTAAAAACATTCAGATATTCACCCCTGTTCTGAGTCCCGAAACTTTTTAATTAGAGTTGATTTGTAAAATCACACGGAATTAAAAATTTCGAAAATTTGCTGTTCCTACCAAATTTTAATATTCATAGACTAATTTTAAAATAAATTATTATATAATAATTGTTGTTAAAAAATATATATTCGTTTCACTATCATCAAGCTTTTTCTACACGAAACAAATCAAAAAAATAACTCGGATGTGGATCACGGAACAGCAAAAAAATCCGGAATGTTTCACTTTAGAATTTTTTTGTGGATTCGGAACTCAGAATAGCGTCGATTATTGTAAATATCTCCCCAATTTTATAAGTCGACCGAGAAATAACTTACTTAACATTTTTTTCGTCCGCAATGTCTTAAAAATGTGTCTTTTGATAATAATTTTAGGTGTACTGAAATTTCTGAAAAATGTGATGTGATCTACTTAACCAAACCTACGACCATAGATTCGAATGAATGAATGAATGAATGAAAGGATTTTTAATTAAAATTTAATATATCATTCGTTTATACAATTCCTTATGAATTCATTCACTGGCATCATTCTTTTAATTTTCATGCATAATGAATGAATTCTTTAATGAATTCATTATTTTTATAATTATCTTTCACGTTTTATTCGGTTTGTAAAATATTAAAACAAATGTTTGCGTTTTTAAATTTTGGTTAATTACCTTCATTATTTTTATTATTTGATATCAATATTAAATCCCTAAAATAAGACACATTTTTATTTAATTTGTAATTATAAAATAAAGTGTTGTCAGAATCATTAGTATATTCATACCTTAGTGGGTTATTTTGTAAAACGCAACGCCTTGCGTTGCGTTTATTTATGTGTAAATTGTTATTGTTACAAAAACAATTTGTATGGAAAACAACGCAACGCAAGGCATTGCGTATTACAAAATAACCCCCTTAGTCTTTTACGGATTGAATGAAATTACTTGATTGATAAGATATTTTGTAAAAGACTAGAATTAATGAAAAAAAAAAAATAGGAAAATTCTGTGATACTAGTCGTTAGGTTAAACTGTGATTTATTTAAGTTGTAATTATTTATTTACGGTGGGTCTCATACTGTAGGTTTAACTTTAACTTAACTAAAAACAAAATAAAATGTCAAAAAAATGTACACAAAACAACAACAAATTTTTGGGTTAACTATTAACCTAAGTTTAAACCTGCAGTATGAGACCCACCGTTAAAGTTTTTATTAAATTGCGTGTTGTGATGTCCAATTTTTATTAAATTTTAAATAAAATACTTGACAATGTAAATAAGTAAAATCAATTAATAAAATTCGCACTCCAGAAGAAGTTGAAATACCGTCAACGAAACGTCGAGTGAAAAGGATGAAATAATTTGATTTTTATTTCATTTTAGCATTTAATTGACCATAATTAGCCCGTGGATAGAAAATTCTATAAATAAAGTATTGGTCACAAAATAAACTCGAAAAAATTAATTATTTAAATTGATTGTAATTCTATAAGGAATGTATTCGACATAAGAATGCATTATATTTAATATTAAACTTTGGAAATGAAACATATGAATTAATTATAAAGGAATGGTTTGATGGAATGATATATATTCAATTTCTGAATTCGGTTTTGTGCGAATTAAGCTAAAATTGCATATCCTAATTTCAGCGAAATATGTCAGAAGTTTTCAAGCAAAACTTCCAACTTAAGAAATATTTATGACAAAAATCCTTCTTAGCTCTGACTATAAAACTGGTTCTTTTATTTCTTGTGAACTAAAAAAAATACTCTTGATGGTTCAGGAAATGATGAAGTAGAAAATTTGTTTTAAAAATGACATTTGTTTTTAATTTTTTTATTTTGGAAAATTGATACTTCCAGCCGAAATGAGCCGAAAAAAATCGGCGGCGGCGGCTGAGGCAAAAATAACCGGCGGCGGCGGCTTAAACGGCTCACGGCGGCTGGCTTGTTTCTCTGATGGGGACCCAGCAAAATATTGGTAATGACACCTCATTACTATCTGCATTAACAAAAATGATATATCATTACCTTTTGCATTATTTTATAATATAAAATAATGACTTCCTAATAACGGCCTATTGTATTCATTGTTTCTAAATATAAAATAATGACTTATTCGTAATATTTTAAATAAGTACTTTTTACACAGTTAAATTTTATACATTTTTATTTATTATATGTAAATATGTTTTATGTTTAAATTTTTATGAGGAGTCCTAAAATTACACACTAGAAAAAACTAAAATTTTTCTGAATGCATTTTCTTAAGCTAATAGTATTTGCTTAACTCAAGTAAGCAATTGGATAACCACTTATAATTAAACTTTTTGTAAGCATGTGTGTAACCACTGATTATTTAAAATCTCATAACTACTTATTTCTCAATTTTTCGTAAGCGAGCGGGTAAGCGTGACTACTTATAAAAACGACCACGCCAAACAAAAATAATGAGTTGAGACGCCAAAAAATAAGTTGTGCGGAGCTATGAATTTCTATTATATAACCACTTATTTGGTAATGAAAGATTTTGCTGGGGACATGTATATTTATACTGATCTATATATGACATCATATAAGAAATTTTTGAAAAACTCAAAGCTATACATAATTATATCCGCAAAGATATAGTGTTACACTTGACTATATATAAACATATTAGTCCATATTAAATTATATAATTTCCTATATAACTATTTTTACTCGGGTCCACAAAAAAAAGTGTTTCCACAAAAAAAAAGTGTTTCCACAAAAAAAATGAGATGAGATAAATGAGATAGGATGAGCTGAGATTAGATAAGGTTAATGCTATAAGTGCTGCCTGGTTGTCATAGTAACGCCAAGGCCTGGTTGTCATAGCAACACGAAAATTTTGTATGGGAATATATAGGAAATATATAGGAAAATCTAACTGCCATATCTCCGGAACCACTGGGCCAATTTCGTGCAAACTTCACATAAACCATCTACAAACCATCATCAACGTACCCTGATTCTAGGACAGGTTACTGAACTCTCATAAAAAACAAAGTTCAGGGACCTGTCCTGCGATTTGTCTTGTGACATGTCACAAGGGGTCAATTTCCACCTCCTATGACAACGCCATGTAAAAGTGACCAGTCTATTTCATATAAAGGGGCCAGTTCGGTGACAGTTTGTTAAAATTTCCCGTAGGGATCCCAACGGGAAATGAAGGGTCGATTGATCCAAAGTGACAAATCTGTGACAGGTGCATAGGGGACAGGTTACAAAACTGATGTAAACCCAAATTTCGGTGTATCAAAAAGTGGTAATTGCAGAAAATATTCAACATCGTGACTATTGAAATGGAGGCCAAACATTAACTAGTTCATTTTGGATATATCCTATAACTGGAGAAAAAGTATCATAACATAAAATTGGCAAAAGTAACTAGTACCTTTGCAGTTGAAGTAGTGATATAACACAGAACAGGTGCAGTATAATTAGATGTGTATGAAAAAATGGCGATCGGTACCGTAAAACCCTATCCCGTGACTGTTACAAAGTTTACATAATACTTAACTTTGTGGCCACAGAAATGATGACATAATAATAAACTACGAGTAGTTCAAAAATATTGTTCGGATACGAGTATGCATAATAGATTGTCAATGACTAACAAAACAAACTGTTCAGTGACTGACTGAAAGGCTGTGCAACCCTTTTGGATTTATTCTCAAACACTGGGGATGTTATATCCAAAAAGTCAGAATTTTTTATTGGATATTTTGATTTCCGGTTCTTTTCTCTAATCGTTGGTGAAAATGTTTTATAATACCGATATTACCATTATGAAATAGAGGAAACTATTCCAAAAAAATCACTAGGGAAGCCTAAATCACTAAGGGGTCGAAATGACCCATTGGACTAAAATAGGTACATCACATCTGTATTTTAATTACCCGGGTAAAAAAAATAATATGATGTCATATGTAATGATATCTTATTTAATATAATTGGAGATATGCTATGATCCGAAAAATGGTGGATAAAATTATATCGGATAAGATCTAAATATATTGAATCATATAGAATCTTATCCGGATTTTGACCCGATATAATTATATCTAATTTGATGTAGGAAGACATAATTATATAACGCTTCATACTTCAAGATCAAAACAAAAACTATTAAAAAGTACTGAAAAATAACACCCTTAAGTTAAGAATTAAAAATTTAAATAAAAATTTAAAAGAAGTTGTACATAATTCTAACCAAGCATTTTAAGCCTTCTCATATAAACTTGTATTCTACCCGTAAACTGTGTAAACCTGGTATGTTTATGAGTTTAATGTCAAATTCCATACATAAAAATATGGCTTGTATTTATACAAGGTTTACAAGGAATTTAGGAGTTATAATGAGTACGCCTTTTATATTTTGAAATCATACAGAAATATATCTCAAAAAAACATAGATTTTATTTTACATTGCGCTATACTTAAACATATCTAAAACAACTTAGAAAAAAATTTAACATTGAGCTATATAAAACTTTATATATTTTCCGATAAAGCCATTTTTAATTATATATGACGATGTATTAAAATTGTCATAGCATATGTAAATATTTATGGCACATACAAATAGATATGGGGACATGTATATTTATACTGATCTATATATGACATCATATAAAAAATTTTTGAAAAACTCAAAGCTATACATAATTATATCCGCAAAGATATAGTGTTACACTTGACTATATATAAACATATTAGTCCATATTAAATTATATAATTTCCTATATAACTATTTTTACTCGGGTAAAGAGAAGATTAAATTTATGTTAATAACTAAAAACTAGCTCAAAAAGCATAAAATGACCCGAAAACCAGTTTAGTGTTGAATTCAGAAATGGTCTTTGTAAATTGCGCATATATTTTTTTATATGTAAACTTAACAGGGTTTTACTTAAAATATGTGTCCAGATTCTATAATACGATAGACGATTATCGCACACTTTTCGAAGTTTAATAACTATTTTAATACATACAATTTTTAATTGACTTATTGGCATAGACAAGCAACTTGATGGAACCTCACAAGAACAAGTCTAAAGCGGTCAAACCGCACGATTTCGGTGACTAGTTTAAGTCGCTTCTGTGTGGGATGACCATGCCCTCAAATCGGTCGTGCAGAATGGCCAGGTCGCTTCAGCTATGTGGCACGTAGCGCCGCCTGTTAGAGCCACATGTCGTTCACATCCATATCATCCAATTTTGGCCAAAGAAATCATGATAATGTGATAATTACATGTGAAAAGGAAATAACGATAGAAATTTTCTTCCGATTACAAAAGATTCATTGTGTAGGTTATGATTGACAAGACTTCAATTAGCCACACTCATCGTTGTGTCGACCATGGTGTGTCTCGTTAAGAGATGATGCTATGGGTCGTAGCCTGTGTAGAGGGTTGGTCGTTTGATTCCCGGTCATGGAATACACAAAAAGTTTTTCATATAGAGGCAATTTAACGATAAAAAATATTTTGATCAATTCACACATAAACTTCTTTTTGTAAATGAATTTTAAAAAATTGTATTTCATATTCGAAACGTATATAAAATTGTTCAGAATTTGTGCAGAAATCCTGAAAAGAAACTTTAAATTTTTAGGGACCTATAAACGTCATTCCATTTTGCCGAAATTTGGTCCGTATGTATATACGACTTGTTGCGTGCACACAAGGGTACATGGACAGTAGAGCGTACCACCTTACAGGAAAAAAAAAGTGCGCCGTACACCCTCCAATATGAAGTATTTTTGCAAGAAGGTTTCAAAAAAAAATTTTTATTTTTTTTGCCGAACGTAGGGGTCACCATTTTACATTTTTTGTTATATCTTAGGCATTTACAGTCGGATCTTAAAGTATGATACATCGATGTTTTTCTCTCGAGGAGACCAGTATTTTGATCTAAGGGCATTTTGACCTCAAGTTTCCCGTTATAGTAGTTACCCACCAGATCTCAGTTGCTACCACCCTAATGTTAGAAATTTAAAGCTCGCAAAAAATCATTCAACTTTTGCTAAGGAAGTTTTTCGCTAAACCCAGTAGAAATTTTTTTATATAATGGTTGCCGAACGTAGGGGTCGCCTTTTTAAATTGTTTTTAATTGGATTTTTACTATGTAGCAAAACACTGGTCTCCTCGAGGCAAAAAAATCGATATATCACACTTTAAAATCCGATTTTAAATGCCAAAGCTATAACAAAAAATTAAAAAAGGCGACCACTACGTTCGGCAAAAAAAAAAATTTTTTTTTTTTTGAAATCGCCTTCCAAAAATACTTCATATTGGAGGGTGTACGGCAAACTTTTTTTTTTGAGGTACGATCTAATGGACAGATAGAAAGACTGACGGACGGACATCGCCAAATCGACTCAAAACGCGATTCTGAGTAAATCGGTACACTAATAGGTTGGTCTAGGTCCAATATTTTTTGGTGTTACAAACAGCAGTATAAACTTATTTTATCCTGTCGAAGTAGTGGTGTATGGTGTAACTAGTATTTCTTAACTTACGTTAAAATTTATATGTATACTTTCGTATATGTATTTGTTAGAATATTGTTCTACCTCAAGTCCAAATTCGAATATGATATTTTGAAGCAACAAATAATTTCTAATATTACAATATTATCGTATTCGAATTTGGACTTGAGGGAGAACAATATTCTAAGTAAATGTATGAAAATCTATTTAGAAAGTCCGAAAAAACTATTTTTGAATTTTTAGTGCAAAAATTAAAATAATTTATATGTATAGCTTATATTGAATTGTAATCATGAGTTAATAGGGGTTTTCATATAAATGCGTATTATACTTGTAAACAGTGTAAAGTTGGTATGTTTATGAGTTTAATATCAATCTCCATACATGAAAAATATGTTTATATTTATACAAGATTTACATGGAATTTACGAGTTTATATGAAAACCCCTAATATTTATGTTTTTGGAATTTGGAATAAACTGTTTTTTTTTTAAATAATTTTTTGTGACTTTGTGATGTTTTAAAAACAGATTCGGTGACTTGTCGTTTTACTTAAGTTCAGTGACTGGATCCTTCTGGGTTCTTCCAGCACCCATACTTATTATGACACATGGTGAATAATAAGTGACATGTTACAAGTCAATTAGTTTCAGTTAGTCCTGTGACTTGTTAACTTAGAGCAGTATAGTGATATGTCACGAAACTATTATTTTGTACTAGTTCAGCAACAACGCACATATTGACTAATGTGTGACTAGTTTTTTAACAAATATTTTTCTTTAGTTCTGTGATAGGTGCGCTTAAACCAGTCACCTGATATTTTATTTCTCACTAGTTTCGGTACATATCACATAATGTCTAACATGAGACTACTTCCGTATTAGATAATTTTAACTTGTTATATTGCATACTCTCTTAAACCAGTAGTGTGATATGTTATAAACGACAAGCTTTGCGACAAGTTACAAGTAGCTCAAAAGGAGGAAATTGCCACCTCCTATGACAAGCCCATGTTAAAGTTGCCGGTTACTTTCATATAAAAAAACTGAATCCAGGACCGGTGACTCCCACAAAGTTCCAGTCACGTGACCAGCTCTGTGACTGATCCATTTCCCGTAGGGATATTACAGAGTCGATGAACTTTTTTTATAATTATTATATTTATTATTTTTAACACCCAGTGGGTCATATTTATGAACAAAACGCTATTAACGTATTTAATTTTTTTCCAAAAAAAATTAGAAAATTAATTACCCGAGTAAAAATATTTCTTATTTAACCATTTATGATTTTATAGATTTATATATCGTTGAGTATTGTCATATGTTACACCAAGTATAATTGTATATGATAATATCAAAATATATTAAGTTATATAAAATCATATTAACCAGATCGATCATTTTTCGGGTCTAATAGTATATTTTTAGACATAATTATGTCTATGATATATAAGATTTGATCCGGGAAATGGTGGATCGGGTTAATACGATTTTATATAATTAAATATCTTCTGATATAATTATATAAAAACTTACCTTTCACAATACTCGACGAGATATAATTGTATAAAATTATAAATGACTATACAAAAATTATTTATTTAACGTTTCCCAATAATTAAATGCGCTGCATCAACTCACAAGGGAACTACCCCAAAGGGTGTACCACTTGTTTTGTCATCCTTAAAAATAATACTGTGATGTTAACGATGAATTATTATTTTGGAACAAATTTCAATTTAAGTCGTTTTTTCAAAAGAGAGTTTTGTATTTTGAAAAGATTTATCAGCTTAAGTAGAAATAAGGCGATGTATCAAAAACAGTTAAGGGTTCGACTTTCCTTATACGAGTAACATCGACTGTACAAGTGCAGACAAACTTTTACAACTTATTATTGTTACAATACAACTATATATTGTTACAAATAAATCAAATTTTTTTATCAAACCGAAATCAATAAAATTAAGAAATAAATCGATTTTACCCCTTACTCTAGTAAAAATTATTTTTATATTATCATTTATTACTTTTATAAATTATGTCTCGTCGAGTATTGTAAAAACGATAATTTTTTATAATCATTTCAAGAAATATGTAATTATATAAAATCATATTAACCAGATCCACCACTTTCTGGATCAAATCAGATATGGGTTGATGTAATTATAGATAAAAATACAATATTATATGCAGAAAATGGTGAATCTAGTTAATATAACTTTATATGATAAAATATAATTTGATATAATTCTATACAATTATAAATGGTTATAAAAAAAACACTTTTACTCGGCTAGTCGACTTAGGTTGTTTTGTTAAAAGTCCACTGATATGATAAAATAATTTTCTAGTGTTTCATGCATTATAAAATTATATGCAAAGCAAGGCAGTTCTGCCACCGCCATTATAAATTGTTCTCAGTTTTGTTTGTGATTTCATCATGAACAGACTAACGCCAGGGCAACGCTTGCAAATTGTGCAAATTTATATCTAAAATCATGGTTCAGTTCGAGAATATTACCGATGTTTATCGACCGTAATGAATATTTTACGTCGATAATATCTTTCCTCCGAGCGACTAATTCGACTAGCCATCGATCGTTTTCATACCACGTATTCTTTAAAGGAGACTACGCATCAGTAAAGACGTGGTACAGTACGCACCGAAGAAACAAATGCTGCTGTAGAGCGTACTATTGAGAAGGACCTAAATCAGTCAATTATTCATCGCGCGCAGCAATTGGAACTGTGTGCATCCATTTTATAGAATATTTTAAGTAAATATCTTTGCATGGAAACTTATAAGTTCCAGTTAGTGCAGGAATTAAAGCCGAATGATCATCATTCGCGCCGTACGTTCATTCAATTGGCATAAAATCAAATGAAAGTCAACCCTCTGTTTTATCGCATTATTCTGTTTAGCGATTAGTCCAAGTTTTGAATCAATGGGCATGTAAATAAGCAGAATTTCCATATTTTTAGTGAGGAAGGGTCAGTGGAATCGTTGGCCTTTACTTCTTTAAACATGAGAATGGAGATAACGATACCGTCAACGGCATTTTACAAAGTAAGACGATTATAATTTACTTGCCGTGGGTGCGAACTAAAAATTTCTTAATCAATAGAATTGGCCTGGATCTTAAAATAATGTTGGAAATAAAGTGCAAATAAAAATCCTGCTTCTGATAGCAGCAGTTTACTATTTTCGTAGCAACTATTTCTATTGATTTTACTAGAATAGACTGCTATTTGCATTTAACTAAATTTGGCCTAAAAATAACAAAAAATTTAAAGATACAACAATTTGTTTTTGCTATTTTTATTATATCAATATTTACCAAAATTTTCTCTAGAGTTTGCAGTATAATTTTCCGTTTTCAGTTAAGCAAAATATAACTATAATTTTTTAAATTTAACAGTTTTATATTTGCTTACTAGTATTTAGCAAAAAATCTGCTAATTTCAGCAGTTTTTTTTATTTGCAATATCGTTTTTAACAATTTTGAGTGAACTTTCTGCTATACTGCTATTTTTACAAGTTTGTTTCTATGAGTGTATTTAGAACCAATATGGAAAATCATGAGAGTGTGTCTTTAAAAATACGTATTCATTAGTATCATCCAATTTTGTTCGAATTGGTGTAAACCACAGCGCAGGCCTTCCTTGTAAGTATTAACAACTTTAGGATTACTTAACACGCGAAAATATTTCGTTAGCTGAATTGCAAAACCACGTAACTAACATTTTTACTATTTTACAGGAGAAACAAAAAATGTTATATATTGAAAAATAAATGGAGTTTTGGTAATCAAATATCGCAGATTTTCTAAATATAGACTGATTAATTCATTTCTGGAATAAAAGTAATAATTTATTAATGTTTCAAAGAGTTAAGTTAGTTATGCGCTTTTGAACTCGTATTTTCTTAAACAAAAACACGTAACTACAATGAAGTTTTTTTAAGTTTCAAGGAAAATTTTGTTTTGCATTCATAAAATGTAGAATAAAAGAAGTTGTTCTCTTGTTATTTAATATATCGCTTTATATATTTATTATTTTTTTTTAAATATGAAAATAAAAAATGATTTACAAAAGCAAAAGATAATTAAATACAAATAAAGGAAAAAATTAAACCTTTACTTCTCAAATGGAATTTCATTGTAATAATAATGACAATCGGGTGGAAGAAATGGTTTAAGGTCCTGAAGATGTTGCCATTTTTTGCTTGAAATTTTTATTCTTTGTAAATGCAACTTCAAAGTTTCAAACGCTTTTAATTTGTTTCCAATTCTTTGTGGAAATTCCTTAAACTCATCTGTTGCACTTAATTTAAAATAAATTACTCCAGAGGGATCATACGCTAATACACGAATCATATTGACTGTGGGATCTCCAAAAAAAAAATTTATTATAATTAACAAAGTAAAAATTTCAAACTATAATCACTATAATTATAAGAAAATAGGACTACTAGGGGAGGGGAGCGTAGTAGCACTATCCGCTAGTGAAATATAAAAATTCAAATCCTACTATGAATAAATAAAATTCAATAGAAATAAATATGTGTTAGTTACAATTTTCAAGCAACAAGTATGTAGTTACGTGCTTTCGATTTTCGCTAATAATATGTCTAATTTTTATTATATGACAGTAAAAATTGGAGAAGACGTGGACCTCGTTGATATGCATCATAATCGATCAAAAAACCGATTTTGAATTTTTTGTTAGTTACGTGGTTTTGCATTTCAGCTAACGATTTGTAAGTCTAAACGTAATTGTTTTAGAATTAATTATTTGTTATACAAAGTAAGGGCGATTATTGCTAAATGATAATTTATTTGCCGTGGTGCCATTTAAAAATTTCTTAATAAATTAAATTGGCTCTTAAAACTATATTGGAAATATATTTTTTTTTTTTTTTTGTGTAAATAAAAGTTATTAAATTTTCATTACACCAGATGGCAGGGATATGGGCTCAGCTGAAATAGAAGTTATAACAGATTTGTTATCACGGATAATGCCTTATTCATTTTATTTTCTTAAATGATTTAAAATAATAATATATTTCGAATAGAACTGTTTTTTTAATATTCAAATCATGTGAACAATATTTTCTTAATTTGTTTCGTATTCGCATATGAAAATTTAATTATGTTGGCAGTTGTAATATTTCAATGACTTTTTCTGAATACGTCATATAATTGTATTTTTCTGGGAAATCTTTTTTTCTGAAGTATTTTTTTCTTATCTTTTATAGTTTTAGAATTAAAGTTAATTCCGGCGAGACTGTCACTGTTATTGTAAATACTGTTAAATACGTTTAGAACTTCTTGGCAAAAATTGTTAATGTATTTCTAATATATAACATTAAGCGCTTAGCGTTATCACACATTAGTTTTTCAAGTACGGAAATCAACAGTTCTTCCCAATAACCATGACTTGCCAGCATTTTGATATATATAAAAAAATATTTTTTTTCCATTGTGTTTGCTTTATGTATAAATTTGTCGCCGGAAATTATTTGGAGGATAACTATCCAAAAAGTGTTGTAGAGGATGCAATTTTAGATACAGTAAGTCAAAAATAAAAATATTAAATTAATAAAAAATTCGAATCGTTGAATAGTGCACTTAATGTTAATGGTATAATTTCGGTTATATTTATTGACCACAAAAATATAAAAAGGACATTCAATTATGATATTGATAATTTCATTAATATTTCAATTGAATTTACACATATTTATCAAGCAAATGTTGGTATTAAATTAAATGCTAAAAACGATTTATTGAAACAATTAAACCATTAAAATATTTAACAAATTCAATTAAATATTTTTTAAAAATCCCATTCTGATAAAAATTATGGAGCCGCATAAGGATTTACTTTTATTTTAGAGGACTATAATTTTTATTAGTATTAAGCCTCTACTGTTCTTTCTTCTGATAATGATAATTTTTATACGATAAATCTGGCTTTTGAAAACTAACTATGACACAAACATTAAAATTTTTACTACATTGTCGTTTTAACGCCATATAGACAGCTTGAATTAATATTGTAATTAATAGGGCAAGGAATACCATGCAAATGCATGTTTTTCGTCCATAGTCCAAAACTGATATGGACTCAATATTTATCCAAATCATCAAATTTGGAACAAAATGGCATCGATTTGTAGATGCATATTTGGACAAAAATGCATGTTTTTACATATTTTGACTTCAAATGCATATTTGATGCCTTTTAAATACATATTTTGCGCTTTTTAATGCATGTTTGTGCATATTTTTTATTTTTAGGAGCATTTTTTTTTTTTGGAAGAATATATAAAAAAATTTATACGTTTTCATATTTTGATTCAATCAAAATATTAATTTTTTTTCTCATTATTTTTAAAAATAAACATTCTTAAAAACCTTATTGTCCTATGGAAAAGCTTCGAGTTCTGTGTCTGTTTGCATAATAGCTAACTAGAATATATTTTTAAGTTTTAAAGTGTATTATTTTACCAAAAATAATAGTTTTTAGTGCATATTTTTTATATTTTTAATGCATATTTTTCTTTTCCCAGTGTAGAAAATCATTACCAGATATGTGGTTATGTAACTACATACTTGGTAATAGTAACTAGTTACTTTTGTTATTCCATTTCTTATTATCTTTATATGGCGAAGTCGCGAAAAATAATGAGTTGTCGTTACACACCAGCATACGAAAAATCAAAAAATATATCGTTACCTATGTGCTTACCAGTACTGACAAAAATAATGAGTCTAAAAATTGATTTTCTAAAAAATAAATTATATAAAAAAAATAATTTTTATTGTATTTTTTTTTTTTTTTAATAAAATTTGCTGGTGCGGGAATCGAACCTGGGTCTACAGATTGCCAGTCAACAGCTCTACCATCTGAGCTATATCGACATATTTAATAATATTTAATAGATAAAAACACAATTCACCTGCTGCACACAAGTAAGCTTACTCGTCAAGATACAAAAAATCAAAAAATATGTGGTTACATATATCCTTACCAGTGTTTAAAAAATATTGAGTCTAAAAATAGATTTCAAAAAGTTTTCAAAAAAATCTAAAAAATTATTTTCTATTTGAAATAATGATAAAAATAAGTCATTATCAGTAACTCATTATTATATGTTTTAAAATAATACAGAAGGTAAGTGGGTGTCATTGCTGGTAGTCCAAAAAATAATGATATGTCATTACCGTTTCTACACTGGGTTGTAGCCAAATTTTTTAGGCGCATATTTTCTATTTTTAAGTGCTTGAAATTCCTTGCCCTAGTAATTAATAATATGCATTTTTGTAATTTTAATTTGGTAGATTTGAGGTTAAAAAGAAGAATAAAACTTTTTCTTTATAAACATTAATTTTTAAATCAGACTAGATCTAGTTTCTGCCTTTTTGTATGGACAGCCTTCCTCAGTGATTTTCCATTAAATTGTTGTTTATATGCTTATTGTGAGATTATCTCTATATGATAATTTTTTCAACAACCCGTCGGCTGTGGGATTCGAAAATATGTCGCTACATTACAAACTTAACTGTA
This sequence comes from Leucophora obtusa, assembly GCA_949987735.1. NCBI lineage: Eukaryota > Metazoa > Arthropoda > Insecta > Diptera > Anthomyiidae > Leucophora > Leucophora obtusa. Next base: position 173,686,487 of record OX465298.1, read on the forward strand.
CTGAAGTGTGACGACAGCTTAGTCATCTCACCCAAGTAAGGCCTTGAATGCAATGTAACAAATTCATTGTTTCCTTTCCTTACTCAGCTTTCTGTAATTGTCTTTTACTCAGAAGTGATCTAACACAGCCACATACAAACATTCTATTTATACCATACACCACTACGTGGAGAGGGTTTGTACTGATGTTTGTAACACCAAAAAATATTGGCTCAGATTCACTTTTTATTTCGATTTAACGATGTCCGTCTGTCCGTCCGTCTGTCCATGCATTTTTGTGCGCACTCTACAGGTAGCAAATATTAAGATATTTTGATGAAATTTTGTACACCGACTTACTTTGGCCCGAGGATGACGCCTATTGATTTTGGTTGAAATGGGTCCATGTTTAGACCTAGTGCCCATATAAGGGTTCCCCCAAAATTGGATTGATTACACGCTGCATGTCGCAAATACGAAGATATTTCAATGAAATTTGGTACACAGACCTATGTCGGCCAAAGCCTATTGATTTTGGTTTAAATCCGTCCATGTTTAGACCTAGTGCCCATATAAGGGTCCCCCAAAATTGGCTTGATTACACGCTGCATATCGCAAATACGAAGATATTTCAATGAAATTTGGTTCGTTGACTCAACTGGTCTCAAAGAAAAAGCCTATTGATTCTAGATAGGATCGGTCCATATTTGGACCTATCGCCCATATGGGCTATATTTTCGATTTTCTCTTCTTTTATGATTTTATAGAAAATTTTTACCCAAGTCTGTTTTAAACCATTCAAATTTCGGATCCAAACATTAGTTGGCTTTAAATCAGACTGGTGTAGAGTATTATATAGTCGGCATGCCCGACTTTAACTCTTTTACTCGTTTTTGTTTATCTTCCAATCTCCTTCGTGTCTCCTTTTTTCGAAAATGTCGCCATACTGACGTATGGTTTTTATGTTCAAGAGTAGCCAACTTGCATATGATGGAGACGGATTGTCACGGCGCATTTCTTAATGTATTTTTAGTACGGTGTTTTTTTTTAATGTCGTTGTGATTTATATAGGCAATTGTTGATCTATTGTTCTTCTTTTAGAAGTTAAGGCTATTTTGGTTTTTTTTTTATATTGCGAAATTTGGAGGAACTGACACTAAACAGCAAACTAAATTAGTTTTTCTTACTACTTAGTCTCAGTTAAAAAACTGCATTTAAAAAAATTGTTCAACACATTTTTTGCGATAACTGTTTTAAAAATCACTCGAATATAATTTTTTTAGTAGGCTTTGAAATGAATGTAAGAAAATTCCATGTTTTAAATTTTTTCACTAGAAACTTTTATTCGATTCAAAATGTCAAGCAAATTAGAAGTGCGAAAAACATTGTGAAAACTGTTCAAAACCAACCTCAATGGATGTCTAATAAAAATAGCTTGGGAAAAAACAGTTGGCCCGAAAATGGTTTCTAGAGTTCTAAAGAAGTTTAAGGGAGACTTGGAGATCACTCGAAAGCCAGGTTGTGTCAGAAAAAGGGCATCTGCAACTAAAATAATTCGAACAAAATCAGTGTCATGTAGCAGAAAAATACCAATATTTCAGGGAGAAAAATCGCTCAAAAAGTGCTAAAAAAAGGACGCTGGCCTGAAAACTTTTAAAGTACAAAAAGTTCCAGGGCGGAATGCCGTAAAGAACACGGAAGAAAAACAACTTGCCAAAATATTAAAAAAATTTTTTTGAAAAATTCAATTGCAAATTTATGAAGTACGAGATGTATGTTTCAGCCGACTTCTCACATCTTCCAGGCCAGGAATTCTACAGTGCAGACTCACGAGGGAATGTGGACGACAAATTTAAGACAAAAATGCAATCGAAAATACCTGGTCTGGCAAGCTATCTGCATTTGTGATCTTTCGTGACCGCAGATACAATAAACTCGGATATTTATAACAGAGGGTGCTTGGGAAGAGACTAAAGCCTTTTGTTACACAACATGAAGTGTCTTCTTTCTTTTGGCCTGTAGTGGTACCTAAATAATAATGTGCTCTTGGTGCCTCGAGAAGAAAATCCACCAAACTTTCCATAACTCAGGCCAATTGAACGGGCTTTGGCCGAAAAAGGAATTAAGGCAACAAAAAAAGTCGCCAAAGATATTTTACAGCTTGAATATAATACCATAAAAGAGTTGATGAAAAGACTATCAGAAAAATTAAAAAATTATAAAATTAAATGATAAAAATTTCTATATAGTTTTATAATAATCTTATAAAAAATATATTTATAAAAGAGTTTTTATTTTTAAAATTGAATGACCGATTCAGCAGATTTTTTGAATTATGTGATGGACAATTGTTTCATACGCAGTCCTTATATATCAGGTATGGGCACATAAATGGCTTGAAGGGCCAAATTTGGGATTTCACAAACTAACGGAGGGCCGCACCAATTAATACATTACTCGAGAAATACCTACATCGAAATCTTTTCTATTTTTATAATTTTTTATATTTTTCAACCAAACATATTTAAAAATATAAGGCTCAGACTCAATAAATGTTTTTAAAATATTTTGCCTCCATAATACGAATCTGAAATCAAAAAACTTTGTCGAATTAATCTTCGAAAATATAGTTCTCGTTATTTTAAAAAATTTGGTTTAAGGTTTTCACCAATTTTTCAAATATTTTTAAATTTATTTAATAGATTTTGATCCCTTGACTGATAACCCGGCCAGAAAATTTTGATACTTTTATGAGGGTTCTTACTTATCGCTTGTTATCGCTGTTTTCTATATTACAATATGTACACTGAAAATATTATTACAGTAACTGACTGTAGTTTATTTAAAAAGTTATCCGTACATTTATTTTTAAATGATTATTCAGTTCAAATACAAAGAAATATATTTTTTAACTTATTTTGTCGTTTATTTAAAAAATAAATTACATATAAATACGGATTTTCTGTTACAGTTAATATTTTCATTTAAAATATTTTGTTAAAAAAAGAATTCCTTTTCGATTTCTAGGTCAGTTCAAAAAACGAAATAAACTAAATATCATTTATTCTTATGGATTTTGTAGTTAATTTTTTTAAATTTAAAAAAACCAAATAAATGAAAAATTATTATTTCTTAAGGATTTTGTAGTTTATTTATTAACATTTAAAAATAAATAAAAATTTCTTTTGATTTAAATGAAAAATCAGTAAACCGGTTTTCAAGGGATTTTTCATTTATTTTAAATTACATTTTCAGTTAATTTAAACTACAAACTATTTTGAGTGTATAAATTTTATATTCTGATTTAAATTTAAATTAATTTATTCAAGTTTTTTTTTTAATTTAATTAATATTTTTTTTAATTTAAAAAATTTTTTTTGATTGTTTTAAAATTTATGAAGGCCCGCACGAAATTGGTTGATATAGAGATAATAGTAATACGTTTTCTGATGGTATCCTGTGAGTTCTGGAGCAAAAATAAGAACTCATTTTACAAGTAGGGACTCTTGACTAGCTTTGTTATTTTCAATAATAAGTGTGTTTGCGTACCCGAAAATTTGTACAAATTCGTACAAATTTGTAAAGTTTTTACTGGAAGGTGTTTGTTTACACAATTACTCAGTAAGGAGAGAGGAAAAATAGAGAGTAAAGTGTCAGTTCAATACCAGAGAACTTACAAGTTTTTACTGGATGAATTTTTGCTATTAAGAATTTGTAAGAAAAAAAACATATGATTGAAAACATATGATTGAAAAAACAAAACATTTGTCTAAATAATTTTTAAATAATTTTTTGTAGGAATAAAAAATATTTAAATAAAAGCTTATTTACGATGGAAGAAATAAGTAAGTGATTATTTTATTAGGTTTTATTTATTAATCCAATAATTTGAATAGGTTTATTTCGCAATCAGCTATTTACATATTTTCTAGTGATTTTTTAGTTTGATTTAGCGATATTTTTAGAAAAGAAGTTGGCAGCAGTATTTTACTAATTCTTACAATTTTTCTGTGTGCGCACATTTTTAGATATTTTTCTGTTTGAGAGTAAATTTTGTCTTACTCTCTGTAAATTTGTTACTGAGTAATTTTTACTGGACTTTACTGGAAAAGTAACCAAACACACCTAATGTTTGCCAGAAAGCAAATACATTTTGAGGATTTTTCAAATATATTCTTCTGTTTTAAAAAGTTTATTGTATTTTACTATCGACATAATGCAATTGCCTTTATAAAAAATTGTTATTTAGCCGAAAACTATTTAAGATCTGAAGACCACAATCACAACTTTCGAAGAGCGAAAATTATCACAACTTCTAATGCATCAAGACTTCCCAGCAAAATCTTTCATTACCAAATAAGTGGTTATATAATGAAACTAAAATTTTTTGCTACTTATAATTCGGCGTCAATACTAGTTATTTTGGTTAGACGAAGCCGTTTTCATACGCGCGACTACTTATTTAATTATAAAGATAATGTGATATTTGCAACTACTTATTTTTTAACCACTAGTAAGTATATGAGTAAGACTTATTATTTAACAACTTCTAAACACTTTTTTTAACTGCGTATCAGTATACAAATAACTACTTATTTTGGTAACTACTTTTTTTATATATTTTTCTAATACACAAATTCTGTGCGTTTTTTCATGCAGCGAATATGGACAACTACTTACAAAAACGACCTTGTCGAATAAAAATAATGAGTTTTGACACGGAATTATAAGCAGTAAAGCCTAATTCTACTGCTTGTTATTTATTATTTAGATATTAGTAATGAGCACCCATTACTGAGATTTTGCTGGGTTAATGTACAGTTTATGGTTCGTAAAAATATCCTGGGCAGCAAAACATAAAACATCAATTTTTTTAAAATTTACAGCAGTATCATGTTCTTTCCTATGATATGCACGTATTAAATTCATTGATGGAAATGCAAAATTTAAACTACTTTTACTTTTGAGTTTTATTTATTCCGGAATTGGTAGTAATTCAAAATTTGACATTTCCATCAATGAACTTAACATGTGCGTGTCATACTGCATTTTGCCCATCCCAGAATTTAAAAAAAATATACATTAGAGGTTTGTGCGTTCAAAGCATCTTGGCCGTTTAATAGCTGTCGGTGAAAATTTGTTTTTAGGCTCAACTTATTCATAAATACCAATATCCTGTTGAAACTCATTATGTTACCACCGAAGACAACTATATATTACGTTTACATCGTATACCAAAACCTAAAGCCCCATCGTTATTACTAATGCATGGTCTGGAAGACAGTTCAGCAACTTGGATACTAATGGGACCCCAAAAAGCACTAGGTAAGTAATAAAAATTTCTGAAAATCTAAAACTAAAACTTTTTTTCCTTAAGGATACTTTCTTTTTGACAATGGTTACGATGTTTGGTTGGGTAATGTTCGCGGTAATCGTTATTCTCGTAATCACACGCTGCTCAATCCTAATACAGATACTGGCTTTTGGAAATATAGTTTTCATGAAATTGGTTTGTTTGATTTACCAGCTCTAATTGATTATATTTTGAAACAAACCGGTTATAAGAAAATTGGATATGTTGGTCATTCTCAAGGTACTACAGCCTTTTGGGTATTATGTTCGATGCTTCCGGAATATAAAGATAAAATAAACATTATGCATGCATTATCGCCGATTGCTTTTTTAAAACATATAAAATCACCAACTGTAGAATGGGGAAGAAGTCTTTTAACAGCATTTAAAAAACAACTTAATGAAGTTCTCCCTTATACGAATAAGTTTTCCAAAATGTGTTTTACTTCCAAGAATACTGAAGAAATATGTGTGGGGATTTTTAATCAAATCGTGGGAGTAGATAACGAGCAAATTAATAAGGTACGTCGAATACAATTATCATTAAATTTCGAGCATTTAGATGTTTTTTGAGAACTTATTATTTCAGTTAGAGAAAACCAACTAAAGCGGCACAAATTTAATGAAAATATTTACACTCTTTTTCATATTATTTCTTAAATAAAAACTATAAAATTTTAGACAATGTATCCTGTAATCTTTGGTCATGTTCCATCTGGTTCCAGTTTTCAACAGTTTGATCATTATAGTCAATTAATAGACTCTAATCGATTTTGTCAATATGATTATGGTAAAAAAGAAAATCTGAAACGTTATGGTAAACCACAGCCACCTGATTATCAATTAGAGAACATCACTGTTCCTGTTGCTCTGTATTACACTTACAATGATTATCTTTCCAGTGAAGTGGATGTGAAGAGATTAGCCAAAATATTGCCCAATGTTGTGGAAGATACTCTTTATCCTTACAAGACATGGAATCATATGACTCTATTATGGGGCAAAGATGCTAGGGAGTTTGTTCATAAGAGAATGTTGGAAATAATGAAAAATTATTCTTAATTGTAACTGTAATCAAATAGGTTATTCAGTGTTATTTATAAATCGAAATTATAAGTTTAAAATTTAATGGTATATTAGGTAATATTAACTAGTGATTAAAAAGAAAATCATTGTTTACGCCTTAATTACATTAACTCGTAAAATTTTAATCTCTGATTTTACTCTAAACATTGATTAAAATTAATTACAGAAATTTCTGTGATTAAACCTTAAACGTAGATTTTCACCCTACAATTAATGTTAGTAATTAAATTTTTTCTAATGTTGATAACTTTTTAAAAAATTTACGTAGACCTATCAATTTGTATAATAACAATTTTACAACATCTCATTGTGTTATCTTAATGATGCCAATCATTAGTAAAGTACTTGGTAATGCATACCTTATCCAAAAAGATCAATTTGAATGGGGAAAATATTTGGGGGAAATTTAAATCATATGGCATTATATTGGCATCTGGTGAATGCCTTGTTGGAATCGGTCATAACTTTAATTTTCCTTCCGTACAAACAAACCCCGATTCGTGAGAGAAAATTTCTCTCAAGTATATGAACACAAATGTTTTTTTGAGCATGTATTTAAGGTGTATCAGAACAATTTTATAGTTCGACCGTTTAGAAATGAAAATAATTTAACTTTTCAGGTTAAGCCGAGAAGTACACTTAAAATAATACGCCAGTAGAAAAACCTGTCAAACGGGTTTCAAATCGATTTGACTAATTTTTAACAAACTTTTAGTTGAAAGGATTTTAGTTATCTTCATTTAACACAATACTAAAAATAATCCTAAGTACTTTAACTAATTTTGAGCGTTAATTTTTAAAATTATTTGTAACTAATTTTTAAGAACCTATTCGTTAAATTTTACACAATTTATTGTTAAAATATAATATTCTCATGTTTCTGTTTTTACTCGGTAGATGGCGCCACCAGTGTATCCGAAGTTTGAAAAATGGCGCTATTTCTTTCCCTCCCGATTTTTTACAATGATCCATATCTCGAAAACTAAGAGACATAGAGCAAAATTGACGAAAATTTTGACTACCCCTAACCGTGAAACTCCCCAGCGAAAGGAGTTATCTCTATCCAAAAACGGACCATGGTGGTATCTTGGACACTCGGAAACTTCAGTATAATTACAAATAAAACTGTTGTTTTAGAATTTTTTTCACTTAAATTTAGATTTGTTAAAATTAACAAAAAAATTTTAAAATCAACAAATTTTATTTTATGCCAAATAAAAACAGTTTAAAGTAACAAATTTTTCTGTCCAGCCAACAGACTTATTATTTTAAGTGTACGTAATATGTGAAGTTTAGGGTGGATTTAAGGCCATCCCCCCCCGCACCTTCCAGAAATGTGCCTTTGGGTATATATACACCATGCAAAAAATTAAGGTGATCGTATAACGGGAACACGTGCCGCATCGGCCCTGAAATTTAAAATACGATTTACAAGGCAAAAAAATCAATGTTTTTGGCTTTTTTGAAAATACTGGCTCTCAAATAGCTGTAATTTGGGAAAATGTAAATAATTTAAACTGAATTACCTTTCTGGGAATGTATGAAAATCTGATATCAGTTGGAAAATATTTAAGTAATTGCAATTTCCTCAGACCATTGTATGGTTAAAATGAGATAAATTATGAAAATCATAAAAAATAAAATATTTTTTCCAAAAATTTACAATGTTATGCTCTTGTTTCATTTTTAAGATCCACAAATATTCAAATATAAATTTTTGTCTCTCTTGGTTTATGATAACCTAGTCCCAGGTATGGCCATAGTTGGAATTTTTTTATAAATTTGCAAAACTCCAGTTTTGAGTTTTTTAAGATTTTGTTCAACAAAATATAGAAAAAAATAAATACACCTTAGAGAATAATTGTGCTGAAAATTACACATATCCCTTTTTTAACTTAACAGCGACGGCGTTTGAAATTTGAAAATTTTAGAGAAAAGTGTGATTTTGGCCAATAATTTAGATAATATGTAGTATTAATTTTTGTGCGTTTTTAGCTAGATGTAATTAAATCACTTCGGATTTCTTTTAATGCTGATACAAGAGATTGTTTTTCGAAAATTTTGCAAAACTCTGACAACGTTAACCCTTTCTTTACCAAAGTCAAAAATGAAAATTTTGAAATTTTCCGATTTTTCCTGGAAGTATATCAAAACAATGTGTTGTCTCATGCGGAATTTGGTGAAAATTATCCAAATAACTCTGTTAACACCAAATTTTATACATAGTAATAAAAAATTAGAAACTAACCCTTATAGCCACATGGGGTCAAAATGACCCCAAATTCTTGAAATGTTAAAAAGTGCCACTTGACATGAAAATCGTTATAAAAATCTTTAATTAAGCATTTTATAGAAAAAAATCAAAATTAACCTGTTTGAGAGCACGATGTCAAAATTACCTTTTTTTATGTTAAATAATGCTGGTCAGCTGAAATCGTATTTCAAACTTCAGTGCCTCCGCGGCACGTATTCCCGTTTTCCGATCACTATAATTTTTAGCATGGTTTCTTTTTTATACCCAAAGGCACATTCCTACGGGGGAGTGGACGGCCTTAAATCGCAAGTTGAGAAATAAGATCCACCCTAATAGATATAGATACCCAGTCGGAAAAATACAAACGGGAAAGCGATGGTAAAGCAAAAAGTGCTTTCCCATTCCCAAAATGATAACATCATTAGACAAAAGGACCGGCCGTTCAAAAAGCGCCGGAAAAGCACTGAAGAAACAAAATTTTTGAACGTTGGCAAAACGCTGGCATAACCAATAAATAGGTGGTCTGGAAATATATTTTCCAAAATAAAATTTAAAAAAAGTTCATATGTATTTTTTTGGTCCTGCCGTGATTTGAACCCAGGTCGTCAGATTGGCAGACGATTGCTCTATCCACTGAGCTAACGACACATATAATACTTGGTGGCGAAACACAAAAATGAGTTATAACAGCTCTCCTGGCAAACAATTTTTTGTAACTAATATGCTAGCGTTGGGAGAGCAATAAAAAAGTTGATCTTAAAGGAGCTTTTCCACAAGCAAAAAAAATTATTTTATAGAACAAAATAATTTTTAAATTAAAAAAAATCCACAAAAAATGTTTTTCTTGCAACCGGATTTGAACTCGGAACCTCCTGACTACAAAGCTTTTTTAAAGAAGCGTCAGCATTTTTATAAAATCATTGTCCTACCAGTGAATTTCTTTTTGTACCACTGGTAGCATTGGCTAGGTACATGCGCGGCTCCAGCAATTAATATAAGGGGAAAAATCATACGCCTCAGTGGCCAACTCAATGTATTTGTCTACTGTGGCGCATGATTTTTCCCCTTATATTAATTGCTGGAACCGCGCATGGCTAGGTAGCACTGGATAACCACTGGTTGCAAACCTTGGCATATCACTCTTAGACCATTCTTTGCCAGTGGTTTTTTTTTATAAACCACCAAAGTTTTTGTAAAACAACTACTGGAAAAATGCTTTTTGCAAACGCTGGCAAAGCGTCCCCAGTGAGTGTTCTCCCAGTCATTTATTTTCAACACCGTGGTTACCCAGTGCTATGCCAGTGCTTGATTTTTTGTGCCATTGGCGATTTCTGATTGGGTATATAATTATATATAAATTTTAACTAAAATCAGCAGCAATTTTCCATAAAAATATGCTTTTCGAAAATAATAAGAACTGGATAACAAAAAAAGTGCAACATGTTCGGATATGTATCGGTAGATGTATATCCGAAAAAGCTTTCTTTTGATACTCATTTTGTCTAATATTCATTAAGGGTCATATGCATAATCACCCAGGTAGAAAAATACAAACGGCACAATGTTGGCCCGGTATTGGAGGCGGTAGTACATGTACTGGCAATGCGTCGGATTTTTAACGTTCACTGTACTGGCATGTTGTCGAAATGATAACACCAATAAACGCTTGGCCGTAGTAATTTCCCAACGTTGGCGCAGGCTTGGGATTTTATTCTTTTGGTATTATCCCAGTACATTTAATAACAAATTTAGTAGTTTGCTAGAACTTTACTGTCCTCTTAGTGTACATCACAGATTTTTAATGTATTCTTTCGAAACTTCACAAGAAAACAATGGCGATGTCTCTCTTACATAAATAATTGTGTAATAGATGTAAAAATTCGTAAGATTTATTTATTTATTTTATTTTTATTAATTCTTCTATTACATAACCGAGCCCTTAGGGCCTTATATGGTTTATAAAATTGTTAATTTTAATAAATTAAAAAAAGCTCGTTAATTTTCAGAAAACAATACTGGCCAAGCACGTTTTAAGTAGTACCGACATTTCGTAAAAAACAGTGCTCTCCCAGTACAACTTTTGTTGTAACGTCGGCAATTTCTACCTGGGCACTTTTATAATTTATAAGTGACTTATAAAACAAATTTTCCATACAAATTCATTTTATAAATGTATTATAAGATTTTCAAATTATTATGCATAGTCACTAGGGTATTCAATTAATCGGATTTTTATTTTAATCGATTAATCGTGCAAATAATTATTCGGGTTTTTTCTTAACCGGTTAATCGAACAAAATTTTAAAATTAATCGATTAATCGAAAAACTATGAATTATACCTACATTTATTTTCTGTAAAATAATATACATAGAGTTGTTTTGTTTTTAATAATTTTATTTAAATAAAGGAACAAAAACAAATTCAGTAACTCTTCTGAAATTCATAAAAATAAAAAAAAATTAATAATTGAGATCAGATTTTGTCAATATTTTTATTTTTTCTGTCCCCTCTTTCACATATTAAAATTTTATCCAAATCGGGGACAACCACACCCGAAAGAAGAACATAAGACCCCGTACCTGAATTTGTATCTCTTTCGTATGCATTGAATACATAAAAGACGTAAATGAGAGGAATGCTAAAATTTTTATTTTACAATGAGTGTTATTTTTGTTCGGTTTAAGATCAAATATTACAAATTCTAAATAGAATTTACAATTTTTATTTTACAACCAATAGAGAAAAATCCACAGACCAAATTGTTAAGTAATATTCCTTAATTGCAACATGTTAGTATTTATACGGCATATTGAGTTAGGATGTTATACACAAAAATAAAACAACCGTGTAAAAGTTTCTTTGCTTTAGTTCTAATTTCTATAAATAGAATTAAAAAAAAAAAGAAGCTTGAATGTTAAAAAGCACGAGTCATTGCTTTACATATTGAAGGAACTTCAATGAAAAAGCACAACTACAACATATGGAAAAATAATAGCTTTGTGGTTTTCGTTAGTTATAATAATGAAAAATGGATAAGTAAAAATGTTTGAAATTATTTCTCAAAATGCATTTCTTTGAAATTGAACATATATATACAAAAAACTAAAATCTACATTATAGCCTAGAGAGGACCCCATAAAGAAAATCTGATGATAGTGAGCGGTGTCACTTGAAAATGCATTAATTGTCAACCATTGGTTCTAGGAAAGTTTTTTTCATAAGTTTTTCTCTATTGGTTGTAAAATAAAAATTGTATATTCTATTTAGAATTTGTAATATTTGATCTTAAACCGAACAAAAATAACACTCATTGTAAAACATCTTAAGATCAACTAAAAATCTACAATTTTTATTTTATTAATTCAGAGTTCTCACTAAACAAGCTTTATTACATTGAACATTAATTATAATTAATAATTCTAGTAATCATTAATTACAATACTTAGTATTGCTATCATTTTATATAAACGTTTAAAAAGTCGTAAAAAATAATTAAAAATTTATTATACGTAAATAGATACCACTAATTTACTAGATAAGTCACAACAACAGGGTAGTAATTTGGAAGATGACAGAGCAAACTGTGATAAAAGTTATTTCGTTTTTGTTTTTTCTTTGGGATTTAATTTGTTTATTAACGCTCCTACTTGAAAACACTTAAATTCTCATTGAGTTGAAGCTAACAAATATTTCTAGAAATTTTAAAAGGTCGTCTCTTAATTATTTTCTTAGGCCATAAGGAAATCCGGATAGGTAAAAGCCTACAACAAATTATTTATCACAATTTTTTAAAAAATTTTTGAGTTTTTAGCACATTTACTTCAATAAAAAATTTATATTTTTTAAAAATTTTTGTAATTTTCTACCAATTTCGATTAATCGTATGAAATTATTCGAAGTAATCGTTATTCGAAATTTGGACATTATTCGAACTATTCCAACAATTTTTGGGAAGAATTGTTCGATTAATCGAATAACCATTAATCGATTGAGTGCCCTAATAGGCACTTAAAATTGTAAGAAATAAATTAAATAAACCTAAAATCGGTTAAGTTTTAACTCCAATTTCTAACCCCTTAACATTAGATTGGGCTGCTAGATAATTACTTTTCTTTTCGCCTCTATCTCATATCCGAATCTTATTAAGATCGAACAGAATCCATTGGGCTACCTTCCCTGTTAGCTGAAACACTTTGTAATTGAAAGTTTTTATGAATTTTTAGAATTGCAAAAATTGCTGAAGTAATAAAAGCAAACAAACCAGTGAGAGAAGCAAACAATTAGGTTTTTTGCGTATTAAATAGAGTGTTATTATTGTATAAATTTTGTATTTAATTAAAATCAGTTAATTGTTTACTTTTATATTTTTTTTTTTTAATTTAATTTTTATATAAATTTTAATGTTGTCATTGCATTAATGCAAAATAAAATGAGGTTTGCTTGCTTTAGGTTGAACAGTGGCCTTAAACGTACAAAAAGTTGTAAAAACTTTGCATCTTCTAAACTAGTGGACTGATTGGAAAAAAAAATATAGAGCTATTTGAAGAGGTAAAGAGGCTTTCTGTGGAACAGGGTGTATTAAGTTTATAGTAATATTTTTTGCTAACAAAAATAATGGGAACAGACCCACTTTTTAGTACACCGACCAACTCAGAATCATATTTATTGTGGGTCGATTTAACGATATCCGTCCGACCGTGTCCGCGCTTATATATTTGTAATCAAATCAATTCCGATGAGATTTGGACGAAATTTCGCATGCAAGTCTGTATTGGTCCAGGAACGAACTCTTGCAAAGGAACTTCACTCAGATAAAAAAGTTAGTAAATTTTTAGGATTTTTAGTACATTTTTTTTAGTAATTACGGATTTTTTTTTTACTAATTTTCGTTACTGATTTTAGCAAAACATATTTGTGCATCAAGTAACATCAATGTTACCAAATGGCTACACCATGCATTTACGGGTTAAAAAAAATAACTGTAGAACAGTTTCCAATTTTTACTCCAAATGTCAAGTATGGTGAAGTAATTTATACATTTTTCACAATCGAAAGAAAAAATATATTATTTTTTTTTACTTAGTCCTGATGTGCGGATTGTCATACGCGCTGTTTATGACAACCATTATTACAAATTTTACTAAATATATTTATTGCACAGTTAATTTAAATTTCCTTCTCGGAATTTGGTCTATTTTTTTGGTTTGAAACTACTGTGCGGTTGTAAACGAAATAAATAAAAGAAATGATGATCTTTAGTACTGAACTAGTTTACTCTGTAGACTTTGTTGTGAATCTTCAAAACGGAAGTAGTTATGTCAGGTTTAAAGTGCGCAAAAATTTAGTTTAATTATGACCAGTTTATTTATTTTTTTTTATGACAAACAACACAAAAATGTTGTAATTCATTTGCGTGTTTATGTGTTTTTAACAAACAATTTATTTTGTTGAAAATATAGCACTAGAAAACTTTCAAAGTTTGGATTACATATTTATTTTTCTTAACTACTTTCCCGGCAAAAAAATTTTAATATTTTGAAAGCAGTAAAAATACGAAGCGCTTAAAAAAGCGCTTCAAATTCTGCTTTATAGAGTTGCGCCACTTTATACAATACACAAAAAATTTTGCAATTTGATTGTATACCCTGCAAAACTGCCTTAAACGAAGTAAATTGTAAGCAAGTTATTTAAAAAATTATAGTGCTACGCTATTCCCTTACGACGAAGCAGGTTGTAACTTACAACTTGTAAGGGAGTTAATAAAATATAAGTTATCCAACGATTAATGCGCACAAAATCTGAATAATCCCAATCGTGTTTTCCCTTCTTACTAGAGTTTAATGTAGAGATGCCACATAAACATAAGTCAGTCTGCATTTCAAAGTCGGCAAATGAATGTATTTATTTTCATAAGAAGTCGCGTTTAAATGCGCTCAATGAAAATCATGAATTTACTACATTTTTTCAGCAGCAAATAAAGCAATGTTTTTTACAAAAAAAGTGCATGAATTTATTCGCGGTTAAATGAACTTACTAAAAACATGAATTTACTGCAATTTTTCAGTAGCGAATAATGCGCTTTTTCTCACAAAAATCGTTCTTCCAAGCGGGCCCTTTGTATTGAAAAATCATGCCTTCCGTAAGCAGCTTTGTAAGGGATTAATTTTATTTATTCCCTTACAAAGCTGCATCCAGCGAAGCAGGTTTTTTGCTGGGTTAGAGTAGTGGATATAAGCAGGATTTTATTAACACCAACACTAAAACTCATAGGTATACAAAATTTTAGTTACATTAGAGTTAAATTTTAGTAATTTGAAAATTACAATTTATTCCGATAAAATCAGCAACAAATTTTGCTGAATATTAGTAAACAAAAAATAACGAATAAAATTTGTTATATTTGTGTTATATGAGAATGCAAATAACAAATAGTCTAGATTTTTATTCGCAATAAAAAATAATAAAAAAAATAGAATATTTAAAAATGTTTCCTACTATTGTCATATTTAGTATTTAGCTAAATTGTTTTCATATATTTAGTTAGAATATTCTTCCACCTCAAGTCCAAATTCTAATATGATATTGTCATATTAGATTTTTATTTGTTGTTTCAAAAAGGTGTTGATCATTTTCATGATAGATGTAGGTATTCCTTCCCGAATATACTTTGTATTTTAAAAATTTAATTTTCTTTGAATTTTCTGAATGTTTGTTTTCATAAAAATGTAAAAATATTTTTTCATTATTAAAAATATCATAAAATAAAAAACATCGAATTAATTTTATAATAAACGAATTATTTTAATTTTAATACCGCTACAACTGGCGATCCTGCGCAACGAAATAGTTCATATCACAGTATTGTAGGTATTCCTTCCCGAATATACTTTGTATTTTAAAAATTTAATTTTCTTTGAATTTTCTGAATGTTTGTTTTCATAAAAATGTAAAAATATTTTTTCATTATTAAAAATATCATAAAATAAAAAACATCGAATTAATTTTATAATAAACGAATTATTTTAATTTGAATACCGCTACAATAGATAATACAATTGTTTCGTAGACATCACTCTACTCTTCAGTTGTCCGCAATAAGAAAATGATAACTTTCTTACTCAAACCAAGACATTACATAAGGTACAAAAAATCAACGGGACGAGAATTTTGTACTTTCGTATATGAACTGTCTGATTTGGTAAAACCAGCTATAAATCAACTCCTTTTTGAAAGCAACAATTACATAAAAGTACCCTTATATAGTCGATTTATAGCTGGTTTTACCAAATCAGACAGTTCATATACGAAAGTACAAAATTCTCGTCCCGTTGATTTTTTGTACCTTATGTAATGTCTCGGTTTGAGTAAGAAAGTTATCATTTTCTTATTGCGGACAACTGAAGAGTAGAGTGATGTCTACGAAACAATTGTATTGTCTATCATGAAAATGATCAACCCCTTTTTGAAACAACAAATAAAAATCTAATATGACAATATCATATTAGAATTTGGACTTGAGCTGGAAGAATATTCTAACTAAATATATGAAAATATAGAAAGTCCGAAAAAACAATTTTTGTATTTTTTAATGCAAAAATTAAAATAATTGTTAAACTGTTTTTATTTAATTAAAATTTAATTGAAATTTTGTGTATTTAACAGTTTTATTTTTGCTGTTCTTTCCTTACTAATATTTAGCATGCAGGGAAAGAATGTCTTGCGACTTCTGTTATGTACCATCTAACTCTTAATCACACTTTTTTCAATTGTGTATAATTTTATATTTATTCTCCTGTATTAAAATTCCATCAAATAAATCTGAAGCTTTTAAACAATTCATATCCATTACCTTTTTATGTTATGTTATCTCTTGTGTATATTTGCTTAAATCTTAATGGTTAATTATCATTAATTTTATGCATCATCACGTTATAAATTTTCTCTTCCACGATTATTGTAGTACATGCCATCCATAAACATTGTTTTCGTAGTTGGTGTTGAAATATACTGCATTTAACCAACGTCAATGTCTGAACATGCGATACATGTTTTATACAATACATACCAAATGGACCCATTATAATTATTCTATGACCATAAGAATTTATCTAGATTATTCTTTGTTTTACTCTATAGAATACTCGTACATACATTGTTTAAGAATGCCTTATGTTTATGACTGTAGACGTCTCGCCATTTATGGCCAAAATTTGTAATAACAAAAAATTTTAAATATTCACTATTGATGCTGTTGTATGTAGCTGCTGCTCCTGACTATTCGTTTACATTGTTAAAGTGTGAAAAAAAACCGAGTTATCATTTAGTAAAAGTCTAGACAATGCAATGACATGTCAATATATAAAAATAAAAATTCGCATCATTGTTTATATCACCTACACTTACCAACTCGAATTCGAAACCAAAACACCGCCCACTTGTTTACAAAATTGTAAATAGTATTTGATAACATTTGTATTGTTTTTGTTGTTTCCTATCGGAAAAACAAAAACACCAAAAAACAAAAAGGAAACGGAAATGCAAGGTTAAACAAAAAATATTTATTTATAAAATATAAATAAATTGTTTTGTATAAAAAGGTTAGTGTTGCAGATGCAGACACGGGATTATAATATTGAAATAATAATAAAGGATCTTTAATATTAAAAATTTTAACTACTTTTAAAATTCTGGCAGTTTTTTTTATAAAACATGGGTCGAATTTTTAAGCCAGCTGTTCTAAGCAAAATTTAATACTTTTGTACAAACTGTATCATTATTGCCACAATAAAATTCCCATCTCTGTTAACACATTAGCCCTGATGATCTCACTCTCTCGGTATTCCCCTTGCAATACACTTTGTAACTTTTATCTGCTCTTATTGCTCCTTTTTTTTTTGGTTTGCTTTGTTTTTTAAACCATATTGACTTCTTGTTAAACACCAGCAATTTCACCGCAATTTATTCCATGAGAATGAAAAAGGTCCTTGTTTTTTCCAGTTCACATCAAACAAATATAAACACAGAATTGCAGTCACAATGGCATTCCTCTTTTTGTTTATAAAACAATAACAACAAGAACAACAAAAATTGCGAACAATGTTTATATTTTGATTTCCAATGTTGTTACCATATTTTTGTATATTTTTCCTGCTATATTTATGGTAAATGAGGTGGGATGGAATCATGTTTACGCATAAATTAAGGTTCTTATCATTTGCTTTGCAGTAACAATGAAAAATTGAACTGGAAAAAATATAGAAAACCCTAGACATTGAAATATTTATTTAAAAACACACACAAAAAAAAACTAGACAACAACATCGATTAAAGCAAAAAGAACACACTATTTTATAAAAGAAGGAAATGTTAAAAAAGTTCCGATGGAAGAAATTAAGTTCCGATTTTTGTATGTACTCTACAAGGGTATTTTGGATCATTTTCTTACAGGAAAGGTGGTGTGGTTTACTCCGATTATGATAAAATTTGTATATGTTATAGAGGAGACACAAGTAATGATCACGTATTTTTTTAACTGCCCCACATCTTACTTGGGAATTTTCCACTGTCATTTAAATTCAGTACCTCTTGCAGAAACTAATGAAAATACAAATAATGTCATTACCATTTAATGGTAATGAAATATTTTGCCTTAGAGAAAATATTACTAACAATAAGTAATGAAACCACATGCATAAAAAACTAATTACAATTCATGAAAACTTCATTTGTTTAGAAAAAAATTTTATGAATTAAGCACCGTAAGCTGTTTGAGTTTCACGTGAAAAACTGTTATACTTCATAGAAAAAAAAAATTATTTTCCACGATAATGAGTTTCACGTGAAAATTGGGTAGAGTTTGTTTTCACGCAAATTTAATGTAAAAGACTATTATTTTTCTTGGGAAAAAGTGATATTTTGTGTTTATTGTGATTGTGTCTTTGTTATAAAATTAAAAAATTGTTAATTTTTATAAACTAAATTGAATTTGAGGCATTTAAAGTTCGAGTGAAATTTTTCCACGAGAAAAACAACTGCTTTAAAACGAAAAAGTTATAACACATAACTTTTTTATGGATGCCCTGATATGGGGGTATTGCTCCAGATCGGATTGGTAGGAAGTGTGGAAAACCAGTGAAAGTGGAGCACTAAACATGGGTAACGAAATAGAATATAATGAAAATCGAGCTCAATTGAAACACTAAACCTGGGATACAATATGGAACGGAACGGAGAATGAAAAGGAATGGAACGTGAAAAGAAATTTGAATTATAGAAATGTGAGAATTTGCATTACCACTTAAATTGTGAGCGTTGTGGTGTAATGGCTAGCGCGTCGGGCTATTAAACATAAGGTTACGGGTTCGATCCTCAGGAACCGCAACACAATTTTAGAAAAATAATATATAGTATGTGTTTGCTATCCCTCACACATATTGCAGCATCCTCCTTTGGTGTTCCCATAGCACTTGACCGCACCCAAGTAAAATAACTTAACACGGCTATGAACTAAAAAGCTTTAACAAAGTTCTCCAACTCATTATCAGATGGCGCGCAACAACTATTCTAAAATTAAATATTTAGCGTAATTACATTGTTGCCATTTTTAAAGCTAAAGTGAATTATAAGACTTCAGATTAGGCTAATTTTTTTCGTTTGCACATAAAAATAACTGATTTAAATTTTTTTGGTCATTTTGACTTCAGTGCATTTATTTTTAAAAAAATCCTAAATTAAAAACATTTTAAGTTTTCTATGCACATTATTTTATAAAACAAATTATTTTAAGGTTTTAAAAATTGTGGGTCATTTTGATCCCAGGGCATATAAGGGTTAATTTCGATGCTTTTCTCTTTAAAATCCCAAATTAAACCTCCTTTTTAATGCATGAATTTTCATGAAGCCATTTAATTTTAACGCTCATTTACAGGAAGGAGAAGAACACATTTTTATTGAAAAACTTAACAGACACAAGGGAATCAGCAGACTGCCGCAGTTTCGTCTCATCCAAAGACTCGTCAGTGGATAGTTTATATGTCAACTTATTAAAGTAATTTTAGTTGTTAATTTGTTTCTATTAGAATAACTAAATCGGGAATCGAACTGGCAACCCTCTACACAGGCTACGACTCGTATCATTATGCCTTAACGAGATACACCAAGGTCGACACAACGATGAGTGTCGCTAATTTAAGTTTTGTACATCACAGCCTACGCAATGTATATTTGTAATCAGGAGAGCCACTAACACACGGGCAATTTATTATTCAATTCGAATGTTTCCTCTCTTAATCCTATTGCTATTTCCTTTTTACAAGTAATTATGACATTATGATGAGCTTTATTCGTATAGAGACAAATTAACAAATAAAATTACTTTTATCAATTGACGCATAAACCAACCATTGGCGAGTGTTTGGGTGAGACGAAATTGCAGCAGTATGGTGATTCCCTTGTGTCTGTTAAATTTTTCAATAAAAATGTTTTCTTCTTCTTCCTGTAAATTAGCTTTAGAAAAATATTCTTTAGTAATTAATTCTAATATTAATTATGATTGTTCTTCGAGAAGGTTATAAACAAATAAAGAAAAGAAAAATATTTTAACGTTTTTGGTAATTTTTTTTTTTTGGTAATTTTGGCCCGATGTGGTGTAAAATATAATAGAAACGGTTCAAGTTCTTCCAATTTTATTCTCGTTGTTTTTAATTTTAAAAATCAAAATAGTGGCTAAATTTTCCCCGAAAGACAAGGAGGTGGTTCAGAAAATTGTACAGAATTTTAACGTAACCAAAAATTAGCGATATCGACCTTTTACCAAATTACATAGTAAAATGTAGAGAGTACTAATCGGTTCTGTACAAACTGTATATTTTCGAAAATCCTATAAAATTTCCATAAGTCTTGCATTATTTTTATCCACAAATAGTCGCCAGACTTAAAATGGCAGAACTTTAAACATGACCAAATTTTTCTTTATTTTTAGCGATTTTAAAGGAAAGTTAACAACACTGAAATTTTAACATAAAAAATAAAACTGTTAAATATACAGAATTTTCATTATTTTTGAGTTAAATTTTTATTAATAGAAAATAACAAATTAACCTGCTAAAAACTGCAAGATATTTTACTAAATATTTAGTAGCCTAAAAAATTTAAAATTTTCGAAGTTTTTTTCAATTTTTTTTTAATGCAAATAAAAATCGAGCCTTTTTAAAATAGCTGTTTACATTTTTTTAGCAAATATTTCTGTTAATGTAACAGGGTAGACTGCTGTTTGCATTCAACTAAACTCAGCTCAGAAATAACAAAACTTTTGTAGATAGAACAGTTCGTTTTTATATTTATATTCTACTAATATTTAGCAAAAGTTACTGCAGATTTTACAGCACTATTTGTAATTTTCAATTAACTGAAAGTTAACTTAAATACATTGAAAATATTATTACAGTAACTGACTGTAGTTTATTTAAAAATCTATCCGTACATTTATTTTTAAATGATAGTACAGTTAAAATGAAAAGAAATATATTTTTCAACTGTTTTTGTCTTTTATTTAAAAAAATAAATTACATAAAAATACGGATTTTCTGTTATACTACATTTATACCTGAGCAAAAACTACCTGGTTTTTGGGTCTTGTAGTTTTTAACTTATCAAAACGCATACAAAGAAAAACTATCAAAAACTAGTTTCATACAAAAACTAAGTGGTTTTTGCTCAAGTATAAATGTAGTGTTACAGTTAATATTTTCATTTAAAATGTTTTCTTAAAAAAATAAACCTTTTTATATTTCTAGGTCAGTTCAAAAAACAAAATAAACTAAATATGATTTATTCTTACGGATTTTATAGTTAATTTTTTGAAAGTTAAAAAAACGAAATAAATGAAAAATCATTATATTTTTAAGGATTTTGTATTTAATTTATTAACATTTAAAAATAAATGAAAAGTTCTTTTGATTTAAACGAAAAGTTAGTAGACCGGTTTTCAAGTGATTTTTCATTTATTTTAAATTACATTTTCAGTTAATTTAGACTACAAACTATTTTGAGTGTGTTACTAAAATCCTCTAAATTTAACAGTTTAATTTTTGCTATTATTATTTCACTAGTATTTAGCAAGAAATCTTCTAATTTAACAGTTTTTTCTACAGCACCAATTTTTAATTGCTTTTTCTGCTATTTTTAGAGATTTATTTCTATGAGTGTACTGATAGATTTCGTCATATTTATTAGAATTTAATCATAAAATTTATCTATACATCTTTGGTTTTCCCTAAAACTAGCTCGTTTCCTGCTTGCAAGTACAAACTATTAACATAGGTTGAGAGAATTACACAGCCATTGATTCAATATCTCTAAATGTTTTAGTCATGTATGCTGCGTACAAGTATAATAACATGTTGCTAGAAATGTTTGTAATTTTTCAATAAGCCCAAATGTAGGCTTTAATTTTTAAATACTATATTTCTATCATTGGTCAATGTTGCCAGTTTTATTGGGCACAAAATCGTTAAAATTTCTGGAAAAAATCGTTAAAATCGTCTAAATAAAAAAAAAGTAATCTAGCGTTTTTGTTTATTAATTGCAGACCTTTAAAAACATAATTCCTTAATTCGATTTATAAATCTAATTAAACCTTGTACGAATCGATTCGCAAAACTCATTTTATTGGTTGAATTCAATCAATGTTTTATAACTTCCCAGACCATACCTGTTGTTCATTTTCATTTATGTGAGTTTTTTTTATAAACAAAGGGTTTTCAATCAATTGTAATTAGTTTTTTTATACATTAGTGTAATTTTATTACCATTAGTAATGTTTTTTCTAATGAAAAATATTTCATTTCCATTAAATGGTATTGAAATTTTTCATTTTGCATTACATTAGTATCAAAATATTTTTTATCAAATAATTTTTATTTAGTATCAAATAATTTTTATTATTAGTAGCAAAATATAGGTAATGACACCTCATTACTATCTGCATTAGCAAAAATGATATATCATTACCTTTTGCATTATTTTATAATATACAATAATGAATTCCTAATAACGGCCTATTGTATTCATTGCTTCTAAATATAAAAAAATTTACTTACTCGTAATAGTTTAAATAAGTACTTTTTACACAGTTAAATTTTATACAGTTTTATTTATTATATGTAAATATGTTTTATGCGTAAATTTTTATGACGAGTACTAAAATTACACACTAGAGAAAACTTAAATTTTTCTGAATGTGTTTGCTTAAGCTAATAGTATTTGCTTAACTCGTTATTTTTAAAAATCAAGTAAGCAATCGGATAACCACTTAACTTTTTTTAAGCATGTGTGTAACCACTTATTATTCAACATCTCATAACTACTTATTTCTTATTTTTTCGTAAGCGAGCGGGTAAGCGTGACTACTTATAAAAACGACCACGCCAAACAAAAATAATGAGTTTAGACGCCAAAAAATAAGTTGTGAGGAGCTAATAATTTCTATTATATAACCACTTATTTGGTAATGAAAGATTTTGCTGGGTGATTATGAAAAAGTCCCAAGTATAAACTGTGAATACCCTCATTGTATATTAAATTAAAATTAACATATGTGCAACAAAAATTTCTAATTAATGCAACAAAAAACTTTAAAAATTAAATTTCTTATAAGTTTTGGGTGTGAAAAAAAGTGTTGCAATAAAGGTAAGTTGTTATTTTTCAACTACAAAACCTAATATTTCAAAAAGGCATGCTCGATGTTACTCCTTTCCGTAGTACCATATTATTCTTAACTTGTAGATAAGGAGTTTTGAAAACACTCTATTTAACCCTTTGACGACCAAACTTGAACAGCTGCAGATTTTCTAGCGAAATTGTTGAAGACATGGACTGTTGGCTGAGAATTATTGTCATGCTATTTTTGGCGCTTTACTATGCCCCCTATTGGAGAAATACGGAACTAAAACCAGAAGATTAATGGACTATCGCTCCTAAGTGGGTTAACATTTTTAAAAAATTAAAATTTTTTATTTTCTCTAAACTTAACGCAGTTCAAAAATAATAAATATTTCTGTGTGTATTTTCCGATTTGATTTTTGATAAAATCTGGCTGATATTTTTGGATGTAGCTAAGACAAAACCAAATTTAATTTAATAAAAATATCTCCATTTCTAAATCAGCATTCCAATTGCAAAGCACTTTAAAATACCCCGCCAAAAGTAATTGCTGAATTAAATCCAATTACATATTGCAATTGATTCTGTATAATGAATTAAATTATATAAAATTGGATATGAAAAATATATAATTTTATCCGTCTATATCGGTTGGAGTCTTGTGGAAAATTGAGATTTGAAAAAATTTCTGCATTTATACTGAGAAGCTGAACCAGTAAAAAGTGAACTAATTGCTTTTGGTTGCACAGAAATTAAGCAGTTAATCCATAGTAACTATATCAGACTTAATAAAATATTTCTTTTTTTCAGCTAAATGAAAGCAAATATTTTACAATATTTTTCAAAGTTAAAAAGCGGTTTCAAACATTTCATTCAAAATTTAAAGCACTTCTTTAGTTCCATATTTTCACTTATTAAAAAGATGTGACTTATCCCCACAACCAAACACTAATTAAACCAACAAGTATAAACCTGTAGAGAAACTACCGTCCTCACCAAATTTTGTTGTTGTGTGGCGAACTTGGGAAAGGCTAAGAAAACATGTTGATAATGTTGTTAAGAGAAAAAATGAGTTGGAAGAGCATTTTGAGAAACATTTTTCGTTTTTTTTCTTTTAAAAAAAAATCTTTGATTAATGTTGTCAAGTTTGATTTTCCATTTAGGGGTTTTTTAATGAGTGTAGTAAATTTTGTTCAACTACTGTTTTTAATAGTTTTTGTTAATATTATTTTAAAAAATTTTAAATAATTTATTTTATTATACAAATAATATATAATTCAACTTATGTTTTTAATAATTTTTGTTAATGTTATTTGAAAATTTTGTAAATAATTTATTTTATTATACAAATAATATATAATTCATTTTCACCGTTCTTGTTAATTTAAATGTATATTATTTTTGTTAAAATAAACTATTATTTTAAAAAATAAAACTATATTAACTATCAGTATTAGTTTTAAAAAACTCAAAATTGACACTATTGACAAATGTTTGTTGGCACGGGAATTTTTTGAATGTTGAGGCAACATTGGAATCTCTTAAATCCTCTTAAAAATCTGAAAATTCTCTTAAAAATCTAAAAAAACTCACTCAACGTCAATGCTTTTTATATAGGGAAATGTGTAAAAAAACACTCAATCTCTCATTTTTTTACAGTGCTTACCAACATGTTTTAGTTTTCTTTCCCGACTTCACGAACGAAAATAAAGAGTAAAGGTTAACAGAGCAAGAGTTGTATAGATACCCACTGATTAAACATAACATATTTAGGGCCATTAATAATAAACAAATTAACCTACAGTTTGAGCTAACTTAGAGTTACAGATGTCAAATTCCATACAAATTTGAATTTTTTAAATTTCAGTTTGTGTGAGTCTAGGCAGTGGGTTTCTATACCACTCTTCCTCTGTTAACCTTTACTCTTTATTTTTGTTCGTGAAGTCGGGAAAGAAAACAAAACATGTTGGTAAACATTGTAAAAAAATGAGAGATTGAGTGTTTTTTTTGCACATTTCCCTATATAATAAGCATTGAGGTTGAGTGAGTTTTTTCAGATTTTTAAGAGAATTTTCAGATTTTTAAGAGGATTTAAGAGATTCCAATGTTGCTTCAACATGGAAAAAATTAACGTGCCAACAAACATTTGTCAATGTTGTCAATTTTGAGTTTTTTTTAAACTAATATTGATAGTTAATATAGTTTTATTTTTTAAAATATAGTTTATTTTAACAAAAATAATATACATTTAAATTAACAAGAACGGTGAAAATGAATTATATATTATTTGTATAATAAAATAAATTATTTACAAAATTTTCAAATAATATTAACAAAAATTATTAAAAACATAAGTTGAATTATATATTATTTGTATAATAAAATAAATTATTTAAAACATTTTAAAATAATATTAACAAAAATTATTAAAAACAGTAGTTGAAAAGAATTTACTACATTCATTAAAAAACCCCTAAATGGAAAAACAAACTTGACAACACTGATCAAAGAAGTTTTTTCAAAATCAAAAAACGAAAAAATGTTTCTCAAAATGCCTTTCCGACTCATTTTTTCTCTTAACAACATTATCAACATGTTTTCTTAGCCTTTGCCAAGTTCGCCACACAACAACAAAATTTGGTGAGGACGGTAGTCTCTTTATAGGTTTATACTTGTTGGTCTAGGTTATTTGTTTATTGTTAATGGGGGTAAGTTGTATGAACAGAATATCCAAATATATATTCTTTCATAACTTATATATCGACACCTGAAATGCAAAAGGACGTAACTATACAAAAATTCGAAATCTAGTTTTTTATTGATTATGGTTCGTTTTATCAAACTACATGCTCACACAAAATTTTAGACGTCTACCATCAAAAACCGTGACTTTATTAAAGAAATTCAAACGGACGTAACTACAAGTGCATGTATTTCTTAATGCAAAAAGACGTAACTACACTCTTGTATGAAAAACATTCAAAACACATGCATTGTGTAACCTTGTCAGCGTTGCCACAATGGGAATTCAAAATTACGCTCAAGTTTAGACAAAATTACCCAAAAATTATGAAATTACCCAGTCAGGAAAATACAAACGGGAAATCGATGGCAAAGCACTTTAACAGGTGGTATAAGTACTGGCAAAAAGTGCTTTCCCATCCCCAAAATGATAACATCATTAGACAAAAGGACCGGCTGTTCAATAAGCGCCAGAAAAGCACTGGAGGAACAAAATTTTTAAACGTTGGCAAAACGCTGGCAAAACAAATAAATAGGTGGTCTGGAAATATATTTTCCTAAATAAAATTTAAAAAAAGTTCATATGTATTTTTTTTGGTCCTGCCGTGATTTGAACCCAGGCCGTCAGATTGTCACCGTCACTGAGCTAACGACACATATAATACTTGGTGGCTAAACACATAAATGAGTGATAATAGCTGGACAACTACTGGCTGTGCCAAAATGCTAGTACTGGCAAACAATTTTTTATAACTACCCAGTGTAGAAAATCATTACCAGATATGTGGTTATGTAACTACATACTTGGTAATGGTAACTAGTTACTTTTGTTATTACATTTCTTATTACCTTTATATGGCGATGTCGCGAAAAATAATGAGTTGTCGTTACACACCAGCATACGAAAAATCAAAAAATATATCGTTACCTATGTGCTTACCAGTACTGACAAAAATAATGAGTCTAAAAATAGATTTTCTAAAAAATAAATTACATAAAAAAAATATTTTTTATTGTATTTTTTTTTTTTTTTTAATAAAATTTTCTGGTGCGGGAATCGAACCCGGGTCTACAGATTGCCAGTCAATAGCTCTACCATCTGAGCTATATCGACATGTAATATTTAATAGATAGAAACATAATTGACCTGCTGCACACAAGTAAGCTTACTCGCCAACATACAAAAAACAAAAAAATATGTGGTTACATATATCCTTACCAGTGTTTAAAAAATATTGAGTCTAAAAATAGATTTCAAAAAATTTTCAAAAAAATCTAGAAAATTATTTTCTATTTGAAATAATGATAAAAAGAAGTCATTATCAGTAACTCAGTATTATATGTTTTAAAATAATGCAGAAGTTAAGTGGGTGTCATTACTGGTAGTCCAAAAAATAATGATATGTTATTACCGTTTCTATACTGGGTATATATACATTTTTTTGATCGGGAACTTATATATACTGCTTTTGATTTATTGCAGTTTCAGCAATTTGGATTACTTCCATCCTATGAGAATCCCATGTTAAAATCATGCATATTTCACATCAATTTGAACTACATCTGAATCAGTACATGTGATGTTTTTACTACTTCTTTTTTCGCTCTTTCTTTTGCTGGGTCGTCTTAAACAAGTTTAACTGTAAGTATAATTTAAAAATTTATATCCAAATATATAAAAAAAAAGTTTATGAAAATCATGTCTCTGTTAAAAGATCATTATCACGTGTTTTAAAGGTATATTTACACATTTGTTTAAAATATTTTTTGCTTATTGCGATTTTTTTGTTTCCTGCTCAAAATACAATAAGAGCCGTTTACATTATAGGATTGAGTCATACAATTTTAAGTAAAAGAAAGCATAGCACGGGGAATATAATCCTAATTAAAATCTTAAACATTTTAAATGTAAGAGAACTTATGCAAAAGAAATGTCTTTGTATTCAGCGCTGCCAAATTTGACGATTTGTTTCCATTTTGATGATTTTTGAAATAAAATTTTATGAAATGAAGATTGACAATTTTGCAAAATTTCATGTAGGGAAAATGACAATTTTTTTAAAAATAGTTTTTATAGTTTATTGCTAAAAAAAAAATATAATTTGAAATAATATGAAAAATTAAAAGGATTTAAAATTAATTTTTTTCATTATTAAATTAGTTGATAGATTTGAATTCTACTCAATCAATGTTTTCCTTAAAAGAATTAAAATATTTTAGAATGAACGAGATATAAATTTAAAAAATTTCGTCATGGTCTTGTAAATATAAAAATTTTAGGGTCGGCCAAATTACTGTTTTCAACTCCGGTTCATTAGTAGGAGAGTATGGTGTAAAATGAGAAGTTATTCTTAAAATAATCCAAACTAATATTATTGATACATTTTGTAGTTTTCCATTTTAAGTCAAATTAAACAAAGGAAATAATTATTGAGACACATTTTTTACATAAACTTATGAAATTGTTACAAATAAAGTAATATTAATAGATTTTAAAGTAAATCTTTTCCTTCTTTCATTTAAGTATAAGGAGTTCTACGATTGACGATTTTTGACGATTTCTCATTTAGAGAATGACGTTTTCAACGACTTTGTTCTTTAAATATGACGATTTTTCATCAAAATGGGTTGCAAGCACTGTGTTTGTATATGCAAATCTTAAGAGAGAAAACTATTTTTTGCAAAATTCCTAGATATAAGAAATCCGATAAGAAATTTTATGAAAAAATTTTATAAAATCTTAAACACATTTTTTTTGACACATCTGTAATACTCAATCCTATAATGTAAACTACTCTTTAACAATTTAAGAAAATATAAATGGGGGTTCCATTATACTCTTACCATACATCCCCTAGATAAACTTCGCTTACACATACTTATATATGTCAAATATGTTAAATGCATAAAGAAAAAAGTATTTTAAATTGTTCATGTGTGTGACACAATTTTTTTCGTTCCATTTAAAAACATAAAATACATTGCTTTTCAAGGAAATGCCTTAAGGATTTTTATTAAAAAAAATGAAAAATCGTGAAAACACCTGGTGCCCTTAAATATAAAACAGTACTGAAAACTTTGTCAAAACTTGAAAATAAAATAATAAAGACTAACAGAAAAATATCTGCAAACAATAACAAAGACAGTAGCAGCAATATAAAACATAAAATCTCATATGAAAATGATACTATAAACTGCTGTTGGTGTTGTTGTTGTTGTTTGTAACCATTACATTAAATTAAATATTTTGTAAAATATTGAGTAACATTTTCAATACAATTTCAACAAGCAGCACGTATGATCTCCGTAGTAAGTATGATTGTACTTAATGTATGCTTTAAAGCTTTATCTTTATCCTTTTTCCATTAGTAATATTGATGATAGACTTACACACATACTCACACAAATATTGCTGTGTTGTCACAAACATATTTTAATATAATGTGTTGGTATGTGACATAGAGGAAACGGAAAATGTTGTATTTAAACTGCCTACATACTCGCACACACACACACACACATATTCGTATAACAAAAATGTTTGACAATTGACACATACTCCTATTGTTTTTGTTATAACTAGGGCTAGAAAGTTCGTCTTAATTTACAATTGTTGCCGTTGGCCTGGAGTACAGCAAAAGTAAAATTTCATTGCGAATCACCAAATTTTAAACAAAATTACGCCGGTTTGTTAACGCTTATCTTTGCATATTTTTCTATAAATGCATATTCTGCTTTAAATTAGTATCGGAATATTTATTTGCATATTTTTCTGTTTTTATATTTTGGCATATTTTGCTGAAAAAGAATGTATTTTATAAAAATTGACAATTTTTTAAATTTATTAATATTTTTGATTTGTTTTTTTAACCGTCTAACACTGACTAGCTATAAATATAGAAGACTAATAATACTTATTAAAATCAATTTTGTGATATTGAAAACTTTGCAATAAATCAATAATAAATGCATATTTTTAAATATTTAAATGCATATTTTTCGATTTTTGTGCGCATAAAACACGATTAAATAGGCATGAACTTCCTAGACCTAGTGATAACCCAGCATGCAAACAGTCACATATTACACAATATAAAAGTGGTGTTTCCAGGTGATGTTACGTCATCTATTCGTGTGACAACGAACGTCTCCTCGAAGCCCCATATACCAATAAAAAAAGTCCTTAAAAAAATTTAGCTAAAACTACTAAAAATTAGTTAAAAATTATGCTGCAAAAAAACTGCTAAATTAGCAGATTGATTTTGCTATACCCGACTAAAAAAGATATTATATAATCATATATCACCAAATATAAATCCATATATACGTCCATATCTAATTTGATCCGAATATTGGAATATATAATTATATCAAGCGAGATAAGCATGTTATCTAACCTGACACAATTTGATCCGAAAAATGGGTCTATCTAACTGCATCAAATTATATATTAATACATATAATTTGATGAAGATTTTCAAATAAAATTTTAGTAAATTGATCATTATTTGAGATCACTTTTTTCATTCATATCAAATGTTTAGAAACATTTTTGCTAATAAACTTGGAAATAGCTGACAAAATAAAACATTACAAACATTTGTCGGAACAACTTTTTCTAGTTTTGAGTTTTGGTCTTTCTTATAAAATATGTGTCTTATAAAATAAAAAAATAACTTTCAGAATTAATTTTTTTTCACGGAAAAAATAACTGAACTTAAACCATATTTATTTCAACATTTAATTTTTCAACATATTTTCAAATTTAAAAATTGCAATAAAACTTTATAAAATTTTGTATAATTAGATATCATGTCAGATATAATTATATATAAAATTAATACAATTTTATATTAACTTTGTTATATATTTTGATATAAGATTGTTTATAAAAGCTTATATGCCATTATATATAATTATGTATGAACTATATTTGCAGATCTCTTAATATATGGCTGGAGACCAAATCGCATATGATTATATATAACGTTATATCAAACATATTTATAAAACCAAAGTGTTAATATAAATGTATATGGTTATATAAAGCCACGCATACAAACATTTATAATTATATCAAATCATATAAGATTATATGAAAACCTTTTTAGTCGGGTATGCATAATAATTTGAAAACCTTACAACAAGTTTATAAAATAAATTTTCTATGGAACATTTGTTTTATAAGTAACTTATAAATTTTAAAAGTGATTATGCATATGAACCTACACTCAAAAAAAAAGTCAGTAAAGTCAGCAAAAAATGTTGCTGTGTCAGCAAATTTTTAGTCAGGAGCGTAATTGGCTGATTTTTACCAAAAAAATAGTAATCTTCAGCCAAAATTTTGCAGTAGACTGAAAAAAACTCAAAAAACTTATTGCGAAATTTTACTTTAGTTAATTTATTTGCTGAAAATATTAATATAGAATATGTGTAGAGTTGTTTTTCTTTTTTTGTCATTTCCGTTTCCAGACAAGCTGCGACATCTACATCTTGTCTATCTGGTTGTCGTCCACGCTATGCATGCGGTTATCAGCACAATTTTTGTAGCAAAATACATTAGTAAAACATTAGTTCAAAATTAGTTTAGTGCTAAAAAAATATAAATAAAATTTTTGCTGAAAACGGAATTTCAGCAAAAAAATTGCTGAAAACTAGTACACTTGATATACATGACGTTTCATTAATTTTTCTACTAACTTATTTTTTTGAGTGTAGTAATATAGGAACAGCAAAAATAAAACTGTTAAATGTATAGAATTTTAGTGATAAATTTTTGTTAATTGAAAATAGCAAATTAACCTGCTAAAATCAGCAAAAAAATTTTGCTAAATAATTAGTAGCCCAAAAACTAAAAAAATGCAAGTAAAAATCGAGCCTTTTGAAAACAGCAGTTTACAATTTTTTAACAAATATTTCTGCTGATTTTAGCAAAATAGACTGCGCTTTGTATTCAACGAAATTGAGCTTAAAAATAGCAAAATATTTGTAGATATAACAATTTATTTTTGCTATTTTTAGCCAACTAATATTTAGCAAAATTTTCTGCAGATTTTACAAAAAAATTTGTTATTTTCAATTAACTAAAATGTAGCTTAAATATACATAACTAAAATTCTGTAAATTTAACAGTTTAAATTTTGCTGTTCTTATTTTACTAGTATTTAGCAAAAAAAATCCGCTAATTTTAGCAGTTTTTCTGCAGCATCATTTTTAACTGATTTTTAGAAACATTTTTCTGCGAGTTTTACAGACTTGTTTCTATGACCTTATAAACTAAGTGAAGTACACTCAGAAAAAGCTTAGTTAATAAAATAACTACCCCACTAAAAAAATTATATTACTTTTGGTATTATATATAATTTTGTATATCCGAAAAATGAGAACATATAATTGTATCAAATTACATCGCTTCAAATTGTTTCCTGGGTTATTGTGTTTGCAACACCCGTACATGTATGTTTACATATAAATACACTCATACCAAATTTTTATTTACAAGAGAGGTCTCCTACGATGTACCCTGAAATATTAATTAAACTTGGATATGT
The DNA here is from genome assembly GCA_949987735.1 of Leucophora obtusa. Classification (NCBI taxonomy): domain Eukaryota; kingdom Metazoa; phylum Arthropoda; class Insecta; order Diptera; family Anthomyiidae; genus Leucophora; species Leucophora obtusa. The sequence goes on from OX465298.1 coordinate 173,719,114, forward strand.
TTTAAATGAGAAAAAGCTAAGCAGCAAACATTTTTGAGGTATCCGATCTCATATTTGCGGGATATAAAAGCGCGATCAAAAATTGATACATTTTCCATTTTTTATACTAATTTGGTTATCAACAAAAAATCATTTTGAAGATTCATCCAATTCGGTAATTACAAAATTTAAAAATTTCAAACAAACAACTTTCGAACAATCTTAGAACCCTCTATTATTACCCTACGGGGAATAAGGGGGCCCGCCAAGGACCTATCCCGTGACCGATCAACCGAAAGCGTATTACCAAATTAGTACAAATATTAACAAAATAGAATAAATTAATTTTCTAAGTTTTTTCTGATCCGTTATTTTTACTGTTGCTTTTAAAAAAGTTGACCGATACCGAAAGAAAAAACAAAATTCGCAGCATATTTTTAAAAATATTTTTTTTATTTATTTTACTCTTTTATTTACTTTTAACTTTATTTTTTTACGATTTCCTTATTTTAGTTCTTATTTTAAATTTCTATAATTTTTTGCTAAGAAATTTTAATATATTTTATTTTCAACGTTTTTTAATGTTTTAGTTTTAATAATTAGTATTTCATTTAACTTTTCTTTTTAATTTAAGGGGAATTTTTTAAGTTTTTATTTATATTATCAGAATTTTTGAGGTAATTTTCGAATTTTTAATTGATTTTTTAAATTAATTATGGCCAATGCAAAAAACGAGTCAACTGCCATTAAAGGAACTATCCCATGACCGGTCAATCGGGGGCATATTCAAGGCACTTCCACTATATTTGTGTGTGTGTTAATGTTTTCTTCTTTTCTATATTTTTTTTTCCATTTTTTTTTTATTTGCTTGTAGTGTTTTTTTATTTTTTATTTGAACAGAAATGAAAAATATATAACAGAAATGAAAAATATATAACTTTGCCATTAGCCAGGCATCATCGACAAGCAACATTAGCTCAGACGGTAGAGCGTTTGCCTTACAAGCAGAAGGTTGTGTTATCGAGCCCTACTTTGACGCCAAGTAGATTTTTTAATTCTTATTTTTTATTAATTTATTTGAAAAGCTATTTTTAGACACACCACCTTACGTGTCACAAGGTGTCTAAACTGTGGCAATTGGTCACTTCCAATGACAACGCCATTTTAAATTGACGTGTCTCTTTCTAACAAAAAGACCGATCAAGGACCGGTCCCTGTTAGGACCTATCCTGCGTGTAACTTTGGACCGGTCCCTTTCCCCATAGGGTACATACAGAAATTATATTAGGCCATAGTGTTTCTTATCGCATATTTATTACTTTTGCCCCCTTCAATATATATCCAAGTTTCATTCAGATGCAGATGGTCCACCCCACAGTACACCTTCCTCGTTAGACATTAACATTATTCTTAATGTTATTTACTTTTTTCAACTTCTTTTTCTTTATTATTATTATTATTGTCGTTATAGGCATCTTAATACGGCTGTCTTTATACATGAAAGGTAAGTAATGATATTGTATTGAATTTCATACTTTGTCTAATAAACTCCTTGATGACACATATTATTTTTTTTTGATAACTGCTTTAAATCTTTGGTTTTTGTTTATACACATATTCTTATTCTATGTATTGGTATTGTAAGGCATTGTGAGAATCTTTTTAAATCCTGAACAATCGGTTTAGGTTGTATTATACCGATACACATACCATCGCAAACATACATTTATTAATATTATGTATAAAGTATATGAAAATATATGTTAAGTATTACAGTGATATCATATATGGCCCTTAAGGGATAAACATTAGACATTTGTTGGAAACCATTTTCAGAGTCGTAGGTTTAATAATGAACAAACGCATAAATACAAAAGTGAAAATGTCATAATGTAAAAATTCAGCATAATCAAAGAGTTTAGAAAATAGAGAGTACGCAATTCTCTTAGATAGGGAGAAAAAAATATATGAAATGTGAATGCAAAGAGGAAGTTTAAGTTTTTTCGGAAATGATAAAATAATATTTCATAATGTTGCTAGTATATTTGCAAAAACTTAGAAAGCTAAAATCTCATAAAATAGGGATATAAGTTGTAGAAATAGAACTGTAAAAATAGTAGAAAAAGGAACTAAAAATTAGGTAGAAATGATGTTGCATAAAATACTGCTGAAATTAGCAGAATATTTGCTAAATACTAGTAAAATAAAAATAGCAAAAATAAAGAGGGTAAATTTACAGAATTTTACTTATGTTTGAGTTAATTTTTAGGTAATAAAAAATGAAAAATTACACTGTAAAATCTTATATATTAAATAAGCTGAATTTATAAAATTGTTAGTTTAAATAAAATGAATAAATTGTCGTAAATTTGCAGAAAACAGTAGTGGTAACTCACTTTTTGAGTAGTACTTGTGTAACGAAAAAAGTGTTCTCCCAGTAAGTAGTATTGTTTTTGTATCGTTGACAATTTCTACCTGGGCACTGTTCCTTTTCAGTACCTTTAAATGGCCATATTTTTTTTTAATAGATAACGATAATTCAGTGGTTAAAAAACATAACAGATATAATGTCTCCAATATTCACAAATTGCCTGCACTTGTACGTACAAACCATACGTCAATGTGGCAATATTTGTGAAAAGGTGACACGGAGGAAATAAGAAGATAAACAGAGAAAATCTGAAGTAGAATGTTTGTATATGTCTCTTTGATAACTTCTGAAATTATTCATATAGGGACAATCTGCCAATGAAAATATAAACAATAATACAATTTAATGGAAGATCACTGATGAAACGTGTCCATAAAAAGGCAGATACTAGATCTAGTGTGATTTGCAAATTTAATGTGTTTATAACTTTTGAGGAAGATTTATTCTTCTTCTTAACCTCAAACCTACTAAAAACAGACATTACCGAGTAATTAAGCAAGTAAGTAGCACACATAGGGTTTCACTACTTACCAGGCTATTTACTCGCAAAATTACTTTTGTTCGCGATGTCCAAAAGTTCATGGGTGGCCATTACCCTCTTGCTTACAAAAAAAGTGCGAGTAAGTTTTTACTCAGAAGTTAGGAAATAAGTGATTACCATACATTGTGAAATAGTTGATCATATTCCCAGTGTAGAAAATCATTACCAGATATGTGGTTATGTAACTACATACTTGGTAATAGTAACTAGTTACTTTTGTTATTACATTTCTTATTACCTTTATATGGCGATGTCGTGAAAAATAATGAGTTATGGTTACACACCAGCATACGAAAAATCAAAAAATATATCGTTACCTATGTGCTTACCAGCACAGACAAAAATAATGAGTCTAAAAATAGATTTTCAAAAAAATAAATAATATAGAAAAAAATATTTTTTATTGTATTTTTTTTTAAATAAAATTTGCTGGTGCGGGAATCGAACCTGGGTCTACAGATTGCCAGTCAATAGCTCTACCATCTGAGCTATGTCGACATGAAATATTTCATAGATAAAAACATAATTGACCTGCTGCACACAATTAAGCTTACTCGCCAACATACAAAAAATCAAAAAATATGTGGTTACGTATATCCTTACCAGTGTTTAAAAAATATTGAGTCTAAAAATAGATTTAAAAAAATTTTCAAAAAAAATATTTTCTATTCGAAATAATGCTAAAAATAAGTCATTATCAGTAACTCATTATTATATGTTTTAAAATAATGCAGAAGGTAAGTGGGTGTCATTACTGGTAGTCCAAAAAATAATGATATGTCATTACCGTTTCTACACTGGGTTGGGAAAAAAAAACTTTTTACCTCGAAAAATTTTCTATTCAGTTGGAAAAATGTTCCAAACAATTTAATAAATAAAATACTAATATAAAAAAGACTAAATCAGTACTTATTTAATCAGCTACCAGTAAGTGATTACTGTGCAGGTATATATAAGTACTTCTATAACTTATTATCAGTAAGTCATTATTTTGTATTTTAAGGTAATGCCAAAAGTAAATACCTGTCATTACTTGGTAATCCGTATGGTAATGACTTGTATTACCATATTTTTGCTGGGGTAAAATCTTAACTACAAATATAAACGAAAAAAGTAGAAAAAATATATTTTTATGAAATGTATTTTTGGCTGTTTTTATTGGATGTCTCCCAAAAATTATTGTCCATAGGAAAAGAGAGAAATATAGTCTGATTTGAAAGTTAATGTGTGTATAATTTTTAGAGAAAAAGGTTTATTCTTCTTCTTAACCTCAATCTTACTAGACTAAACTTGATGAGAAAATGCAAAACTTTATTCGTTTATGAAAATCTGACCGCTCGTAGCACAAAATTCCAAATACGCACCCGAAAACATGACAAAATGTGTTCTAAAATGTTTTTCTACAAAATTTTTCTTCCCATGTGAGAGCGACTCACCTTATATGGACAGAAAAAAGTAAAAAAATGGCCGGCTCAAAATAAACCTTGGTATCTTTTATGATGATTCCCAAAATATTTCGGGCCCAGCAATGGTCCAGCTCGTGAGATTTCATTGCTAGACCAGAAATATTTTGGGAATCATCATAAAACAAGGTTTATTTTAAAGGAGGCGCTTTTTTACTTTTTTTCGTGAGTCGGTCTACTAAATATACATATGTGACGCGCAAAATAGAAAGGGACCTAAGGGTAAAAAGGGTTTTGTTCAGGAGAGCCATTTTAAAGATTTAAATACGTGTATCTTTGGTGTAAAATAAAAAAAAAAAAAAAATTGATTTTTTACCCTTAGGTCCCTTTCTGTATGCGCTGTCACATATATTAAAATTTCTTATAATTTTTTACTTCATTGCTTTAAATAAGTATTACGCATTTTTAGGCTGATTTTTATGTCATCTGCTTAACAGTTTAGTCAAAAATAATAATATTTCGAGTTCGTCTTGCTTTTAATAAGGAAAGTCGATGATAGGAAGTCAATCTAAAAAGTGCAGAATTATTATCTTGGCACACCTCTTATCATAAACTTTACACAAACATAGCAGTGAAGCACTACCCAGCAAAAAAAATTGAAGTAATGCTTAACAAACTACTTCTTTCACTGCTTCACTAGTATCCGTTAGTGTATTTTTACTGCTTTTTTAGAAGTTATTCTGAACAACTTCAACAAATCACTTCTTTCGTTGCTTCTAAAGTATCCTTTAGTATATTTTTACAGCTTTTTCAGAATTACTTCTGAGCAACATCCAAAAAATCACTTAAGTATTACTTCTAAAGAGTAATTGCTCTAAAAGTGAAAGTAAAAGGTGATTTTGGTATCATTTGGCATTTCTGAACGGAGGGTCCTGGGTTTGATTCGCGGCAATAAAACAACTTTAAAAATATATTACTTTTCTTGTGAAGAATTTTTTTGAACTTTTAATTAGTGAAAAAGAGCTTCATTTGCACTCGTTCAAAAACTACTGAAAAAATGTTGAAGTGGGAGTACTCCTCTCCTATGACAACTCAATGTTAAAATCATAAGTGTTTATGTTAAAAAAGAAGTACATCTAGATCATCAATTGTAGTGTTTTTTCTACTGCTTCGGCATCTGTTTTTTGGCTGGGTACTTACAACATATTTTGGAATTTCCGCAAGCTTGAGATGCATTTTAGACCTATGGTTGCTAAGGCCAAATTGCTTCGAATCTTCGTAGAATCATTCAATGTAGCCTACTAAGAGGTGGTATTTAACAAAAATTATTTATATTCGGTTGTCCTTGGACTTATCTCTTGCAGATCGACTACTTATTGAAATGACCTCGTATTCTCAGTGTATTTTCTTAAATATTTTCCAAATTTCTTTTTAGCAATTTTTCAGTCTTTTTTTTATTCATCTTTTTCCTTAAGTTAGTTTTGCGTTAATTAGTTTATTCTACCAAACAAATAGAGAAAAGTTTTCACAAGTGGAAAATTTACACTTTACAGTTGTTTGCACTAATTTGATTTTTCTTAGTAACAGTTACGCTAAGTCTCTTAAGGAAACATAAGAATATTATAAAAGTTAATGCTTAAAACCAGTAATAGAATTAAAAGTGTGACAAAAATTTTATGTTGCAAAGTTAAGTTGTATTATAGATTAATATGGAATATTTTAATTTAGATAATTTAGATAACCTAAGATTTTTGACTTGTAACAACGAATTTTATCCGGTTGCTTTCATTGGTTCATTCACAAGTTTTGATTATTTGTTTTAAATTTTTTGTTAGTTTATTATTAAATAATAATTACACACATAAAAATAAATCTGTAAAAATAGCAGAAATAGCAACTAATAATTAGTGAAAAATTACTTTGCAGAAAAAACTGCTGAAATCAGCAAATTTTTTGCCGAATTCTAGTAAAATAAGAACAGCAAAAATTAAAGAGTTTAATTCTTTTTTACAGAGTTTTAATTATATTTAAGTTAACGTTAAGTTAATTGAAAATGACAAATTGCGCTGTAAAATCTACAGAAATTTTTCCTAAATATCAGTGGACTAAAAATAGCAAAAATAGCAAAACACTTTCCATTGTAATATCGATAGAACAGAGTTACACAAATAAACTAAAACGAGCAAAGTCACTACCCAGGCCAAAGCAATAAGCCTTGATACAAGCGCACCGTGTCATACACGTTCAAAGGCCTTTGATATATCCAGAGCAACCACTTTGCTCTCACCAAAACGGTGAATGAAAAATAGATTTTTCATTTTAAATTCAGCATTTTCATAGGAAATTAAGAAAATATTTTTTTGAAATTCAGCAATTTAGAAAATATCAACTGAAATTCAGAAATCATTAATTGAAATTGTTACGTTTTCTGAATTTTAATTCATAATTTCTGTATTTCAATTGATATTTTCTAAATTTCAAAAAAAATTTTTTTTTAATTTTCTATGAAGATGCTGAATTTAAAAAGAAAAATTTATATTTCAAGTGATATTTTCTGAATTTCAAATGAAAATTCTGAATTTCAATTAACACATTTTCGATTTCAATTAATACATTTTGAATTTCAATGGATATTTTCTGAAATGAATTTTTAAAAAGTATAGCAGAAATATTAGCAACGCAAGCTGAAACCTTAAAACCGGAATTTTACTACACTCAAACAAATTGTCAGTATAATCTACTAAAAATTACAGTTAAAGCAAATGCAGTTAAAAAAGCGACAAAGGTATTTGCCTTTAAAATAACTAACTGTTGAAAAAATAAATAACAAATGCATTAAAAATAACGTATAACGTCGTAAAATTAACTGTCAACTTTTTTTTACAAAAGTTTTCAAAAAACTTACAAAATGGAAAAAGCTACTGTTTTTCACATTTAATTTCCCAGGCACTATAAAATTATATTTTAATTAAAACAAAACAAATTTTTTCTTTTGATTAAAAACTGTGTGTAATTACTTTAGCCTATTTAAAATTTTAAGTAAAAATTCCCAACAGTTCTTCAGTTATTATGTTTTATGCATTGGTCATACAAGTTTCTGATTTTTATTTATTTTTATTTTTTAAATAACTAATAACTGTTTACTGTAGAATTACTGTTTTGGTAGTTGTTTATTATGATATTACAAATAACTGCTTTAAACAACCGTTACGAAATTACAGTACTTTTCGTTAGTTCTTTTCCTAAATAACTGCCATAAAAGTTGTTTTGTATTTTTCCGTAGAGACTTTAACTTTAATTACGGTTAAAAACACCAACAACTGCTTATTACACAAACAACTGTCACGTATTAACTGTCAAACTTTTTGTGAGTACTAATTATATTAATTTTTGATACTTTTGTCGAGAACGATAGATTATTTAGTGGTTTTTAAATAAGTGAGTTCTCTTTATCCAGTCAAAAAATATAACCGTTTAAATTTACTGGGTTGAAAAAAGAACATTGTGTTTATAATGAGTTAATATCGTCGTCGAAAATTCAAAAGTACGTAACATCACTTTTTTTAATTTTACAGGAGAAGTATAAAACGTTACAAAATGAAAAATCTTTCAGATATAAAAACAAATTATCGAATATGGGCTTAAACACAACACTTTTTAGACTTGGTCACAGAATTCTAAAAATTGGTAGAGGCATGTAGTTTAATGAATCAGAATATATAAAAAAAAAAAATGATTTTGATTTCTTTTGATGATACGTAGGTACTTTTGGATTTTCGACGACGATATGTGTACTACAAACTTATGCGGTAAAATGGTTCAGTTTGTGACGTATAAGTGATATTAATTTCTATATCCAAAATAACACTCATACGTCTAGGTGGATTTTCTATATCGACTACAGAGTTGCGGGATTTTTGTTGTCCTTTTTTGTTAAAAGAAAACTATAAAAAACTTATAGTAACTTTGTACAGTGAATGTTTTAATGTTTGTCAAATATACTTCAAAGTTAAACTTTGTACACAAACAAATCTTAGATATTGAAAGAAAAACTCTTGCTAATGCCACATTTTAATTTTGTTTAACCACCAATTAGTTTCATTCAAAATTACACTTGTTTATTTTATATAAGCATTTTATTTAAATAACAAATTGTGTTTATTTTCCCAAACCGTTTGTTAATTTAACCTTTTAGACAATTTCTCAAGATAAGTTTAAGGTATTTACTGAAAATTAAAAGAAATTTTTGTTTGGTAACAAGATAAATGCAGCTGCCGTCAACTTAAAGCCTTCAAGTGATTTTGTGTTGCAGCTTGACATGAAAAAAAATGCAAATCCTTAATTTTGTTACAAGTTTAACTTGTTTCTTCCCTTGCCTCACTAATACTAGCTAAACCACATCAACTGTGACATTTTGTTCATCTTTTTCTGGTGTTTTTATATCAACTAAAGCATACAAGTCATCATCAACATCATCATTTTGAAGATAAAAGACATGACTGACTGACTTAAAACAAAAAACAAACAAGAAAGGCAAAGAAACGGGACTTTAAAGCCACAAAAACCCATTTTATCGCATAAATAAACAAACAAACACTTTTAGTTTTGAGAAATACCATGAAAAATATAAGAGACAGAAACAAGAATAAGAAAATAATAAAATTACACTCATGGAAAGACGTTGGCATATGATGTTGTAATTTTTTCGAAATTTTTAAACTTAAATGCATACTTGAGCTTTTTTAATTTGGATTGTGTTTTAATTTACATTCCCTCTTCTAATGGCAATTGACATTGTTGGAAATGCAAATTAAATTTTTTTAATTAATAAATATATTTGGCTATGTAATTAGGATGGCAATTACCATGGAATTAAGCAACATATGTGACCTTCTCCGAGAAATTGAAGTTTTGAGTAGAATGCATTTAAAGTTTCAAATTTTAATGTTTTTCTCATTTTTATCGATTTTCCCAAGTTCCCGCTTTTTGACACACTAGGTCCCTTTTCTCGGAGAAGGTCACATATGGTAACATTTTTCGATACAAATTAAGAAGAGGGTGATTTAACAGAGGTTGGGTGAGTTGGTACCTCTTACAATTATATGCTCGTTGGTTATATCTGGAAATGAAATGGAACAGGAAACGAGAGGAACTGAAATATTACATAAGTGGAACGAAATGGAATGGAACGAGAAAAAGGAGGAATTGAAACATGAGACGCTGGAAACGAAATGCAATGTAATTGGGTAAGAATGATATGTTATGGGAGAATGATTTATACTGAAACTCTAGACAATGCGAATGAAATGGAATGGGGAGCGAAATGGAGCGGAGTGGAAAACGAGTGGAATTGGAACAGTATAATTGGGACACCAACTGGAATGAAACGGGAAATTAGTGCGGAAATTGCTTAATTTTTTACCCCATTTTTTAACCCTAAAATATGAGATTGTGCAGCAAAAAAAAAAATACGGGTCTCTTAAATTTTTCTCCTCTACAATATATCTAAAGCTTATTAAGTTCCACCGGTCAGCGTTGGGAGTCATTCCTTGTAAGTAACATTTCATACATACACTGAAAATATTATTACAGTAACTGACTGTAGTTTATTTAAAAAATTATCCGTACATTTATTTTCAAATGATTATACAGTTAAAATTAAAAGAAATATATTTTTAAATTTTTTTTTGTCGTTTATTTAAAAAAATAAACTACAGTAGTTTTGATTTAACTGCCTTTTTCTTAAGTGCACTTTTTCTGTAATTGCACAAAATTTTGATTTCGTTTCTATTTTACAAAATTATGTACGCGATTGTCTTCTTTAAGTGCTCCTTTTGTACCTGCGCATTTAAGATAACTGCCTCATATTTTTCGCAGTTTTACATTATTTTCATAAAAAAGATCACCGTTAGCTGCCTCTTGTGTTTTACTTTGTTTTTCAATTCTAGGAAAAAAAACACACATAAAATAAATGTGTTGTCAACTTTGATTGTGACAAAAATATCCTACTTTAGCCGTTTTTTAACCATAAAACTCGCAAGATCTGGTGCAAAGCACAAAGTTGTCATCATTAGCTCTATTTCTTTTGTTTGTTTTCAGTCTGCATTGGTATACCTGCACATTAAGGCAGGTAAACAATTGGACTTAGCTGCATTTTTGGCTTACCTGCACAAAAATTCTTGCAAAAGTTCGTTGTGCAGCTAAGTCAAAATTACTGTATATATAAATACGGATTTTATGTTACAGTTAATATTTTCATTTGTTAAAAAAACAAACCCCTTTAGATTTCTAGGTCAGTTAACAAAAACGAAATAAATCAAAAATAATTTATTGTTACAGATTTTGTAGTTAATTTTTTGAAAGTTAGAAAAGCGAAATAAATGAAAAATCATTATTTTTCTAAGGATTTTGTGGTTAATTTATTAACATTTAAAAATAAATGAAAAGTTCTTTTGATTTAAATGAAAAGTTAGTAGACCAGTACCCTGTTTCTGTATCTAATGCGAGAAGTTTTCGCATCGAGAAATGCATGGTCACCCTGCATTATACAGGCTGATTAAAGACGTGATAAAATGGACTGCAGTTTTTGTTGTAATTCGTTCAGATAATGTAACTTTAAGAACTGTTGACACATGTTGTTTTGTAAAACACCTAATTTAGTTAGAAATAACTTACTATGCAACGTATTACTAGCGGATTTGGTTTCATATATATTTTATTGTCTGCGAATCACCCTGTATAAAGCAGAGCAGGGTTGCATTTCACATGTTTTTTTCGCAAACTTTTTCGATGTGAGAAATACAGAAACGGGGTGCAGTTTTCAAGTGATTTTTCATTTATTTTAAATTACATTTTCAGTTAATTTAAACTTCAAATTATTTGAGTGTACGAACTTTTCAGAAGACAATTGAGTCAACCCCCTTTAAAGCGTTAACATCTGGCTAATCCAGTTCTAACTTTATAAAATGCAAAATCTTCAAGGTTTGCAGAGCGGTTCTCACCGATTTTGAAAAAAACCTAAAATAGGGGACAGAAAAAATACAAATTTTGACAAAATATGATCTCAATTAACACGATTTTTTTCTAAAAATTTCAGAAGTGTTACTGATATTATTTTTTACTATTTAAAAAGAACAAAATTACTATAAAGACAAAAAAATGTTTACATTATATTGCACAATATTTTGTTCGATTGGTCGATTAGTTTTTTAAATTTTGTTCGATTAATCGGTTAAGAAAAAAAACCCGAGTACTTATTTGCACGCATACTAAGATATCCAATTCCAAATTGGTTATTTGGATACCCTTATTAATACACTCATTTAAAAATAATTCATAGAGGAGTTTTCAAAAAGCTAAAAAATTTTGGCCTTTTTAATTTCAAACGATATTAACTAGTTTTTTTTATTTCTTTAGAGGAAAAGAAAAATCTTAATAAAATCTAAAAACTATGGATTTTAAATTTGTGTGAATGAAATTTTTTATTATAGAAAATATATTCAAATAAATTTTAGATTCAAAGTTATTAAGTTTTTCCTACTCCTGAAAAAAAATCCATGGAATTAAGCCATGGATTTGGAAGTTTGATATTTCTTTAGTAATATGGCACAAAAAATGCTAACACAAAATCAAGAGTCCCTAGATATTTTATTGGTTGAATTATATGTCACTTTATGGAATCAACTTCTAATTTAAAGAAAAAATTTGATTTTTGTTGATTGTTTTCATATAATCAAATGAATTGATTAAATTTTTACAAAATAATTTAACCAATAATTTAACCTACATTTCGCGAATGAAATCATAACACAATCTATCGAATCAAAATTTAATCAATATAAATTAAGTTTATTCTATTCTGATTTGCAAATTAATGAGTTTATAATTTTTAGAGAAAAATGTTTTTCTTCTTCTTCACCTCAAACATACTAAATTAAAGTTTATAAAATGAATATTAATTACAATTTTACTTGCAGCTGGTCTACATGACGCGTTTGAAAAATAATACTGTACTAACATACATTACCAAAATGCCCTGTTGGCAGTCAGTCTCCAATATACCCAAATTGGCTGCTCTTGAACCTAAAAAAGATACGTCAGTGTGGCAAAATTTGCGAAAAAGCAGACACAGAGGAGATTAGAAGATAAATAAAAAATCTAAAAGTAGTATGTTTGTATGTGTCTGTTTGATCACTTCTGAGCACAAACAATAACAATAACAGAAATCTGAATAGGAAAGAAAACTATGAATTAGCTACATTACATTCAAGGCCTTACTTGGGTGAGATGGCTAGGCTGTCGCACTTTAGTATAGTTACATTTGTAATGTAAGAATATGCACAGGTTTGATTCCTACAGCCGACGGGTTGTTGAAAAAAAATTATCATATAGATACAATCTGACAATAAAATATAAACAATAATACAATTTAATGGAACATCACTGATTAATCCTGTCCATAAAAAAAGGCAGAAACTAGATCTAGTCTGATTTGCAAATTAGTGTTTTTATAACTTTTAGAAAAAAGGTTTATTCTTAAGTTACAAAATTTTATTCTACTTCAAATTTGATTCACTGATTCATAAAATGAATCAAATTTTATGCGAGTTGATTCAAAAAACAATTATCTTTTTCAAGCTCTTATAAAATATATCGTGAAATTTAAAAAGTTAACACAACATAAACAGTTTTGATGTAGCTGTGTTATTTTGCAATTTCATTGCAGGTTTTATTGATTTTCAAGTCAATATATTAAGATGGATTTTGGTGAAATTTATTAAGGAGGGCATCAACTATAGATGAACATTTTTTTTCGATTTTTTATACCCTACACCACTAGGTGGGGAGGGTATTATAAGTTTGTGATGATGTTTGTAATACCAAAAAATAATGGTCATAGACCCACCTTATAGTATACCGATCGGCTCAGGATTTTTTTTATTTCGATTTAACGATGTCCGTCCGCTCGTCCGTCTGTCTGTCTGTCGGTCTGTCTGTCTGTCTCTCTGTCATTCTTGTGTGCACTCAACAGGTCGCAAATATTTACATATTTTGATGAAATTTGGTACAGCGACTGATGTCAGCCCAAGGACGAAGCCTATTGATTTTGGTTAACACCGGTCGATGTTTAGACCTAGTACCAATATAAGGGTCCCCCCAAAATTATATTGTTTATACGTTGCAGGTCGCAAATATTGAGATATTTTGATGAAATTTGGTACACAGACCTATGTTGGCCCAAGGACGAATTCTATTGATTTTGGTTAACATCGGTTCATGTTTAGACCTAGTGCCCATATAAGGGTCCCCCCAAAATTACATTGTTTATACGCTGCAGGTCACAAATATTAAGATATTTTGATGAAATTTTTTACGCCGACCTACGTTGGCCCAAGAACGAAGCCTATTGACTTTGGTTAACACCGGGCCATCTTTAGACCTAGTGCCCATGTAAGGGTCCCCCTAAAATAAGCTTGGTTACACGCTGCAGGTCGCAAATCTTAAGATATTTTAATGAAATTTGGTTTGCTGACTCACATGGTCCCGAGAACAAAGCCGATAGATTCTAGATAGAATCGGTCCATATTTGGACCTATCGCCCATATGGACTATATTAACGATTTTCTCTTCTTTTATAATTTTATAGAAAATTTTGACACAAGTCCCATTTTAGCTCATTCGAATTTCGGATCCAAACATTAGTTGGCTCTTAAAAAGACTGGTGTAGGGTATTGTATGCCCGACTTTAATTTTTTTACTCGTTTTTATATTTTATTTGGATAGATGCTCTGAAAATTTCAGTGAAAACTTCGGAGAAATAAAAGCACAAGAAAGACCCAGGAAAATTTTCTGTTCCAAAGAATCGGTTGTAGAATAGCTACTTTTCATTCACAACCCCTTCTACTGTCGATTCTAACACCGATTCTTTTTGTTTGAAATTGTCCCAAAAGCAACCCCTTTCTATAGCTCCAAAGTGGAACCGGTTGCTCTAGAATCAGTTCTGGAACTGATTCTACGTCACCCACATCTTCCATATAGGATCCCAGGAACTGGTTCCGGAACCAGTTACATGGAATAGGTTGCAGTGGAACCAGTTGTAGAATGGATGTGGTTGGCTACCGATTGTAAAAAATTTCCTGGGAAATAAAGGTATTCTGACCGAAATAAAATGTCTCATAAATTCTCTACCAGCGTTTTTAAGACTTCTAGAATATCCTGATAAAGAAAAATAGCAATTTTTGGAAAAAAGTTCTTATTATAATAATTCATAATAAGGAAATTGGCCTCGAACTAGAATTAATAAATTTCTATTTTACAAATTATAAAATAAGTGTAAATTAAGAAAACTTTTTTTTTTCGTTTTCTCGAGTTAGTCGCTTAATCGATAAAAATTACTCGAGTTTTTTGTTAATAGAAATTGCCCATTTTCAACTACTAAAACAATTATGGGAAAGAAATACATCGGTTAATCGATAACGGTAACGGTTAACCTAATAAATTCCTTTAAAGTACACAAATTGCTACATATTTGCTCTGAGTGTAATTATAATTTTACTTCATTAAGAAGAAAGGAATAACACAACAATTTTTAACAAACTTTAAAACTTTTTTGTGTAAAAGATACAGATACTACACTTTACATTGCATTGCATGTATATGAATACTTTGTTTCTTAGTCGAGTTGTTGTAAACATAGTTGCATTTTAAGTAAATAACAATAGTTTAAAGGAAGTAGCTATATTTGTTGTAGTTCTAGTAATAGTGGTAGTTGTACTGGAAGCATTAGCTGCAACAGAGTTTAATAGCATAAGTGGTGTCACTGGCTCACCAGGACTTGTTATGTTGTCATTTATGAAAAACTTAGTTACAGTAACGGAAATAATTTAGCGAACATCCTTTAATTTCAGAAATATATGCTTTTAGAAAAATCTTCTGTTTAGAAACCGATTATAGTATATCCGATATTTTAAATTACATTTTATAAATTTTAAATTATTCAAAATTAACACAATTTATATACTCAATTGTAAGAGTTACTGTCTATGAATAGTATAATATTACAAAACTTTGTTGTGGTATCAAATATCCAAAAACTACACTAACAACAATATAAAAAATGTTGACGATGATAAAGTCCTTTAAAATATAAAGTTTATCAAGTAGTTTGCATGATTTTTAAACCTATTTGTCTTATACTTATATTTTTTCGAAACATAAAACTTTTATAGGACTTATCATAATTTTCCTTTTTGGCTTTTGCACAATTTTCATAGTTAAGACAAAGAGTAAATTTCCATATGTGAATATTTATTTCATTTTATAGTATTTTACGGCTCATTAAAATGTCTCACATATTTACCCAACGGCCTTCTTAACTTCTTAGTCACAGCCAGTTGTATACTTTTGTTTATTTTGCCTGTGTATGGTGCACAAAAGCAACACATGTCTTTAATTGTTTGGAATATGAGTACGAGCTGGGTACGTATGTTTAAGTTTTCAGTCGTATGGTTTTACAAACTGTTAATAAAACAAATGAACTTTTTATATTTTTCCAATACTTTTATAATCTCAACTTCATGGATGCTCGAAAATAGTTTTGGCCAAGAACATACATATGCAGGATAATGTAGCTTCAGCCAGCCAGCCAGCCAGTCAGTAAATGTGTCGCATTAAATGGTCTGCAAACTGAAAATAACAATATTCTTTGCCATTAAAGAATATTAAAAGTTATTTAACCTTTCTTTTTACAGTATTTGTTTTTACTCTTGTTACTTTTCATTACTTTTTTGTTTTGGGGGTAGAAGTGTAGTAGAGTTGCTTTGCATACAGGACATCCCTAGAATATAAAATGATTTGATATCTTAAGAATTTTGCGTTGTGCCGGCGGATGGATGGGTGCATATGGTTATTATGATGGCCTTCTATTTTTTATTGTACATTTTCTGTTGGTAACTGTTTTTCCACCAGAGTGTGGGGTAATATGCATGTTTAATGGTTATTTTTATGTATATTTTTACGACATCATATTTGCGATAAACATGTTCATTATAAAACAGACTTATTTCTGTGTGGATGGTAACATCTTTTAAACAGCAATAATTGTGGGAAATGTGACAAATTTACAATTTTATTTTAACCAAAAATTTAAGAAAATTAAAAGTAACTTATAGTTTTATAACTGCGAGTAGGTATTTTAAGCAGTGACTAATGTATGGTATATGTGCGTATGATTAATATTAATTTGTTTAATATTACCCAGGATAACTTTCTGTTACAAAGAATCGGTTGTAGAATAGCTAGTTTTCATTTACAACCCCTTCTACTGTCGATTCTAACACCGATAATTTTTACTTAAATTGTCCCAAAAGCAACCACTTCTATAGCTCCAAAGTGGAACCGGTTGCCCCAGAATCAGTTCTGGAACTAGTTCTAGAAGTGATTCTACGTCAGTCATACCTTCCATATAGGGTCCCAGGAACTGGTTCCGGAACCAACGAGGTCCGGCAAATCTTAATGAGCTCCGGATATGTTGTAGAGGAGAAAAATTTAAAGCACACGCAGTGTTACCATATATTTTTTT
Organism: Leucophora obtusa; assembly: GCA_949987735.1. Lineage (NCBI taxonomy): Eukaryota > Metazoa > Arthropoda > Insecta > Diptera > Anthomyiidae > Leucophora > Leucophora obtusa. The sequence continues at coordinate 173,736,048 of OX465298.1, forward strand.
AGAAAAACTGTAAATAAAAACTGTTTCTTTATAGAAAAACTGTTCTTCGAAAAAATTTTAGAAATCAGAAGAAATTCTGGGATCCCGAAGTATCCTGGGACTAAAATATTATCCCAGGGTATCAATTTTTAAAATATCGAGATTTTAATAGTTTAATTGCTATTGGCATTTATAGTAATCGACTTTTTGCATAGCCTCCTAATAAAACTTTTTTTTAAGAATTTTTGTCTCCTAGGCCCGAATCTAAAGTTAGAAAAAGTTCATCGAATCATTCTTCCGAGATTAACCTCTAACTTAGGATAGAATACTTTACTGGTCAATGTTGTACTTCAAAATATTCTTTATTGAATTGCATTCCACATAAAATTGATATTCATTTGATTGAGTATTGTTATGTCGGGAATTGTTTGTTTGAAAAAATTACGTTTTTGGAATTGTCCTTGATCATAATTGAAAAAATAGTAGGAAATTGTTATTCAGAATTGGAAAATATTTATTTAAAATAAAGAAAAATCAATTTTGGCTTTTCCCGATAAGACATTGTTTTAATTTTTCCAAAAAATATAAATTACTAAATAATCTTAAAAATTCGGCTAAAAAATGTCCGTCGGGTCTATGACTTGTCAGATATGGCTTAGCCAATTTTATTCCGTGCTAATGATGAAATTTGTTATAAAAATGTTTCGTTTTTCCAGTAAGCATATTTTGTAGTATTATATTGGTATTTTTAAATTTATTTATGTTTCAATTTGTACCTAATTTCTGACAATTTGAAAGTTTTATTGTAATTTTTGGGTCATATGCATAATCACTTTCTAAGCTTATAAATCGCTTATAAAACAAATATTTTACACAAAATTCATTTTATAATCGTGTTATAAAGTTTTCAAATTATTATGCATGAGCACTTTTATATTTTAATTCTTAAATTTTAGTTAAAAAAAATAAAAAAAAAATTGTAAATGAAACAAATGGGCCGATTTAATATAAAAAACTGTAAAAAAAATCCATGAAGTTAAAAAAAACTGTTTTTTTACATGAAAAAACTGGAAAACTGGCATCCCAAAAAACTGCAAAAAACAGTTAAAACTGGCTATATGGCAATACTGAGAACTCGTATTTTTTTATCTACACACAGAAAATAAATCAGTTGTAAAACGGCCACAATTATCATTAATTAATTATTTTTTACCAAATTATGGTTATGTATACCGATTTAAAAAAAGTTTCATGATCGATTTTCAGTTGTGGTACCAAAATTTAAAAAATATAAAAATGTTTTCTAATAATTTTGGTCACCAACACGAAGAATACATTAACATATCTGAAAGTTGGTTGTGTCGGTTGTATGTCAAAAAAATAAAAGCAAAAATTAAAAGAAAATAAAAACTCAAAAAGATATGAAGAAAAATTCAAAAAAATACAAAAGTATTGTTCCGTTTATAGATATTTTCGTATATAAGATTTATTTTGTGTTAATTTGTAATGCATTTGGCGTAAAATAAATTAAAGGTAATTAAAAAAGAGAATATGTTAGTTCTCTATTTTTATTAATTGTAATTTTTAATTTTTAATGTAGATGAAAATTCTTATTAACAAATAAATGTGGATGCTCTGCTTTGGAAATTATTGCTGAATTTGGAAAACATCTACTAATTTCAAGGACTTACAATCAACGAATGCATTCCAAATATAAGCCGTGAAAATATGAGTCCTTTTTTCTATGGATTGAAACCTTAAACGTTTCACCTTTATTATCAATATACACATATTTTTTAATACTGTATTATCTATGTATATTTTTTTATCTAAAAATAATTTGCTATGTACCTTTTAATTTATCTTAAAATTTTTTTACTAATAATAAAAAAAAAATTGTTGGGAACAGTGTTTTATTACAGAGATAAATTCGGTCGGGTCTACCAATTCAATTCGGTTAGAGCAACTTTTACAGTAAAATAATTCCATATCTGCAACCGAATAATGTGATAGTTCATGCAACTACTAAAATTCGGTTGGCAACAAATTCGGTTAACACAACGAATCCGTTTTCTGTGTGTACCGAATATTATATTTAAGAGTTAAAAAATGGGGTCAAAACTGGCCCAATTTTTTCTTTTTTCGGTATATTTCATATTTGTTCCAAAGCACATAACTATAGAAAATTTTGGTGTCAAACGAAAGGTATTTGAGAAGCCTATTTTCCGGTGTGTAAAACATGATCAAGCATTCTTATTTGTTTATGGCATAACACAAAACATCAAAATTTTAGGCGATTGTGTATGGGGGGGGGGGGGGGGTATACAGTGTTAAGGGTTAACTTCACATATATTAATCCTTATCACATTTAAGTGAGGGGGTGTTTCGGCTTTTAAAAAGTTTAAAAAAAATTTTTGTGGATTTACAAATTCCATTTTTGTTGCCTTTTTAAAAAGTTTTTTTTTAGTTTATAAAAACGGTATGAGAGAGAGGTTTAAAAATTTCATTAAAATTTTGTAAATTCTTTCCATGCATAATTCGGCGTGTCCTACTACTTATTCTTGTTAGACGAAGTCGTTTTTATCAGCAGTCTAGCTTACGTGCGACAACTTATTTAATTATAAAAATAGCGTGATATTTGTAACTATTTATTTTTTAACCACTAATAAGTATATGAGTAAGTCTTATTATTTAACAACTTGAATAAGTAATTATTTTGGTAACTAATTATCTCTTATATTTTTGTAATGCAGCGGGTAAGTGAGTGCGGCTATGGACAACTACTTACAAAAACGAACTTATCGAGTAAATATAATGATTTTTGACACTGAGTTAAATGCAGTTGATCTTAATTCTACTGCTTATTTTTTAGATATTAGTAATGGTCATCCATTACTGGGATTTTACTGTGATAGTCTCTGGTAAAAAACCCACCATTGTCAACTTTTTTTGAACGACAGTATATTTATAGTAATAATTATACACCCACAATGCATTATTTATTTTTAACTTTTATTAGAAAAACAATTTAAAAAAATTTCATACTTTATAAATAATAATTTGTCATGTAACAAATTTTCTAAACAATTATTTAAAAAAAAAAAAACTTTTTTATTCATTTTTTTTTTTTTTGTAACACTGATAACAAGGTTGATAAATAAAAGAATAAAAGAACACAGAAATTCTAAAGTAGTAACTTTAAAAGGATATTTTGTTGCTAAAGGAGTTTCTTGTTGGTTGTTAGTGTTGTTTTCTTGCAATGTGGTAAAAAGAACATAAATTACATTTTAAAGTAATGCTAGTGGCACTTGTCCAATTGAGAATACAAGTGAAATGAAGTAGAAGTGCTCTGAAAAAAATAATTATAAAAAAAACTATTTTATAAAGTGTTTAGGCTATCATAAAACTCACCAAATTGGAATTAAAATGTCCAAAGTCAGTAGTAGTAAAAAAATTTTAAGATTTTTCGTATTATACTCAAAATAGTTTGTAGTTTAAATTAACTGAATATGTAATTTAAAATAAATGAAAAATCACTTGAAAACCGGTCTACTGACTTTTCATTTAAATTAAAAGAACTTTTCATTTATTTTTAAATGTTAATAAATAAACTGCAAAATCCGTAATGATACTAATAATGATTTTTCATTTATTTCGCTGTTTTAAATTTCAAAAAATTAACTACAAAATCCGTAAGAATAAATGATATTTAGTTTATTTCGTTTTTTTAACTGACCTAGAAATCGAAAGGGAATTCTTTTCTAATGAAACATTTTAAATAAAAATATTAACTGTAACAGAATATCCGTATTTATGTGTAATTTATTTTTAAATAAACGACAAAAACAGTTAAAAAAAATATATTTCTTTGTATTTTAAATGTATAATCATTTAAAAATAAGTGTGCGGATAACTTTTAAAATAAACTACAGTCAGTTACTCTAATACTATTTTCAGTGTAATTATGTATATTCGCAAAAATAGAACTTCTAATTTTATTAAATTAGAGCATACTTTCTTCATTAATAGAGACTTATAATAAAGAGATGTGACGTTCATAAAGTTTTAAATAAATTATAAACTCAATCAAAAAGTGTATAATAGCTACTGAAAATTTTGCTGCTATTATGGGAAATTTAACTATTTTCAGCCCTAGTTTTACAAATTTTAGCAAAATATGTTCACTGATGTATAGTACAATAAAATTAGTATAACAAATTCGTAGCTGCAACTAAATTTTAACAAAATTCTTGTAAACTGAAATTCAAAATCGATTTACTAAAATCAGTAGCAAAATTTACTAAATATCAACAATATTTTTGGTAAAGCAACGACTATAACAGTGACGCCCAAACACTTGTTAGAACGACGAAGATTAATCGGCTTTTTACACGTACACAACCCAAACGTCAATGAAACAAATAACAGAGAACGTAAAAATAAAATAAAAATCATTTAGTTGCACGTCTGCTGTCACCAGAGTAGGTCTATGTCGCTTTGTAAATTAAATAAATACACAGATAATATTTTGCAACAACCAATGAAATTAAAATGTATGTATATAACTTTATAAAGTTTAAAAATCTCTGCATTATAATTGTTTATAATAAAAACAATTACAACGCAGATATTTTTAACTTTGTTGTATTCAATAAGAATTAATATATATTAATTTGATTTTTTTTCTTTTTGTTTTTTTAATTTATTAATATTTATAACATTATTTATCTATTGTTTACACAATAAATTACACAAGTGCACCTATTTTCTTAAAGAGTATTTTTTAATTACTTATCAATTGCTTTTATGTTTATTTCTTTTTTCATTCGCTCATTGCTAAAATTTAACACATAAGAGCGTTATTAGTAAAACAATCCAAAAAACAAAACCAAGTGATTTTGTTCAGTGCAATAGTACTAATACATTCTCTTTAGTTTTTTTTGTAACATAACTAATACATTCTCATTTCTCTTTGTGGGCACCACTGGACTATAAGTGTAGGCCCAGAATAAGAGCGCAGAGGCTAGCGATTTACGCTCTGAGAAAAATGGCGCCCGAAATAACGACGAACAGCGGCAGCGACACTCATATATCTCTTAGTTTACTGCAAACATAATGCACAATGCTAAACGATGAACTAACGAGCTACTAATAATGTTCAATATCTCAATTTAATAAAGAAAACAAAATTTTAATAATTTAAAAATTTTATTTTTTTTTTCCAAAAAAAAAATAGAAAAGGAGTCAGAAGAGCCATTGATTGTCTTTGTTAGCTGTACTCTTTGATGTAGTGAACACCAGCAAAAATAACAATAGAGTTGACAACATTGGTGAGAGTGAGAAAGAAAAAATGGGAGAATAACAAAAACCGGCATTAAAATAAAATAGATTCTATTTCAAAACAGCTACGCCCAGCGATTTTTAAATGTCAAAATGTATGGAAAAAATCACTGCGCTCTTATTCTGGGCCTACACTACCATATTGGTGTTGTAAAAACATGTGATTTTCATTGCAATACATACACAGCTAGTAAAAATGTTTGAATTTATTTCTCAATTCGTTATTTACTTGGGAGTTTACATAGATCGAAAAACTTAAATCTACCTTATAATCTAGAGCAGTGGTCGGCACAAAGAGAGAATGTGAATGTATTGTGTTTCTACACTGTGAGAAATTAGTTTATCATTTCTAAATTTATATTTGTATATTACGAACATGAATTAATGAAGAAATGTAATAATGAATGAATACATGAATGAGTTAGAGAAATAAAAAAAAATAATTTATAGTAATTTAATTTTTTAAAATAATTCATAATAAATTTTATTATACACATTATTCAAAAAATATTTATTTTTTTGTATATAAATTATTTATTCTTAAAAGGTGACACGGAGGAAATAAGAAGATAAACAGAGAAAATCTGAAGTAGAATGTTTGTATACGTCTGTTTGATCACTTCTGAAATTATTCATATAGAGACAATAAAAATATAAACTATAATACAATTTGATGGAAGATCACTGATGAAGCCTGTCCATAAAAAGGCAGAAACTAGATCTAGTCTGATTTGCAAATTTAATGTGTTTATAACTTTTGAGGAAGGTTTATTCATCTTCTTAACCTCAAACCTACACTGAAAATATTATAACAGTAACTGACTGTAGTTTATTTAAAAAGTTCTCCGTACATTTATTTTTAAATGAGTATTCAGTTAAAATACAGAGAAATATATTTTTTAACCGTTTTTGTCGTTTATTTAAAAAATAAATTACATATAAATACGGATTTTATGTTACAGTTAATATTTTCATTTAAAATGTTTTGTTAAAAAAATGAATTCCTTTTCGATTTCTAGGTCAGTTAAAAAAATTAAATAAACTAAATATCATTTCAACAATTATTTTATTCTAACTAAATATATGTAAATATCATTTATTCTTACGGATTTTGTAGTTAATTTTTTGAAATTTAAAAAACGAAATAAATGAAAAATCATTATTTTTTAAGGATTTTGTAGTTTATTTATTAACATTTAAAAATAAATGAAAAGTTCTTTTGATTTAAATGAAAAATCAGTAGACCGGTTTTCAAGTGATTTTTCAGTTATTTTAAATTACATTTTCAGTTAATTTAAACTACAACCTATTTTGAGTGTACTAAAGTATTCCATTAGTAAGTAAATTTTCATGAACTAAAGAAATAAAAATAATTCATAATAAATTTCCTGTTCTCGTAAAATTTTAAGAGTGTAATATTTTTCTAAAATTTCTTAAACAAAGCGACGTCAACCTGCTTTGTTGAAAGCTATCATGCTACTGAATAAATTTTACGCTCTTAGTTGAGAGTTTGTTGCCATTCGTGTTGTGTACGTGTGAAAAGCCTATTATGATCGACCACTGGTGGCTATGGGTGCCGACCACTGATCTAGAGAGAACACCATAAAAACAATCTAATGATAGTACTTGGTAGTAATATAAAATGCATTAATTGTCAACCATTGGTTCTAGGAAAGTTTTCACATAAGTTTTTTTGTCTATTTGTTGTAAAATACAACAAACTATAAATTCTATTTGGAATTTTCATATTTGATCTTAAAGCCGAACAAAAATAACACTCGTTGTAAATATAAATAATTTTAGAATAATGAAATTATTATAAATAATTAGTAGTCGCTACTAAATTTCAGTAAATTACTATAAACCACAATATAAATTCGTGTTGATGAAATCAATAAAAATTTGTACTAAATATCAACAATTTTAGTACAAAGAAGTTAGTATAAATAATTACTAAACGCTACTAAATTTTAGAAAATTTTTGTTTAGAAAATTTTGCTGAAATTGGCAATAAATTGTACTAACAAATAATTGAATTGTAAAATCTAGAAAAATAGAAATATTTAAATCGAATTAAATACAAATACAACAATTTCAATTTTTCTTCAACTTAAGCAAAATTTAAAGCTTAGAATTTTTGAAACATTACTGTTACTTGGGATTTAAATTGTAAGAAATTACAGGAAAGATTATGAAACGTACATATTAAATTGGTATATTCATAAGTTTTTTATAAAACCATTTCAAAGACGGATTGGAAATAACCTCAGTTTTTATTCCAATTGACGAAAAGTCATATTCATATTTTTATTTTTTAAGACGTATTCGAATTGCATTTAAATTTAAAATTAAATATATTAGTAGAGATACTCTCGTTGCCACACTCAAAATAATAAGTCTGTTGGCTGAACAGAAAAATTTGTTACTTTAACAGAAAAATTTGTTACTTTAGAAAACATTGCTTTCTATTGGCGTTTATATATGAATGGATGTCACTACATTGCTAGATCTGTCAAAACAACAGAGTAGTATATTGGAAGATGACAAAGCAAATTGTGGTCAATTCTTTGTTGTTGTTTTTGTTTTTTCTTTGATATTTTGAATGTTTAATAACGATCCTAGACGAGAACAAGAAATTCTCATTTAGTTTGTAATTTAACTTAACAAATGAACTTCTAAAAACATCGTCCCCTGACGAGTTCCTTAGGCAAGAATGAAATCCGAATAGAGACATGCCTCCAACAGATTATTTTTCACAATTTGTAAAATACGTTTGCGATTTTAGCATATTTAAGTCCTTTAATGCAATTAATGTATGTCCCGATATAAATAAAAAATAAAAAAAATGCATTTCTGTTTTTTGGCTTAAAATAAAATTTGTTGATTTTAACAAATTCTTTTGTTAAATTTAACAAATCTAAATTTAAGTAAGAAATTAGTAAAACTGCAGGTTTATTTGTAATTATACTGAGACCTAAAATTTGTTCAAATTTGTTCAAATTAAATTCAATTTCACTAGGATATTATATGATTAGGGGTAGTCGACATTTTTGTCAATTTGGCTCTATCTCTCTTTTATTTTTCGAGATATGGGTTATTTAAAAAAAAAATTGGGAAGGGTAGAAATAACGCCATCTTTAAAACTTCGGATACAATGATGGTGCCATCTACCGGGTAATAAGAGAAACATAAAAATATTATATTTTAACAATAAACTTTGTAAAATAAAACGAATGGGTTCTTAATAATTAGTGCATAAACTAAAAATTTGTTAAAAATTAATTAAATCGATTTGAAACCCGTTTGACAGATTTTTGTGCTGGCGTATTATTTTAAGTGCAGTAAAAGTGCAAATTAGTGGATTTTCGACAACTGTCCTATAAACAATTTCACTGGAATTCAAGTTGAATACAAGTTCAATCCCAGCCCTGTTTTCCAGTTTCAAGGCTTGAATACAACTTTAATTACATTTTATTTCAATAGCATACTCCAGCAAAAGGGAAACAAAAATTCAAGTTTAAAATATTTTTGTTAAATATACAAATGCTAGAATTTGAAATCTACTTTACTTCAAGCAAAATTTAAAGCACTTGAATTTTTAAAACCTATGTGCTTATTTGGTATTAATTAACCTAATTTGTATTTTAAAGTTCCAGGGAGTTCAGAAGTTGTCCCAATTGCAATGAATATTTCAGAGTACGCCATGGAATTGTGTTTTGGCAAAATTAAATTTTTTTTAAATACGAAAGGAATTTTTGCAAAAACGGCTCAATAAAAAATTTTGATTTGTATCGCAATATTGTCTGTAAATATCGCAAATTCATAATCAAAAAAATATGTCTGGTGTTAAATCCTTTCAGATTCCGAAATTGCATATTTTGTGAATTTACGTTAGTCTGCATATAGTACTACCAAAAAGAAGTGAAAAATTTTAAATCAAACTTAAACATATAATGGTACATGCACGCGTTCTTTTTTTACCACAAACGTGCTATTGTTTGTCAGCTGTATACAAAAATCTTATTATTTTTTGTGTACTTTGGAAGAAAAGTAAAGGAAAATCTAAGAATATACTTAAATATGAAAGTTATTTGTGGTTGTACATTAGACCGTACCACCTTACAGGCATAAAAACAAAAAGTGCGCGCTACACCTTCAAATTGCAAAGGCAATTCCAAAAAAGAAAAATAACTCTATTAACAGCAAGTTTTATATTTAGTAATAAAAAAAAATTAGAAATTAACCGTTTTAGGTACATGGGGTCAAAATGACCCCAATTTTAAAAATATAAAAAGTGCCATTTTCGTCATTAAAATCTAACAGACACATACAAACATTCTACTTTTAGATTTTTGTTTATTTTGCAATCTCCTCCGTGTCTCCTTTTTCGCAAATGTTGCCATACTGACGTATGGTTTTTACGTTCAAGAGCAGGCAATTTGGGTATACTGGAGACGGATTGCCACCAGGGCATTTTTGTAATGCATTTAAGTACAGTGTTTGTTTTAACGGCATATAGACCAGCTGTAATTAATATATTAGTATATATTAGTATGCATTCTTGAAATTTTAATTTAGTAGGTTTGAGGTTAAGAAGAAGAATAAAAAATTTTCTCTAAAAATTATAAACACATTAATTTGCAATAAAAATGGTTTTTGCATTTCTATTAAGTTAATGGGTCATTTTCGGTTCCTGGTTAAAGTGGGTTATTGATATCTGGCGAAACCAAAATTCCGTATCTGAATAATTTTAAGTATATTTAATGAACAAATTAAAAAAAAAAAGAATTTTGCAAAATTTCGAATTTTAGGAATCTTTAATATAGGATAATTATCCAATAGTATTAGATCTAAGTTGCTAAATTTGATTTAAGTTAATGAAATTACATAAATTTTGTATGATATCACATTAACCACAAACAAGCAACTGACAATTCTAAATATTTGCTGGTGAAAAAGTTTGTTGTTGTTTGTTTTCTGTTCATAAATTAATTTATTTTACAAGACAACTCCCACAAACTCAGCAGTATATTGACACAATGCAATATATTTAAAGTGTTATTTAAAAGCTACTCATTAACGAGTACTTCAGATTTTCTTGCTGGGATGTTCACATATACGTGTGGTGGTAGTTGTGAGATTGTAGTAAAATGTAGTAGAAGGCTAACAATGTCATTTACCTAGACACTACTAATATATTTAAAAACAAAAACAATTTCTAATGCACTTTATGGTAAATGTGGCAACCATAAAACATTTTTAAAAAATAAGTAGAAGTATTTAAAAACAAACTAGAGAGTTCTTTTGTTAACCCAACAATATATTGGAACTGGCAAATCATTATAATGTATGTTCTCGTGCACAAATTTGTGTGAAAATTGTCGTCGTGTAAGATGTTTTGGGTTCCCGAGGCTATTCGCGGTACCATTGCGGAGCACCCTATATTTGCATTATCTGCAGTAATCATATTTAACTATCTCCTGAATTACTTGTAAACAATAAATAGAAACGTGAAGAACATTTTGTATGCACCAATTTATTTGCATTTTTAGGCTGAGAAAATGTTATGTTCGAACCTCAATCCTGTTATCAGAAAATCTTGTGTTCGAATCCCCGAATAATATGCTTTACTGGGTATGCATAGGGTAAAACTATGCACTTGTAATATACTCGTAACTGTATATGTATGTTGGTTAAATAAGTAGTTGTAATGTTGCAAGTACGTTGGTAGCTGTTTGGTAACTGAATGCTGTTGCTTGCTGTTAAATAAGCTTTTAGATTTTAGTTGTTGTTGTTTTTTATACCTTTATTTTGCAATTCCTACTCAGAGTGTTTTGTGTAATTTGATTTAATTTATGCCAAGAGCGCTAAATAAAAAAAGAACAAAATAAAAATACAAAGAATCATGTAGTTGGAACTATGTAACCATACACCACTATGGTGGTAGTCTATGGCAAAACAAATGTTTCAAAGTGCAATAAACCCTTAATAGAGAAATACTGGAAAATAGGGATTTAGAATAAAAAATTAAATTTCTAAAGAATAAATAAAATAAAAGGAAAAAAAAATAGAAAAAGCTATTTAATTATATTTAAACTTATAAATTTTATAGAGGAAAAGCATATATTTAAGTTGTGTTTGAAAACAAATTTGCTAAAATACTTTTTAAGATAACTTTTTAGTATTAGATTTATTAATTTTTTTTTTTGTTAAATAAATATAAAATTGTGGGCCCACATATACATTCCAGATATATTTTTTTTTAAATCAGTTGCGATCTTCTGTTAGAATTTTATAATTAAATACACAAAAAAAAAATAGTTAAATACAAAAAAAAAAATAGTTAAATACACACAGAAAATAAATTGGTTGGAATTCTATCGGAACCAACGAAATATTTTCATCATTCAATAATTTTAATTGCAGTTATTCAAAATTTATCATTAGGAAAGTTATATTTATTTGTGAACAGAAAATATATATGATAAACCAAAACACTGTCACATTATCCAAAATATTGCCTTTTCTAACCAATATTGAAAAAAATACCAACTTCCACATTAACTTCAATACCAACAACCACCAATTTGTCGAAGATTTAGCCATTTTTTTATTTATTTATTTATTGAGTCTACTGATAATTATCTTACAGACTATTATAATTAACAAATTTGTTTCTTTAATAAATTAGTTCAATTAAAAAGAACAAATAAATTTAATTTAAACTTAGATTTATTGACATTAAAATTTATTAATGGAATAAAATATCGGCTGCAAAAATTTATTATCAGTTGTGTTTCAATAAAATCGATCACTCTATCCAATGTATTAGTTTTTCCAATCAATTTAAAATTTTTTTCAACTTTAATAGCTTTAATCGTTAATTTCCATTATTTTGGTAATTGTAATAATATATTGAGACAAGGAACAGAAATTTTATTTATCATAATAAAATTTTGGAATCTATCATATTTTTTCGTTTCTACGTATGCGTGTTTAAATTCTAAGTTAGACAACAACTAAACGTAAGTATTGTGGCGCAGGAGGTAGAGACACAGCCTTATAGCCTTAGAGATTTGCGTTCAAACCTCAACCAAGGCATTACTTTTTTTTTTAAATAATTTTATTATTGATTAAAATTAAAAGTCACAATTGATTTTCTGTTGTGAATATAATTTTATTCAAAAACAAAATATTCAAATTTTTAACCTGAAGAAATTCAAATTTGAAATTTGACAAAAAAAATTTATGTCGAGTTTAGCCTAAAGGAAAAGCAATGGGCTGACAAACGGAAAGTCGCCGGTTCAATCCCGGTTCGCGATATACATTTTTTTTTTTATTTTTTTTTTTTTTTTTATTCAAATTAAAAGACACAACTGATTTTCTGTTGTTGATATAATTTTATTTATAGACAAAATATTCAAACCTGAAGAAATTCAAATTTGAAATTTGACTAAAAAACCTTAAATAGAGCTTAGCTTAGAGGGAAAGCAATGGGCTGACAAGCGGAGGGTCGGCGGTTCGATCCCAGTTAGCGACAAAAGAAAATTTTTATTTTTAAATAAATTTTTAGAACGTGTTTTTCTATTTATAGAATTTATAATCCACAAACATTAAAGAAATCTATTAACACAACAAAAATTCAAAAATTGTAAATAAATTTCGGTAGTTACAATGGTATTAAAAATAAATAAAAGTGATTGTACGTGGAACTACAAAAATTCGGTTGGCGAAAAATTCGGTTGGAACTACGAATTTGTTTTCTGTGTGTACAAAAAAAAAAATATGTTTATGAAATTAATTATTGCTTACATTTAAAATATTAACTTTATGGATAACGTTAATCCGTTTTAGCACAAGACCAAGGAAAACACTAGATTTTATCAATATTCTCAAAACTCGATTTTCTATTTTTTAAAAATTTTATTAAACAAAACAAAAAGAAATAGTAATATTTTTCTTGTATTTATTAAAAACACCTCACCTCAAGTGCATAAACACGGGTTTTATTGCAATAACTTCCTTGCTCTGTTTATTAAAATAAAGGCATTACAACTTGTGCCAATGTCCGGTAATGTGCTTAATATTACCTTAATATCTATTTTTTATGACTTTAGTGTCAAGTGAGCCTACTTGAGGCCACTTTTGATAACACTTTTAACCATTAAATATGAGATTGGGCAACTAAAAACATACGTTTATAATATTTTTTCTCCTCTAATATTGTAACATACATATTCAAAACTCATTAAGATCGGAAGGAAACGTAGGGATAACTTTAGTGTGAGTTAGAAAAAAAAGAGGTATTTTTAAAGAATATTTTCATGAGCTATTTTAGTATTATTTAGTAAAACTTAAATCATTTGAAATTGTATTTTGTTATAGTTTATTTAAACTATAAGACAAAGTAAAAAACTCAATCAGGCATAAAATTACAACTCGTCTTAATGTTTTCACATACACAAATACATATACATTAGGGTTGATTTTATTTTGTGAAAGACAATTTTTTAAGGATTTAACACTTGCTCAAAATGAAAACCACCCTAATATGAACTCGAATCTACATACACATAAAGTCAAACAAATAAAATTTATGGGCTGTTTCTGTGTAAATGGCATTTCCCACTTTTGATTTCTTAATTTTCACTTATAAACAAAAAACCGAAACAAACTCCACCTTAAAATGCTACATACACTTAATGCTTCAATGATTTTAACCTTTGTTATTTACAAGATGTTAAAAAAAATGTACTTTAAATGTTAAAAAGTTAAGGGGTAAGTTCAAACTTAAAAGTTAGTAAAGAAAATGTTGAAAATATAATTTTTATGGTTCCGGAACCAGTTCCTGGGATCCTATATGGAAGGTGTGGGTGACATAGTATCAGTTCCAGAACTGATTCTAGAGAAACCGGTTCCACTTTGGAGCCATAGAAGGGGTTGCTTTTGGGACAATTTCAACCAAAAAGAATCGGTGTTAGAATCGTCAGTAGAAGGGGTTGTGAATGAAAAGTAGCTATTGTACAACCGATTCTTTGGAACAGAAAATTTTTATGGGTACATCAGTGTTGCCAGGTACATCAGTGTTAGCTCTCCGGTGTATTGCAACGGATCCATGTTCCATCCGCCGTTGCAAAACGGCGCAAAAACTGATTCGTGTTACTGCTTAACAACGCTAAAGATTTCTTTGAAGTTGTCATACCTGACCTAACCCCTTAACTTATATATAACACAACAATATAAATAAGACAATAACTAATTGCATTTCCGTTTAATCACAAAGCATGACAATTTATCGATTACTCATCACTTTGTTTTTTTTTTTTTTAATTTATACGAAAAAGTTAATTTTAATGCGTGAGAAAAACTTTAGTAACACTATAATTTAAAATGAAGAAATTTCGATTAATATTTAATTACTATTTAACTGATCACTTTTCAAAAGTCTATGTAATTATCTTCTCATTTTCTATTGCAATGCAAAACAATAGAAGATGGAAGATAAAGTTCTTATAATGTGTTAATAGTGAAGAGTGAGTGTTCGTACTGCTTTTCATAAATTCACATTATGGTCATTAATCCGCAATTACAAACACTTATCAATTTATAGGAAAATGTCATTAGACCAGTTACCACAAAAGGTGGCGGACTTGTTGTTCATTGATAATTATCAGTCTCTTATTATTTCAGTCAGGCTGGATGGCAGGCAGACTTTCATTCATGCATGGATTAAACTGCTCGGTTTTGTGGTACTATTGGCGTTGCTATTTTATTGTTGGCTTGCAAATGAACTTTTATACTTACGCCTTCTAATCAGCTTAAATCGCAGCATATACAAAAATACATACCATATATTAGGGTAATACTTATATGTACTGAGCCATAATTTTGTAGGAGTTTAATTAAAAGAAAACGGTAAAATAACACCCCAGCAAATTTGTTTAGAACCGATTTCCAAAACGTTTTCTGGATGTATTCCAGAACACGTTTGATATATACATCGTTTTAAGACCGGTTCCATAGAACAGGTTCCTGAACGGATCCCTGAAAGCCAAGTTTCACCGTCCATAATAAGTTCAAAAATATACTAACTACACCTTTTGCAATTGTAATTCAGAAAATATCAATTGAAATTCAGAAAATATCAATTGAAATTCAGAATTTCCATTTGAAATTCAGAAAACATCAATTGAAATTCAGAATTTCCATTTGAAATTCAGAAAACATCAATTGAAATTCAGATTTTCCATTTGAAATTCAGAAAATAGCAATTGAAATTCAGAAATATCATTTGAAATTCGGAAAATGTCACTTGAAATTCAGAAGATATCATTTGAAATTCAGAAAATATCATTTGAAATTCAGAAAATATCATTTGAAATTTAGAAAATATCAATTGATATTCAGAAAATATCATTTGAAGTTCAGAAAATATCAATTGAAATTCAGAAAATATCAATTGAAATTCAGAAAATATCAATTGAAATTTAGAAATCGTCATTTGAAATTCAGAAAATATCAATTGAAATTCAGAAATCGTCATTTGAAATTCAGAAAATATCAATTCAAATTCAGAAAATATAAATTGAAATTCAGAAAATATCAATTGAAATTCAGAAATCGTCATTTGAAATTCAGAAAATATCAATTGAAATTCAGAAATCGTCATTTGAAATTCAGAAAATATCAATTGAAATTCAGAAATCATCATTTGAAATTCAGAAATGTCAATTGAAATTCAGAAATCGTCATTTAAAATTCAGAAAATATCAATTGAAATTCAGAAATTGTAATTTGAAATTCAGAAAATATCAATTGAAATTCAGAAATCGTCATTTGAAATTCAGAAAATATCAATTGAAATTCAGAAAACATCAACTGAAATTCAGAAAATATCAATTGAAATTCAGAAACCGTAATTTGAAATTCAGAAAATATCAATTGAAATTCAGAAATCGTCATTTGAAATTCAGAAAATATCACTTAAAATTCAGAAATCGTCATTTGAAATTCAGAAAATATCAATTAAAATTCAGAAAACATCATTTGAAATTCAGAAAATATCAATTGAAATTCAGAAATCGTCATTTGAAATTCAGAATTTTCTGAATTTCAATTGATATTTTCTGAATTTCAAATGATATTTTCTGAATTTCAATTGATATTTTCTGAATTTAAAATGACAATTTCTGAATTTCAATTGATATTTTCTGAATTTCAAATGATATTTTCTGAATTTCAAATGGAAATTCTGAATTTCAATTGATATTTTCTGAATTACAATTGCAAAAGGTGTAGTTCTAGAACTGGTTCTAATAGTTCAAACTCTATAAAAAAAACCAGTTATAATATAAATTATAATGTATTCTATTACCTTATAAGGTGTCCTGCAACTATTCTTTTGAATTTTACATTTTGACTGGGATATTAGGAGTTAGCATTCGACGATGAAAATAATATTTTAAGCACTTTTTTAACTGAATATAATTTTCGAAAAAGATTTATCAAAAACTATTCCTCCCTAATTCATATTTACACTCTCACAAACTTAATAATATCAACCTAACGAACTTTTGCTAATAAATTATAATCGAAACGCAGCAAACACCGCCAAAAAAAGGACTGTAAACTTTCATCTATTCAGCAAACTAATATTCACGCAGTTACTTAGAACCATGTTAATCATGCGGTTTGACTGTATCAGCAATTGTCGAGCCAAACCAATGACCTCTACATACAAAACTACAACTAAATTATTGGCAATACAAACACATACCACTAACAAATATATATTTTACATATAACATACTCACTCACTCACACTGGTTTGGAAATTTTTAAAGTATGAGAAATTTTTTTTAGACCCTTAATTTTATTGAATAAAAAATAATCTTTTATTAATTTGTTGCCCTATACAACATATACACTCACAATTTATTTTAAATAAAAATATTATTTCATTAAAAACAATATGAAATACATATTAACCCAACAAAAAAAAAAAAAAAATTGGAAGTCATGCTTAACAAACAACTCCTTTTACTACGTCAAAAGTATCCGTTACGTAGTATATTGTATTTTTTTTTTTAATAAAAATTCCTGGTGTGGGAATCGAACCTGGTTCTACAGATTGCCACTCAATAGCTCTACCATCTGAGCTATATCGACATGTAATATTTAATAGATAAAAACATAATTGACCTTCTGCACACAAGTAAGCTTACTCCCTAACATACAAAAAATCAAAAAATATGAGGTTACTGATATCCGTACCAGTGTTTAAAAAATATTGAGCCTAAAAATAGATTTGAAAAAATTTTCAAAAAAATCTATAAAATTATTTTCTACTTGAAATAATGATAAAAATAAGTCGTTATCAGTAACTCATTATAATATGTTTTAAAATAATACAGAAGGTAAGTGGGGGTCATTACTGGTAGTCCAAAAAATAATGATATGTCATTACACTGCGTACTTCAATCCTCTATCGGTACCCCAAAAAACAAATAAATTAATTTATTTGTGTCTCCTATGATCAATTTAGTTTTAAAAAATTTGCATTTTAATTTCCTTTTATCTTCCTTATATTTATTGTACCATATTCTACGCGATCTTTTTTTTTTATATGACAACTTCTACACTCATAGAAATGAATCTGTAAAAATAGCAGAAAAAGTTTCTAAAAAATCGTTAAAAATGATGCTACATAAAAACTGCTGAAATTAGCAGATTTTTTTGCTAAATACTAGTAAAATAAGAACAGGAAAAAACTATTAAATTTACAGAATTTTTGTTATATTTAAATTAATTTTTGGTTAATTGAAAATAACAAATTGTACGGTAAAATCTAAAGAAAAATTTGCAAAATAGTAGTAGAATTATAATACCAAAAGTTAACTGTTATTCTTTGCTATTTTTAAGCAAAATTTAGTTGAATGCAAATAGCAGTCTATCCTGCTAAAATCAGTAGAAATGTTTTCTAAAAAATTGTAAACTGCTGTTTTCAAAAGGCTCGATTTTTATTGGCATCGAAATCAAAAAAAACTTGGAAAATTAAAATTTTTTTTTGTAATCTTTTAGACTACACTCAAAAACATAAGTTAGTAGAAAAATTAGTAAAACGTCTTGTATATCAAGTGTACTAGTTTTCAGCAATTTTTTTTGCTGAAATTCCGTTTTCAGCAAAATTTTTAGTTATATTTTTTTAGCACTAAACTAATTTTGAACTAATGTTTTACTAATTTATTTTGCTACAAAACTTGTGCTGATAACCGCATTCATAGCGTGGACGACAACCAGATAGACAAGATGTAGATGTCGCAGCTTGTCTGGAAACGGAAATGACAAAAAAAGAAAAACAACTCTACACATATTTTCAATTCAATTCAATTTCAATTTCGCTACGAGTTTTTTGAGTTTTTTTCAGTCTACTAATATTCAGCAAAAAGTTTAATGATTTTAGCAAGGACTTTTTTCATTTGCAGTCGACTAAGTGTTAGCAAAACTTTTGCTGAAGATTACTATTTTTTTGGTAAAAATGAGCTCGCTGACTTTCAGCAAACCTTTTGCTGAAATTACCAACTTTTTTGCAAGCACGCTCCTGACTAAAAATTTGCTGCCACAGCAATATTTTTTGCTGACTTTACTGACTTTTTTTTCGAGTGTACAAATTATTTATCAAAAATTTTTGTTAATTTTAGTAGGTTAATTTGCTATTTTCCATTGACAAAAAATTAACTCTAATATAACTAAAATTCTGTATATTTAACAGTTTTATTTTTGCAGTTCCTATATTACTAATATATAGCAAAAATAATCTGCTAATTTTATTAGTTTTTCTGCAGCTAAATTTTTACCTAATTTTTAGTAGTTTTTACTAAATTTTTAACAGACTTTGTTCTATTAGTGTACTTCCTTACTAAAAGTCATATTGTCAAATTCTTTAAAAATTGTTCATATTTTTTTAAATTTCTTTTCAAAAAGACGTGGACTATTTTCACCACAAATTACTTGCATTTAATTTATATGTAACTTAAATTAAAGGTATCTACTTAATATTTTTTATTTATTTATTTATTTATTTTTTTTGTATGTTTTTGTTAAAAAAAAAAGTTTGGTTAAGGGGATAGTCTACCTATTTTTTAAAAGAAATTAAAGAAAATATAAAAAATATTGGTTAAGGGGATCGATAGAGGATTAAAATACCTTTAATTTAAGGTACATATCAATATATATAAAATAAATGCAAATATTTTATGATAAAAAGAGTTCACCTGTTTTTGAAAAAAAATTAAAAAAGTATGAAGTTTATGTCATAGACATAAAAAATCGAATATGGTACAAAAAAAGGAAGATAAAAGGAAATTAAAACGCCAATGTCTGAAAATTAAATTCATCATATGAGACACTAATAAATAATTGTTATTGATTTTTTGAGAAAAAATTAAAAAAATTAGTTTTTGTTCGATTTTCACAAAAAAAAAACTAAACATATTTAGAAATTGAAATCTAAAAAGCGGCTGCTAGAAACTTGTGCGAAATTTTATAAACTAAAATAAAAAATTTTTAATAATCGGTTAAGAATTGTGGCCTGAAACGTTATTTGCTCAGAAAAAGTGCTTTTGGATACACTGTATATCGCCTCGAAGTTTTCTTTTAACAATTCCATTTTATAAATGGAAAAATATCTCGTAAACTAAGCGATAAAAAATACATGCAGAGATTTAATTTTATGTTAGTGTAATATAAAAACATGGCCATAATATAAAAAGTTTATAATTGTAAACAGCCTTTCAAAATACGCTCTATTCGATTTAATATTAATTCTTTTTTTACGAATGCCATTACTAACATCATTCAATACGGCATTTGATTGTTAAAATCTTATCATAAGCAGTTCGTGTTTCAAAACCCCTTCAAAAAGCTCTACTACATTCAAACTAAATTGATTACCTTTTTCATACATTATTCTTAGTATGTATTACACGAATGGTCACTTCTACATAACACCACACATACACATAAAGAAATACAGTATAACTCGCTTAATACGAACTCGGATAAGACGGATTCTCGGTTAATACGAACTAATTTAGAAGTCGCGAAGTTTTGGCAACAATTTCAATATAAAAAACATCGGTTAATACGAACTCGCTTATGACGAACTCTAGATTAAAACGAACTGTTTGTGATGGTCCTACAAACATATTTCTATATAATTTTACACTTTTAATACGAACTTTACAAAATTCGACAATTTTTTTTATATTTTTTTCGTTTTCTGACAAATTTTAAACCGAACACCCAGACATTTTTTCTTAAATATATTGCCAACAATATATTTAGGAAACCAAATGAAAAATTGTATAATTTTTAAAGTTGTTTCAAGGAAATTTAAATGTTTTGTGGATAATTAGAACAATTTAAACAAATTTTACCCCCGGTTAATACGAACCTCGCTTACAACGAACTAATTAATCTAGTCCACCGGAGTTCGTCTTAAGCGAGTTTCACTGTAATTTCAAAATATATATTATCGCTTTTTTAAAGAGATGCGTTCATGAATGAAGTTTGAGTCACGGCCTATCACAATCATGCAAAAAAAATACATTTTTCTATTTCTTTTTGTTGAGGAAAATTTAAGAAAATATATAATAACAGCACCCAGGAAAAAGATTGGTTGGAATTCGATCAAAACCATTAAAATGAATTTGCCAGGACGATATTTTATTTGGAGTTACCTATAATTGAATACTACACCAAAAATATTTTACTAGGTATTAAAAATAGGGAAAATGAACTAAAAAACAATATTTTTAACAAATTATTGGTATCTCCAATCAATTTTAAAATTAGTATCAGTTTAGTAATTCTATGCAGTAGAAGCAGCCATTTATTTAGTGTATATACAAGAAAATTGGTGTTAACTATAACCTTTATTAAAAAAATTTCAGTATTCGAAAGTGGCAACTACAAATACGGGTATCCTAATCAAATATGACCTTAAAGTCGAGTTTCTGTAGAACCAACCGAATTGTGGATTTTATTGATAACACACACAACTATTGATTGGTATTGGTAAACGAATTTTTTACTATATTTGTTTTCCAAGCAAAACGTATAAATTCAAAATTAGACTTCAAAATTAATAAGTGTTTGTGGTGTAGTCGGTAGAGAGTTGGGCTAGTACGCCGGATTTCCGAGTTCAAATCCCGGAAAAGACAAAAATTTATGTTTTTTTTAAATTAAAATAAATTATTCATATGTATAAACAGTAAATATGGCTAAGAAAATTAAAAGTAGTTGTGGTGCTACTGTAAGAGTGTGAACTATTAACCTGAATGGCCGGGTTCAATACCAGAAAATTCAAAAAAAGTTTTTTATAGTAAAGTGTTGTTTTTTCAAACGCGTCGTATAGACCAAATACAATTAATATTGTCATTAATATGTATTTTTATTAATTCTAATTTAGTAGGTTTGAGGTTAAGAAGAAGAATAAACCTTCCTCGAAAGTTATAAACACATTAAATTTGCAAATCAGACTAGACCTAGTTTCTGCCTTTTTATGGACAGGCTTCATCAGTGATCCTCCATTAAATTGTATTATTGTTTATATTTTTATTGTCAGATTGTCTCTATATGAATAATTCCAGAAGTGATCAAACAGACATATACAAACATTCTACTTCAGATTTTCTCTGTTTATCTTCTTATTTCCTCCGTGTCACCTTTTCACAAATATTGCCACATTGACGTATGGTTTGTACGTACAAGTGCAGGCAATTTGTGTATATTGGAGACGGACAGCCAACAGGGCATTGTTTATTTTTTATAGTAAAGTGTTGTTTTTTCAAACGCGTCGTATAGACCAAATACAATTAATATTGTCATTAATATGTATTTTTATTAATTCTAATTTAGTAGGTTTGAGGTTAAGAAGAAGAATAAACCTTCCTCGAAAGTTATAAACACATTAAATTTGCAAATCAGACTAGACCTAGTTTCTGCCTTTTTATGGACAGGCTTCATCAGTGATCCTCCATTAAATTGTATTATTGTTTATATTTTTATTGTCAGATTGTCTCTATATGAATAATTCCAGAAGTGATCAAACAGACATATACAAACATTCTACTTCAGATTTTCTCTGTTTATCTTCTTATTTCCTCCGTGTCACCTTTTCACAAATATTGCCACATTGACGTATGGTTTGTACGTACAAGTGCAGGCAATTTGTGTATATTGGAGACGGACAGCCAACAGGGCATTGTTTATTTTTTATAGTAAAGTGTTGTTTTTTCAAACGCGTCGTATAGACCAAATACAATTAATATTGTCATTAATATGTATTTTTATTAATTCTAATTTAGTAGGTTTGAGGTTAAGAAGAAGAATAAACCTTCCTCGAAAGTTATAAACACATTAAATTTGCAAATCAGACTAGACCTAGTTTCTGCCTTTTTATGGACAGGCTTCATCAGTGATCCTCCATTAAATTGTATTATTGTTTATATTTTTATTATCAGATTGTCTCTATATGAATAATTCCAGAAGTGATCAAACAGACATATACAAACATTCTACTTCAGATTTTCTCTGTTTATCTTCTTATTTCCTCCGTGTCACCTTTTCACAAATATTGCCACATTGACGTATGGTTTGTACGTACAAGTGCAGGCAATTTGTGTATATTGGAGACGGACAGCCAACAGGGCATTGTTTATTTTTTATAGTAAAGTGTTGTTTTTTCAAACGCGTCGTATAGACCAAATACAATTAATATTGTCATTAATATGTATTTTTATTAATTCTAATTTAGTAGGTTTGAGGTTAAGAAGAAGAATAAACCTTCCTCGAAAGTTATAAACACATTAAATTTGCAAATCAGACTAGACCTAGTTTCTGCCTTTTTATGGACAGGCTTCATCAGTGATCCTCCATTAAATTGTATTATTGTTTATATTTTTATTGTTTTTTAATTTCAATAAAATTTTGTGGAACATAATAATATTTATGTGGAACATAATATTGAATTAGACAACCGAATATTGGCTTTCACGACGAAAAATATAATTTAATATAAAGATAGTTGTCGTAACCGCACGAATTCGATTGGCAACAAATTCGGTGGCCACAACTGAGACTATTTTCTGGGTGAGCATATTTATGGAAATCTATCTAATGCGGCGTTCACATATACGTGTTTAACTCGATTTGACGTGTTTAGGCGTTAAACATGTTTAAGTGAGATGTTTAACAGTGCATTTTTTTCTACCCTTAAACACGCTAAATTATCGTGTTTAATTTTTAAACACGTTGTTAAACACGATAAAATTGATATCAAGTGGTGTTGAATGACAAGTTTGAGGCAGAAGAAGACACAACAAGAAAAATAAAAAAATTAAAATTGAATAGAATAAACTAAATTTAAATAAAAACCAGTTAAAATGTGTTTTTTTCTTATTAAAGTGATAGATGAAAAAAAAATTAATTAAACTTTGCTTCCGGTGAACGAAAAATATAAAAACAGCCATGAAGTTGTCCCTTAACTAAAAATTGAAAAATCTTGTTTCCGACTGGGGCGGATAATGTTACTGCACTTTTTATAGCAATTATAACGTTGGATAATGCCGAAAATTATTAATTATTGCCTCCGGCCGAAGAAAAAATAACTTTTGGGGAGAGTTTGTCATATGTTTGTATTTTTTTTTTAAATTGTTAAGGAACAGCTGTTCGAGATGTTTAACTTAAACACTTCATTTGTAAGTGTGAACTGACATGTTTAACTTTTACATAAACGTGTTTAACAATCGTACTGTGAACGTAGTATAAATGTCAAAACAACGATAACACAGGCCGACAAGGTTTTCTAACCAAGAATCAGACTATACTTTCCAAAAGGTTTTAAACGTGCTGAATCTGACCTCAGAATAGGCCTATTACGTCAGGTTTTCGAGATATTTTAACATAAAAGTGTAAAAAGTGGGTAAATTTGAAGTCCTGTAACTTCCAGAATTTTTTTTTCAAAAAGTTCTTACGGTATCTGAAAGTGCTACTTCTCCCTGCTACAAAATCGAATTCCGTTGTGGCACCGAAAATTTTTCCTCGTAATTCGGTTGCAGCAACCGAATTCAGTTGTGCAAAACGAATTCGATTTCAATACGGTTGCGTCAAGCGAATTATCTGTTCCCTCAATTGAATTCGGTTGGGGCAACCGAATTACGAGGTTGTAGCAACCAAGCCAATTCGGTTGGAAAAAATTCGCTTGTCACAACGGAATTGTTTTGAGGGTGTAAAAGATTATTAAAGGCACCTTCAATGTCAATAAGTGATCATAAAGCAATCCCTTTATTTTCCAGCGCACTTTCAACCATTACGGACTATGACAGTCAGCTCACGCGTTTATCTCTGGTTTTTTGCATGTACCAGAGAATCTATAAAACAGCAAATATTCGTACATGTTTTTCAAAATAGGAAAAGTTATGTGTCTGGTGTTAGAGAGTATCAGAAACTAACATGCCATATGTATACATGTACTCCACTCCAATATTGTGTATTCTTTTCCTGATGATTAGTTCTGCACGCACACATTTTCCTATTTTACTTCATTATGAGTGAACATATCCTGATATCCCTTCTTTTATGCTACGAGTATTTAAGCTCTTAATGATGGCCTTTTATATTGCGTTTTTATGCTTTTTGTTTAGTTATTACTTATTATTGTATTAAACAATCCTTAATAAATTGAAACAAATCTTAGCGCTCACCTTCCTTCTATACGAGTATTTTCATTATTTCGAAGATAAATTAAGTGCATTTTTAAAGTATATTTCGATGTTAACTATCATTATTTAATGATACCGTAAGTAATAGACAGAGATTAAAAGATCATCGAAATCATTTAATTGTATTTATTAGTGTATGTTAGAAAGAAGTGTTTATACCCTACATCATTCTGTGGAACAGGGTAATTTCAGTTTGCACTGATGTTTGTAACTACTAATCATTTGCTGATTGTAAGTCGATTTGGCGATGCCCATAATTAAACTACAGTTTGCAATTCTGAAGATAATTGATAGAAATTTGATATTTGCATTGCCCCAAGGAGAAGCCCTATTTTAAAGCCTAAAGGAGAAGCCTATCTTAAAATATTGTGTATATAAAGACGGCTGCAAATGTATTTATAAAAAACTTAAATTTCATTTAAAAACATGACCACTAAATTTCATTAAATTCAACTTACATTTCCTTTTTGTTCTAACTCTAAATAAAATGAACCACAAATTTGTCAAAACAATTAACAGAAATTACTTATATATATTTTTGTCATAAAATGATAAACTAACTACATATAGTTACAAATTATACTGTAAAATATCTTCCAAAAAATATAATATTTAATCCTTCTCGTAAAAACTCGTATTCTACCCGTAACCCTGGTATGTTTGTGACTTTAATGTCAAACTCCATTCATAAAAAATATCGCTTGTATTTGTAAAAGGTTTACAAGGAATTTATTAGTTATAATGAGTACGCCTAATAAAAAATAAAAAATAAAAAAATAGATAGTAAATTATGTTAATGCATTAATGGTTTATTTTCTTCTTAACCTCAAACCTACTACTAAAGATTTGAAAGTCAGTAAAAATTTTGAATTTTCTTAATATTATGTGTATTTAAAAGAAAAATGGACAAAATTTTTACTCCTTTCACTGAAAAGTAACTGACTGTAGTTTATTTAAAAAGTCATCCGTAAATTTATTTTTAAATGATTATATAGTTCAAATAAAAAAAGAAATATAATTTTCCACTTTTTTTGTCTTCCCGATCAAAAAAATTTATATATATTGTAATATATTGTTTTATCTTATGATGTGTTAGTATATATATTGTCATTAATAATTATATGTTTCTTATGTGGTACCTTAACCATATATTTTTATATATTGTCATATATAATTATAAATGATTATCTATAAAATAATGTATGATCACATATGGTGGCATATAAGCCATATATTTTGAGATATAACAATATATGCCCTCTTATACAAATTGGTTGGTTGTATGATGTAAGATATTTTTATATATGATTATATGTTATATTAAATGCTATAAGATATAATTATATGTGATTCCATATATGGTGCAAGATTAACAATATAATTTGAGATATTATTATATATGGGCCCACGTCAATAATATTTTCTGTGTTTAATATATAATTATATATAGTCACCCTACGGGAAATTTTAACAAACTGTCACCGAACTGGCCCCTTTATATGAAATAGACTGGTCACTTTTACATGGCGTTGTCATAGGAGGTGCAAATTGACCCCTTGTGACATGTCACAAGACAAATACTAGGACAGGTTACTAAACTCTCAATTTCAGGGACCTGTCCTGGGATTTGTCTTGTGATATGTCACAAGGGGTCAATTTCCACCTCCTATGACAACGCCATGTAAAAGTGACCAGTCTATTTCATATAAAGGGGCCAGTTCGGTGACAGTTTGTTAAAATTTCCCGTAGGGCACATATAACATGAGAGACCCTACTATCGAATCCCAGCTCGGGCACAAAAATTTTATTTTTTACTTTTTCACTCAATTTAATTTACCTGTAAATATTTTTTTTACAGATCTTAAAAAAATTAACCCATTTTCTGCCAACAGCACCTGAAAGTTATGTTTACTGCAACTTAGGATTAATAATATTTTAATATGTAATTATATATTGGCATGTACATATAACCCCACACATAATTATATATGTGAGTGATATACTATTATCTAATCCCAGCTGGGGTACAAAAAAAATTTTTTTTTTACTTTTTTTAAATAAAATTTCAAACTAACACTCTGCGATGAATTATTTGTCAAAAGAAAAGTTTTGCTATCCATATTGCCCTATTTAAAATATATTGTTTCCACCACATTGAATTTCTGATAAAACGCGATAAACCGCGAATTTCAAAAGAAAAACTGAAACACGTGTTCGCTTAAATCGATTGTAGATTATGATATGTGAGTTTGACATTTCAATCACAAACATCTCCGTACCAAAGGGTCAAAAATTAGTTTTTTTTTATAGAATATCCTTGAAAATACTGCAAGTCTGGATATCTTTGAACATGTTATATATACCGCTGGAAGCGCATCAAAAAAGCCTTGCATATGATACCCATATTGACTATTTTGTCTTCAGATAAAATGCAAAAATCTTACAAAAACTAAAAAAAGACCTTTTTTAAAAATGGTACAGCTCGTGAGATCTCATTGCTAGACCCGAAATATTTTGGGATTATCATAAAACAAACCAAGGTTTATTTTGAGGGGCACTTTTTTTTACTTGTTTCTGTCCATATAAAGTGAGTTGCTCTAGTGTTTATATATTTAAAATCTAGGATGCTTGAATATTTTGCGAGTGAAATATTGTATCATTATGGTGACTCGTTGCTAGTTGGCGAGAGTTCAAAATCAAAGTTTTTAATTTTGTGATATTTTTATACCCTACACCACTACGTGGAGAGGATATTATAAGTATACCGATCGACTCAGAAACACATTTTATTTCGATTTAACGATGTCCATCTGTCCGTCCGTCTGTCTGTCTGTCTGTCTGTCTGTCTGTATGTCCATGCATTCTTGTGAACACTCTACAGGTCGCAAATATTAAGATATTTTGAGGAAATTTTGTACACCGATTTACGTTGGCCTAAGGGCAATGCCTATTGATTCATGTTTAAACCTAATGCCCATATAAGGGTACCCCCAAAATTTTATTTTTTACACGCTGCAGGTCGCAAATACGAAGATATTTTGAAATTTGGTACACAGACCTATATTGGCCCAAGGAAGAACCCTATTGATTTTGGTTGGAATCGGTCCGTGTTTGGACCTAGTGCCCATATAAGGTCCCCCCAAAATTGGATTGGTTACATGGTCCCAAAGAAAAAGCCTATTGATTCTAAATAAGATCGTTCGATATTTGGACCTATCGCCCATATGGGCTATATTTTCGATTTTGTCGGGTTACAATGTTGGTGGATATTTTAAGTAAATCATACGACATAAGAACATTAATGAAAAAATTTTTTGTCGCCATATTGGATCCGCCATTTTGAATTTCAAAATTTTAATTTCAGATTTTTAATCAGCGGATCCTAGACCTATACAATTGATTATTTTAAGTCCAATATATTAAAAACTAAAAATTCATGGCCGCCATCTTGGATCCGCCACTTTGAATTTTTAATTTTTTATTTCAGATGTTGATCAACAACTTCCAAACCCCCCTTTGTGAAACTTTTTAGTCTCATATAATCAATTTTCTAGATGCTGCCCCATTGTGGCGTGGAGTGTAAATCAACTCTAAAATGTGAAGCATCGTTAATACAACTTTATTTTTCTTAGAATATTCGATCTTGAAAGTAAATTGTTTTTAAAAATTTTACCTGCACTTGCTATCAAATTACATAATTTTCATTGTCATGCGATTAATGTGCTTGTTTTTATTTCTCATTAAAATCGAATTATATATTGTATTTTTATTTTTTTTAAGCAATTAATTATATGCAATATTTATCCATTCAGCTTTTCCAACACAAATAAAAGCAATTATTCATTAAATATACATTTATCTTGAATTTTGTGGTTTAACATTTTACAGGTCGGATTTTTTTTATTAATGATGACACATTCCTCCGCAAAGCATCTTTTTTTTTATTTTGTATTTAAATTTAAATGCTGATAGTGTTGAAAGAATTAACATTATTTAAAAATTACTTACATACATATATTTTTTTGATTTTGTGTATTTTTAAACCCAGTCAAGCTTTAAATGTTCATATAATGGTATAATTAATGGTTAAAAGTTGACAAAATATATAGACACTCATACTGATGGTCATAAATTGAATTTATTTAACAGTTTTTTTTAATTTAAATTCAAGAAAAGAATGAAAAATTTCTTTTATATACTGGTAAAATTATTTAGCAAAATTTTCTTAGATTGTTAAAAATGTCAGGCGAGAGTAGTAAATTTATGGCCATCGATCGCTATGTACTAAAAAAAAATGTAAAAGATGTATTAAAGAATGAGTGAATTTATTGATGAAAATTAACATGTCATTTATAGACAACATCATATTAAATATTATATGTAGGTGTACTGGCAGTGATATGTTGATTATCCGCCATATAAAAACAGACAATTTTAATTAAAATAAAAGTTAATGTGTAACTGACGGTATTACCTGTATACTCCTTAATGTTAAGGGGTTTACCCTCTTTTAAAATTAACAGAAACAACAATATTTAGACACCCAGCTAAAAATCGACGTATATGGATCCATACAGGTTAAATGTATGTTCATGCATGGCCATAAATATGCATTCATGACCACACATGGTTACATAAATCTCCATACATGTTTCATATATGACCATACGTGTGCATTAACGAAATTTGAGGTAATATCTACATGTGTGTACATGCATGAACATACATGAGCACGCATGAATATGCATGAACATGCGTGATCATACATGTAGATATTACCTCAAATTTCGTTAGTGCACACGTATGGTCATATATCAAACATGTATGGAGATTTATGTATCCATGTGTGGTCATGAATGCATGTTTATGGCCATGCATGAACATACATTTAACCTGCATGGATGCATATATGTCGATTTTTAGCTGGGCAATTATAAAAAAATAATTTATTATAAAAATCCGTCTTCTGATAGAAAGACGTTTTTTTTAGATACCGAGGATCTAGATTCAATAGTCTATACTATATCTACAAAATTATAATTGTTCAGGAGAGCAACAAAATGGATTCGTTTGCGATTAAAATATTCTTTGATCTTCTTTGTAGGGTCCTTGATCCTACAAAAAAAATCAGCTATATATTTTGCAAATCTAACTCTGCCATTCGATTCTAGAACAAAATTATTATTTCAAATTGTCGTTTTTCAGTTTATTTTTAGTTAAAAAAGAATCAAATTTTGAAGCTTCATTACGTTTAAATGGGTGGGTGCTCTTATTGGAACAATGTTCATGTATTTGAGGCACTTAACGATATCACATTTATATATCGAGTCATGATCGCCAAAAAAGCTTAAGCGACAAAACTAACAAATTACCCTACGGGAAATTTAAACAAAATGTCACCGAACTGGCCCCTTTATATGAAATAGACTGGTCACTTTTACATGGCGTTGTCATAGGAGGGGGAAATTGACCCCTTGTGACATGTCACAAGACAAATCCTAGAACAGGTTACTGAACTCGCATAAAAAACAAAGTGACCAGTCTATTTCATATAAACGGGCCAGTTCGGTGACAGTTTGTTAAAATTTCCCGTAGGCTAGTTACAATTTTTGGTTTCTTATTACATTTCCCTTTACCTGGTAATAGAAGGTTTTGCTGGGTAGAGCTACAAAATTTTTGGCGATGATGCAATTGATTAAGAACTATAGATTTTTATCAAAAAACGACAATTGAAAATCATGTCACTTAAGCTTTGTTGGCGGTTATGGCTCGATATGATGAAATTAAAAAAAAAAACACAAATAGGAAGGACTTTAGAACTTCATTTCTACAACTTTCTACAATTTAAAAAGCTTAAAATTGTCGATGCCAGTCTTTTACAAAATCCTTTATAAAATTTAAATACTACTGAATATTTCGTACACTCACAGAAAAAACTCTGTAAAAATAGCAGTAAAAGTTACTAAAAATTAGTTAAAGATGAGTAAAAAGGTTAAAGTCGGGCATGCCGACTATACAATACCCTACACCAGTCTGGTTAAAAGCCAACTAATGTTTGGATCCGAAATTCGAATGGGTTCAAATGGGACTTGTGTCAAAATTTTCTATAATGTGTGTCAGCGAACCAAATTTCATTAAAATATTTTAATATTTGCGACCTGCAGTTTGTAACCAAGCCAATTTTGGGGGACCCTTATATGGGCACTAGATCTAAACATGGACAGGTGTTAACCAAAATCAACAACCTTCGTCCCTGGGCTGATATAGGTCGGTGTACCAAATTTCATCAAAATATCATAATATTTGCGACCTGCAGCATGTAAACAATATAATTTTGCGGGGACCCTTATATGGGCACTAGGTCTAAACATGGACCGATGTTCACCAAAATCAATAGGCTTCGTCCTTGGGCCAACATAGGTCTTTGTACCAAATTTCATCAAAATATCTTAATATTTGCGACCTGCAGCGTATAAATAATTAAATTTTGGGGGGACCCTTATATGGGCACTAGTTCTAAACATGGACCGGTGTTAACAAAAATCAATAGGCTACGTCCTTGGGCTGACATAGGTCATATTTTAATATTTGCGACCTGCAGTTTGTAACCAAGCCAATTTTGGGGACCCTTATATAAGCAATAGGTCTAAACATGGACCGGTGTTAACCAAAATCAACAACATTCGTCCGTGGGCTGATATAGGTCGGTGTACCAAATTTCATCAAAATATCTTAATATTTGCGACCTGCAGCGTATAAACAATATAATTTTGGTAGGACCCTTATATGGGCACTAGGTCTAAACATAGACCGATGTTCACCAAAATTAATAGGTTTCGTCCTTGGGCCAACATAGGTCTGTGTACCTAATTTGATCAAAATATCTTAATATTTGCGACCTGCAGGGTATAAATAATTAAATTTTGGGGGACCCTTATATGGGCACTAGGTCTAAACATGGACCGATTTTAATCAAAATCAATAGGCTTCGTCGGTGTACCAAGTTTCATCAAAATATCTTGATATTTGCGACCTGTAGAGTGCGCACAAGAATGCATGGACAGACAGATAGATGGAGGGAGGGAGGGACGGACGGACGGACAGACGGAAGGACAGACGGACGGATAGACGGACATCGTTAAATCGAAACCAAAAAAAAGATTCTGAGCCCTTCGGTATACTATAAGGTGGGTCTAGGACCAATATTTTTTGGTGTTACAAACATCAGCACAAAGTTATAATACCCTGACCACGTAGTGGTGTAGGATATAATGATGCTGCAGAAAAAACTGGTAAAATTAGTAGATCTTTTTGCTAAATACTAGCAAAGTAAGAACAGCAAAACTAAAACTGTTAGGTTTACAGAATTTTAGTTATATTTAAGCTAAGTTTTAGATAATTGAAAATAGCAAATTGTACTGTAAAATCTGCAGAAAATTTTCTAAGTATTTGTAGGTTAAAAATAACAAAAATAAACTCGTATTTCTACAAAATTTTTGCTATTTTTTAACTAAATTTAGTTGAATGCAAATAGCAGTCTATACTGCTAAAATCATCAGAAATATTTGCTGTTTTCAAAAGGCTCGATTTTGATTTGTATTTAAACAAAAATCTAAAAAAAAACTTACAAAAATTAAAAAATTTTTTTTTATTTTTTAGGCTATTAATTATTTAGCAAATTTTTTTGCTGATTTTAGCAGGTTAATTAGCTATTTGCCATTTACAAAAATTTAACTCAAATACAACTAAAATTCTTTACATTTAACAGTTTTATATTTGCTGTTCCTATATTACTCATATATAGCAAATATAATCTGCTAATTTAGCAGTTTTTTTCTGCAGCATCATTTTTAACTAATTTTTAGTAGTTTTAACTAAATTTTTTACGCACTTTTTCTATTAGTGTTTAGATATATTAAATATACGCGTATGAATGTCTGTAACTTTGGGTTAAACAAATTGCTAAATTTTCAATTAAAACTCTTGTCTGTATTTTACAATGTGCAATTTCTAACACTTGTAATGTTAAGACATGAATGAACATAATTTTCAACAGTTGTTTTTTTCTCTATTTTTTTTCGCTTTTTCACTATTGTATGCTATTGCCGATGATGGTTTCACGTAATGGGTGGTCTTCATACATCATCATTTATCTTTATTTGACCCTGAACTTGTTAGCTTAACACTTTGATGGAAGGTAGGAAGTACATACTACTATTAACATTTTAAGTTCTGTGTTGTATGGCTGATGTTCTTCATCCTTTTTTATGGGCAATAGGGAAGTTCTTATGACTTGATGATGGAAAAAATTTTAAATACTACCTACATTAATTTCATTCATTTCAAATAATAATAATAATACTTTTTAATTATAACCTAGAATATTTTTCTTCAGGTTATTAATTAAAATTTTAAAAAATCCTACAACTTGTGTGCGACCCTAATATATAAAATGTGCAAAATGTTTAATTTTTGGTTATGGCCTCTCAATAAGAGGAGTTTAAAAAGAAAATACTAATTTCAAAGGCAGCTTTTAACCTATGCCAAGTATTTGTTTACAACGTTTTCAACAAAAAGTCTGCCAAAAACATGATGTTCATGTTTTGTTTAAAATTCGTTTTCCAGGATACATATTTAGATGTTCAGTTCAATTCGTGCCAAGAATTTCGTTTTTCATTTTACATTTTGAAAAATGTTAGGGTTCATTTGCAAATAGAAATAGGGAAACAAAACAACATAAAAGTTTAACAAACGTAATTAGAAAACATCTCTACTAACTTGCTTTAAAGAATATAGTATAATATAATAACTTCCAGACGCACTTCAAACCAAAAAAAAAAAAAAAAACAAAACAACTTCCGGAATATGTTAGCATTCGCATGCTAGAAAATATAATGTTTTTTATCCCAACAAATCATATTTTTATTATTTTGGATTTCATCCAACGAAATTCTGTTAACAACAGGATATTATTAATACAATATTTTTAGTTCCTTAATGAACTGCTTATTCATCATATTTCGAAAGACATAAAAGGTGTGTGGAGTTTGTATATTATTGAATATGTATTTAAGATTTGTTTTACTTTATTTTTTCATAGACTTTAGTTTAAATTTGTTTGTACAATTGGATGATTTTGATACAAATTTCTAACTATGATATTTTGTCAACCTAAATAAGTTTTAACCGTTTGTGTGTTTTTCTTTAATAATCACAAAATTAAAAACCTTAAAAAACAATGGCCTTTTTTATAAAACGTCAAAGTCGTGATTAAAAGTCACGTGCGTACCCGCCTGATTAAAAAACAAGAAACAGTGGTACAATAACCTTAAAATATTACAAGAAAATGTAAAGCTCAAAAAAGGAAATTACTTTAAACCCAGTGTTTATAATGGTAATCTTTGGACTACCCTCAATGGCACCGTATTATTGTATTATTTGTATTATTTTAAAACAAAGTTCAAAGCAAAGTGATAACTTCTGATTTTGCAGAGATAAGTTTTTCTTATTATTTAGATAATCGTGTATTTTGGTGTGATTGGAGCCATAATATTCAAATTCAAATATCTTTGCTTTTAAAAGCTAACCTAAAAAAATGGTTAGCACCACTGAATTCAGCGCACCGCAATTAGTTTTACCCACTGGATGCACCGCTTATCGGAAAAAAATGTCTCGGATTCGAGCACAAAGAAACCTTTCGGCATTTTTAATATTACGTTCCATTGTTCATTTAAACAAAAACGATTTTTTTCTTTCAAAACTTTGAAAAAAAAATTAAAAAACGACTTACTAAATGTTCATGAGGCAGTATTTTAACGCGCTTAACTAATTTGTGCACACAATAAGCCATTTTTAAATCGGTGAACTTCTTTAAAAACGATAACGATGACAGACATAACAAATGATGCCAATGTTTAGAAAATGAGAACAATATTCGCCAGCATGTAAGCGAAAAGTTTAAAGTAACAAAAAAACCCGTAGTGCCATTGACAATATGTTTATTACACAAGGAAAAGTTTTTTAACTGCTTGCTATTGTTGTTGTTGTTGCAACTAACTGATCATAATCTTAACGCGTTCCCTAGACACACTTTGCGTTTAAATGTTTGTCGTCCTAGGACAAGAAACATATTTAGTTTAGACAAAAAACAAAGTTTTTGGGGCGCATTATGTATTGTTGACAAAGCATGAAAATTGGCTTTTTAGCCTATTAAATGGTAGTTAGTAGTAGTTACAAAAACAGCAACAGCAACAACACAAAACATCGAAAGCAATAAGTATTGTAGCATGTAATAACATGAATTTTAACATGTTACTAAAGTGCATTATATGTACATTTACAGGGAACTAATCCTAAAGAAGACAAAGTCTTTAAAATATTGCCAGGATTTTTTTTTTTTCATAAAGTGCTATTACTTGTCCAGAAATAATCAATACCCATGACTGAGATTTTGCTGGGTTGATAGATGTTTATCTAATAGTTAATTTCTAAAATTATAAAATATTAATGCTGAAGACTAGCGGTCAGATTTTAATATATTCAACATGAAACCCCACATATGTTGAAAAATTATACATTCTGATATTTTCCAATAAGAATACCCACGTTTTGACAAATTTGTTCTTTTGAAAAACTCTGAGAATATCACTGTTTCAGCTTTTTTAAACTACATTTTACATTTTTTTTTTTATTTTAAGTTTTTGGTGTTTTTTTTTGTGTTTTTATTTCTGGTTAACCGAAACCCGGTTTTTAGAAAGGGGCTTATTTTCGGTTAACCAACAAACCAGTTTTTTAAAAAGTCGGTTTTTTGGAAACACTAATCTTTGACGTTTACGGTCAGATCTTAAAGTGTAATATATCGATGTTTTTGTCTGGAGGGGACCAATGCTTTGCTATAAATATCCGCTTTCAGTATTCACCTACGAGAGCTCAGTTTCTGCCACCCTAATATACTATCCTTACGTCAGAAAATTAAAGCTCGCAGAAAATCATTAAACTTTTGCTAAGGAAGTATTTGGCCTTTTTAAATTTTTCGTCATTGGGTGTAAGATACTTTAAATTGCAACTGTAAATGCCAAAAATTTAAAAAACGACCCCTAAGTTCGAAAAAAAATTTTTTTTTTCCAAAGTTGCCTTGCAAAACTACTTTATATACGAAGGAGTACGGCACATTTTATTTTGCCTGTATGGTGGTACGTTT
The DNA here is from genome assembly GCA_949987735.1 of Leucophora obtusa. NCBI lineage: Eukaryota > Metazoa > Arthropoda > Insecta > Diptera > Anthomyiidae > Leucophora > Leucophora obtusa. The sequence goes on from OX465298.1 coordinate 173,772,351, forward strand.
TAGTGTACATATTTCTATCGCAAATTTCATTCAAACTAGAATAGTTTAGTTAGGGCATCTTCCTCGTTAATTTTAACAGCAGGAGAGAAAAGGGTATGAGTCTATTTTATAAAGGAATATTTGTTGCATTTTCAACATCATCATTGTAGGGATTTCCCACTTAAGCACGGATTTGTGTTATGGTAAAGTGTTTAAATACAAACCTAAAAATATCAACAGCAACTGCAAAGATAAACAGTTTAAATGTAAAAAAAAATTTAAAAAGCAGAAACTTACTTCTTGCGAGGCTTGCTCTTGATGGTTCTGTTGCTAGTGTCGGTATTGCTACACTTTAACTCTGTCTAAATTAACGAAAGAATGTGCAACAAATTGATTGTTTAAGGAAAAACACTATAAGATAAAGTCTCCAAATTTTTGTAGGACAGGACATCGGACATAACATTGGGAATCTGCCCGATCAACGATAGCACTATCACAGTCGAAAGAAAATACGGGAAGGGAACATAAAGTACACTCATAGAAATAAATCTGTAAAAATAGCAGAAAAAGTAACTAAAAATTGGTTAAAAATGGTGTTGCAGAAAAAACTGTTAAACTTGCAGATTTTTTTTGCTAAATACTAGTAAAATAAGAACAGCAAATTTAAAATTGTTAAGTTATACACAATTTTAGTTATATTTAAGTTAACTTTTAGCTAATTGAAAATGACAAATTGTTCTGTAAAATCTGCAGAAAATTTTGCTAAATATTAGTAGACTAAAAATAGCAAACACAAACTGTTATATCTACAAAATTTTTGATATTTTTAAGCTAAATTTCGTTGAATTTAATATATACTATTAAATTAACAGAAATATTTGCTAAAAAATTGTTAACTGCTGTTTTCGAAAAATAATCTTCGAAAATTTTGAAATTTGTTTGTGATTGCTGATTTAGCAGGTTATTTGTTATTGTTATTTTTTATTAACAAAAATTCTGTATATTTAAAAGTTTTATTTTTGCTGTTCCTATCTGAATAATATCTAGTAAAAATAATCTGCTAATTTTGCAGTTTTTTTTTTCTGTACCATAATTTTGAAGTAATTTTTAGTAACTTTTTCTGCTATTTTTACAGATTTATTTCTATGAATGTAGAGAACCCCATTAAGACAATCTGTTGATAGTGATTGGGAGTACTTCAAAATGCATTCATTAATTGTCAACCATTGGCTCTAGGAAAGTTTTTTCATTTAAAAAAGAAAAATATATAAAAAATTAGCCATATCTCTTTTTGATTTTATTGAATACATCTTAGAGAAAATTAATAAAAATTTAAGGTATCTCTTCAAGCTACTGCATGTTGTTGCTAATTTTCTGTTCGAGTAATCTTTTAGAAAATTTTCTAAATGAGATTAAATTTTTATCGTTTTCTATACGCTTGTTACTGAATAATTCTTACTGGGCTTTACTGAGAAAAGTACGCGAATGGAACTTATGTCAAAATTTTACAGTAATACTGTATTTATACTAAAATTAGACTGAGCAAAAAATATATACTTTTTATACAAAACTTAATTTTGCTTGTTTTTTATATATGTTTAAGTCTTGACAATTAAAAACTAGCAGAGGCCAAAAGCTAATTTTCAAGGAACGCACTTTATAACTTAAAAATATATACATATAAGTTAGTTACTTTGCAAATAGACAAAGCTTTTCCGTAGCTAAGTAAGCTTTTAAGAATGTTTATTTTAAAAATAATGAAAAATAAAGTAATCATTTTGATTGAATCAAAATATGAGAAAGTATAAATTTTTTACAATTATCCTTCACAGTTTTTTAAGTTCTAATGTGCTATCATTGTAAAATAGCATGATTTTTAAAGTTTAATCCATAGAAAGTTGTCAAATTTACCATAAATACTAATTTACTACTTAAAATAGCATGAACCGTGAATCAAAATTTGGTCCAGAGCATCGTGTATTAAATTTGGAAAACTATATCCACTCAGCGATGATTTACTTATCAAAATAAAATCATTGGTATCCATATTGCCCTATTTAGGAAATATTGTTTCGACCATATTGAATTTTTGATAAAACGCGAAAGAACGCGAATTTCAAAAAAATCTGAAACACGTATTCACTTAAATCGACTAAAGATTGTGATATGTAAATTTGATATTTAAATCACAAACATCTCCGTACAAAAGAGTCAAAAATTTGTTTTTTTTATAGAATATCCTTGAAAATATGACATGTCTGGATATGCTTGAACATAGTATATATACTGCTGGACGCGCCTCAAAAAACCTTTCAAATAATACCCATATTGAGTATGTTGTTTTCAGATAAAATGCAAAATTTTCACAAAAACTAAAAAAATACCTTTTTTTAAAATAGTGCAGCTCGTGAGATCTCATTGCTAGACCCGAAATAATTTGGGAATCATCATAAAAAAAACCAAGGTGTATTTTGAGGGGGGCTATTTTTCTTTTTTTTTCTGTCCAAATAAGGTGAGTCGCTCTAATGTATGTAGACTAGCCATCGTGAGGTCTCAAGTTCGATACCCGGTGGCGCAATAAAAAACTTTTGTAAAATCAAAAATTGAAAAAATTTGCACAGCAGCAATACAACTTCTACAATCAACACTCGGTATCCAACTATTGAATGTGAAAAAAGCGCATCATAATGTGATAATTACTTGTGAAAAAGGAGAAAAAACAATAGGATTAAGAGAGGAAACATTCTAATTGAAAAATAAATTGCTCAAGTATTAGTTAATTCTGGCTCTTCTGATTACAAAACATACATTGTATACGCTGTGATTGAAAAAAAATTCAATTAGCCACACTCAGCGCTATGCCGACCGTGGTGTAACTTGTTAAGAGGTGATGCTACGAGTCATAGCCTGTGCAGAGGGCTGCCGGTTCAATCCCCGGTCATGGCAATACACAAAAAGTTTTTCATATAGAGACAAATTAACAATTAAAAAATTACTTTGATCAGTTGACACATAAACTAACCACTGACGAGTCTTTGGGTGAGCCGAAACTGCGGCAGTCTGGTGATTCCCTTGTGTCTGTTAAATTTTTCAATAAAAATGTTTTCTTCTTCTTCTTCCTATAAATCAACTCAAAAAAATATGTTTTTTGTTTTTGCGAAGAACTTTTTTTTAACTTTTAATCGGTGAAAAAGAGCTTGCTTTGCGCTCATTCAAAAGGTACTGAAAAAATGTTGAAGTGGCAGTACTCCTCTCCTATGACAATTCAATTTTTAAAATTATTAGTGTTTATGTTAAAAGAGCACTTAGGGGTTAATCTTCTAAAATTAAATTAAGAATATTATTTTTGGATCTAGAAAAATAATATCAAGAAATTCCATCAATATCCGCTCAGGAACATACACAGAAAAAATTTACAAAATTCTGTTTGTAATGTTAAACACCTTTTTTGCATAAACAAACAAAAAATTTTTTAAAAAGGCACCAACAATGGAATTTGTATATACAAATCCCTTTTTGTAACTTTTTTGTAATTTGTTAAAAATAAAATCAATTTTTTTTAACAATGTGTTTTGTAAATACAATAATTTTTTTTTGTAACTTGTTTGTATTTGTTAAAAATAAAAAAATAAAATTCAACAACGAGTTTGTTATATTAAAACAATTATTTGCTTTATGTTGTCGTATTGACAAAAAAAAATACTTTTTTGAAATTTTAGTTACAATTTACAAACATTTGAGCAATTGAAAACAAAAAATAAATGATTTGTTTTTTTTTTGTTTCAAAAAATTCTAAGGCAATTTTTTTGATAGTTTTGATACAATTTACAAACATTTAATAAAAAAATTGTTAGATATCTAAGTAAAAAGCCAACAATTTTTTTTAATTACTTAAAATTTTGTGATACTTTTTTCTGTGTATGTTATATTTTAAAAAAAAATTAAAATTTCTTCAAGTTTAACCTCTGACCTTACACAGGGGCAATTTAGTTTATTTATATATATTTTGCAATAATTTTCAGGTTTGGAGTATTTAATCTTGTGTTGTTATATTCTGGTCAAAATCATGTGGAATTAAAAGAAGAAAAATTGCCTAAAAGCTAAATAAATGCCAACAATCGCTGTTTTCTCGAAATCCGCTGAAAGAAAATCTCTGCCGCAGCCAAATGAAAAAAGGAATTCCTACAATTTTTGTAGTTTCTAATCTCTAATATGTTCTTAATAAAACCTTAAAGTGCAATCGTTGATTTTTTAATATTTCTTTAAAAAAAATTTTAAAAATTTAAAATTGTTGATTTGAAAAAAGTTTTTAAGAATTCGGACATTTTTGTAACTAATTTAAAACGAGTTAGCAAAACGCAATATAAAAAAATAATTCTTATCTGAGTTCTTGGAATTTATAGAATAAAAAAATGTTTCTGTTGTAGATTATTTCAATAAATTTTAAAATTTGGACCCGAATTTCTTGATTAAGTGGTCTGCTACACATCAGTTGCCTGGGGAAATTGTTATAACCCGACTGATTTTTAACCGATTTAAGTTTTTATTGCTTTATTACAATGGGAATTCACGATAAATTACGATTCTTTAGTGTTTTTAATTCGAATTAGTTTTAAATATAAATTTTTTCGAGAAAATATACAAAAAGTCATATTTTCCCCTTGTAATCCGTGTTCCAAATTTAAGGACCGATGCGGCACGCCTTCCCGATGTCCGATTATCCTAATTTTTTTCCGGACGTAGATTTACACCCAAATAAATATTTCCAGGGCTACCACCTTAGTCTACGCGGCCCTATGTTCCACTGGGAATTAAAGGATTAAATATAATATACCCTAGTCTACAATCTCTGTAGATAAGGTGTGTTCATGGCTCACTTATACAGGGTACTTCAGATAACGAGAATATATTATTCGTTGCATTTATTTGATTTCAAATACATTATAAATTGATTTTAATGCATAGGTATGTTGGTGATGCAAACGAATTTTGGTGATTCTTCCTGTGGAACATTTTTTTTTAATTATTCGCATTACCAATATGTTTCTTTTTTGTCTCACAATTTTTACTCACACTTTTAAGTTTTTTTCAACGAAAAGTTCATTCTCATTCACTTCTTCTTCCATGACTCCCTGTTGTTATTACCGCACATATTTTATCCCACGTTCGATCCGACTAGCACTGAAACTCCTCAACTTATACTTCTATTGGTTTAACTTTAACTACATTGTAGCAAAGATCATTGCAATAAGGAACGACAAGAATATGCAGCATTTTGTTGTTAGCTTTGGTGTTGCTGCAACAATAGCTTATTTGTTATTGTCTTCTTTTGAAATGTGGTGCAACTCTTCGTACTTTATTTGGCATTTAGTTTTTTTTTTAAATAATAATAATATCGATTGGGTTTTAACTTACAATAAGCAAGTTGAGTAGGTACCTACTTAAAAGTCTTTCGATAAACTGTATCATTATTTACTCTCGATTATTTGTGCCTTTTATGGCTTTTTTACTTTGAGATTTTAAGATTTGCCTCCTTAACTAAAACAAGAAAAAAGTCTTGTAAATGTCGTTGTCATCGTTTGCTTTCGATTTGTATTGAACATTTTCAAATTTAACGAATTGTTAACAATGTTCAATTTGTTAAACACGTTTTAATGAAGCAACATCACGATGCTTAGTTGGTGGCAGGAATACTTAAAAAAGGCGAAAAACTACAGTATTTAATTGTATATTTATGGAAATTAAGGTGATAGGAAATGGAGACTTTTTTGTTGGCTAATTCCTATTGAAAGTTAAAAAAAATTTTGAATAATTTCGGTACAATTTCATTACAAAAATTGGCTTTCATAGTAATTGTTTTTTTAGTTATATTAAAAACTTGTAAAAATAAAAAAAAATCTAAAGAAAATATATAGAATTCTAAAACAAAAAATTAATAAAAATAAAATGGAAAAAAATCGCCAAAAGGTTGAAAATCGGTTGATCTAGATAAGAATTCTTGAATTAACTAGAATTGCTGAAAATGCGAAATAACAATATAACATCGATCAAAAACCGTTCATCTCGATAAAAACCCCTAAAATATTCAATCTTAGTAGATAAAATTAGATCAAAAGAGCCCTGTTCTAAAATCAGCTAAAGATTTGTACGATAAAAAGAAAATGAAAAAATCTATTAATTGAATAAAAATGACAATGCACCCTGTTAAAGCTAACAAAACTATTGTTGAAATTAAGTAGACGAAAACCAGTAAACAAAAGCTGCACTCATAGAAATAAATGTGTAAAACTAGCTGAAAAAGTTACTAAAAATTAGTTAAAAATGATGCTGCAGAAAAAAGTGCTGAAATTACCAGATTTTTTTCCTAAATACCAGTAAAATAAGAACAGCAAAGATAAAACTGTTAAATTTACAGAATTTTAGTTGTATTTAAGTTAACCTTTAGTTAATTGAAAGTAACTAATTATACTGTAAAATCTGCAGAAAGTTTTGCTAAATATTAGTAGAATAAATATAGCAAAAATAAACTGCTATATCTACAATTTTTTCTGTGTTATTTTTAAGCTAAATTTAGTTGAATGCAAATAGCAGTCTATTCTGCTAAAATACCAGAAATATTTGCTAAAAGAATTGTAAACTGCTGCTTTAAAAAGGCTCCACTTTTATTTGCATTTAAACAAAAATCAAAAAAAAAAATTTAGAATATTTTAAATTTTTTGGTGATTTTTTAGGCTACTAATTATTTATGAAAATTTTTTGCTGATTTTAGCAGGTTAATTTGCTATTTTTAATTAACAAAAATTTAACTCAAATTAACTAAAATTATGTATATTTAACAGTTTTATTTTTGCTGTTTCTATATTACTAATATATATAGCAAAAATCATCTGCTAATTTTAGCATTTTTTTCGGCAGCATAATTTTTAACCAATTTTTAGTAACTTTTTCTGCTATTCTTACAGATTTGTTTCTATAAGTGTGTGTGTGGATATTTTGTAAACTGCTTATTTTAGAAAATTAGATTTTTATACTCATTAAAAAATTTAAAACAAACCTTCTAAACTCAAAAAAATGTCAGTAAAGTAAGAGAAAAATTTTGATGTGTCAGGAAATTTTTAGTCAAGAGCGTGCCTGCATAAACTTGATAATTTCAGCAAAAGAGGCTTGCTGAAAATCAGCAAGCTTATTTTTACCACAAAAAATAGCAATCTCAGCAAAAGTTTTCCTAACACTTAGTTGATTGCAAATGAAAAAATCCTAGCTAAAATCGATAAAACTTTTTGCTGAATATTAGTAGACTGAAAAAATTTGTAGATAAATTATTCTTTAGTTAATTTATTTGACGAAAATTTAAGTCCAAAATGTGGGTTTTTGTAATTCTTTTGAATATTATTTAGGAAACTTCGTAAAATAAAAAAATGTCCAAACTTCCATAGTACTTGGTAGACAATTCCAATTAACAAAAAAGGAAATAAACCATGGCTTCCATATTGTAAAATTTTTTTACTTTAAAAGCAAAAAGGAACATTAAAAAATTACCCATACGACTGACACTGACGACTGTATTCAATCACTATTTATTAATATTTTGTTTATATATAAACATTTTTGGTCTAATTCATAAACTTTTACAATAGCTTTATTGCAGGATTTTAAGCTAATTTGTGAAAAACAGTATTCATATTTGCTTAATAACGAAGAAAATAATAAAGGTTTATAGTTGGTACTCATCAACATTAAACGTTTTATAAAGTTTGGAGTGAGGAAGCCAACATTTAATTGTTAATTATTTCATTTTCAGGCATGAAATGATTTATTAAAGCCATCCCATCCCTAGAACGTGTGGCTTCCAACAACTTGCATCCATCAAACTGAAAAATGCTACAACAATTGCGTAGCCAATGACCTTTTTCGAAAAAAATTCAAAAAAATGTAAAAATAAAATTAAAAAGAAAAACAAAACAAAACAATAGTGATGTACAGACTGTCAAAACATTATTCGAAATTCGATTACTTTTGTATGCTTCGAATAATATGTTCTAAAAAAATTACTTTTTTACACACATTTCCATTGATTTGCTTTATAAATAAAAAAAAATATTTTTAATGGCTTTTAAATTTATCTTAGCACATCATTAGTTCTCTAATTTAAGAAAATACATTTCCACTTCCGATTACCGAGTCAATCGTTTACTAAATTTGTGCATCACTTACGACTTATTTGGGAGAAGAGAGAAAATAAACAATAGTGTTGCCAGTATCAAATCGAAAAATTAATTTATAGTTAAAATACGATTATGAATCAAGATTTCTAATAACTCTTTATTAAGCGAAATATGCACTTTAACTATAGCAAGCTTCAAATACCAAATAATTTTTTTTTATGAATTAGCACATTTATCTTTATCTTCATTAAATTTAAATATTTATTTTGTCTATAATTAAAATTATATTTTATCTTATTGTGTTATATTTTTATGCATACTCGTATATGTTACATCTATTGGCGTCCTTTTGTTTTATGTAAAATATAAAGGACACGGTTGTATTTTCTTTCACGGTTGTATTTTCTTATATGTATTAAAAGGGTTGTGTTTAGTGACATTTTCATTCACTTGTAGTTCAGACATCTACATCTTGTCTCTGTCTGCCCACACTATAAATGTGTTTATCAGCACAATTTTGGTAGCAAAATAAATTAGTAAAACATTAGTTCAATATTAGTTTAGTGCTGATAAAATATAACAAAACTTTTGCTGAAAATACAATTCCAGAAAAAAAAGTTGTTGAAATCTAGTATTCTTGAATTTTTATTAATTTTTCTACTAACCTATTTTTTAAGTGTATGCTTAAACTGTTTTCTATGTTTAAGTCTACACTCAAAAAAATAAGTTAGTAGAAAAATTAGTAAAACGTCTTGTATATCAAGTGTACAGTTTTCAGCAATTTTTTTTCTGAAATTCCGTTTTCAGCAAAAATTTTAGTTATATTTTTTTTGCACTAAACTAATTTTGAACTAATGTTTTATTAATTTATTTTGCTACAAAAATTGTGCTGATAACAGCATTCATAGCGTGTACGACAACCAGATAGACTAGATGTCGCAGCTTGTCTGGAAACGGAAATGACAAAAAAGGAAAACAACTCTACACATATTCTATATTTAAATTTTCAGCAAATAAATTAACTAAAGTAAAATTTCGCTACAAGTTTTTTGAGTTTTTTTCAGTCTACTAATATTCAGCAAAAAGTTTAGTGATTTTAGCAAGGATTTTTTTTCATTTGCAGTCGACTAAGTGTTAGCAAAATTTTGCTGAAGATTACTATTTTTTTGGTAAAAATCAGCTCGCTGATTTTCAGCAAACCTTTTGCTGAAATTACCAACTTTTTTGCAAGCACGCTCCTGACTAAAAATTTGCTGACACAGCAACATTTTTTGCTGACTTTACTGATTTTTTTTTTGAGTGTACTAATATTCAACAAAATTTTTATGGTGGTATTGATGCACTCATAGAAACTAACCTTTTAAAATAGCAGAAAAAGCTACTAAAATTCAGTTAAAAATTACCTTGCATAAAAATAAGAACAACCAAAATAAAACTGTTAAATTTACAGAATTTTGGTTATATTTGAACTAACTTTTAGTTAATGAAAATGACAAATTGTTCTGTAAAATCTGTAGAAAATTTTTATAAATATTAGTGGAATACAAATAGCAAAAACAAATTGTTATTTTTACAAATTTTTTTTCATATTTAAGCTAAATTTATTTGAGTGTAAATCAGCAGAAATATATGCTAAAAAAAATTGTAAACTGCTGTTCTAAAAAGGTTCGATTTTTATTTGAGGAGCTAATTTCACTGTAGAACAAAATACTATATTTTCCAAAATAACAAGCTTCTGACAACTGGTTCTGGCAGAGGGTACAAGAAAAAAATACACGTGTATCGGCGTTGTAAAAGTTTACATCTGCCACTATGTTTTTTGGGGGGGGGGGGGGGGGAGGCTTTCAAGTTTTCCTCCTTTTGCCAATATTTATTGTGAATCGGTATAGGAAACCATGTGAATCGGATAAACTGCAGTTTATAGGGTTTCGTAAAAAAAATATGACCCCCTCTAGAATTAAAAAAGCAAACAACCGAAATTAATTTTGGGAGGGGCTCGGACCCGCGAAGCCCATGGGGGGCAAAAAACGGCGTACTCAAATTAAAGAAAATTATCTCATGATTTTTCTTATCCAGAAAACGTAGCTCTAACTAGAGCCATTTTAGTCCCTTAAGAGGGGGGACTGAAAATTATGAAATTTTATTGTATGGTAAAATGGTAATTAAATGATAGAAAATGTCAACACGACTTCAAAAATTATTTTTGTTTTTTTCAATAATCTATAAAGGCGTTAAAAGTTTAGACATTTAAAAAAAATTTTTGCTTGCGGCGCGATTCAATCATATCAGTTATGAAGTTGCAGTTTTCATCAATTAAAAGTTGATTCCTTTTGTCATTTCCACTTCGAACTGCCTTTTATGTTCCATATTTTCAAAATAAAGAACAAAAAATTGACATTTACAGAGTTTTACCAAAACTAAAATAACGTGATTCTAGACTTTTTCAATTTTTCGAAAGTCTAAAATTTAACAAAATGTCTCTAATTCAATTCACGTCCAACGAATTAGTAAGAAATATGAGTAAATTTCCTTTCATTTGAGTACCATTTTCGTTCATATTAATGTTTTTTTTTTTGAAGAAACCCCATAAACTGCTGTTTTGCCTGTGAATCTTTCATTTTAGGTACAGGCTTTGTACAGCGAACTTATATAAACCACTACGAGGAACATTTATGTGGAACATTTTAACCCTGTAACTCTACAATTAAAGGAACTTTTTTGTCCCACTTTTAAAAAGGGACAAAAAAACCCGCAAGTTGAAGAGTTAGAGGGCTAAAATGTGTCAGAGAAATATTTGTCAAGAAATGCTACAACAAGTCTCTGAAGACGTCAAAGCTGAGAATTTAATTTCAATGCCAGAAATAAGTCAAAACTAAAAATATATTTAATGTTTTAATGTCCCACAAACCCTGATTTTATAGGATTAGTTTTCGCTGAATGCATCCTATACCTAAAATGGAAGATTCACATGGTTTTCTATGCCGATTCACAATAAACATTTGCAAAATGGGGGAAACTTAAACCACCCGAAAAAAAATATAGTCAGACGTAAAAACTTTTAAAACGCCGATACACGCATATATTCACTTGTTAGATCCGTGTTATTTTGTAAAAACTTGATTTTGTTGTACAGTGTAATTAGATCGTCACAATTTTTTCTATATTTAAATGTGAATATAAATTGTTTTTTAAATTCTTTAATAATTTTATTAACACCTCATGGCAGCTATCCCAAAAAATAATTCTATTCGGAAAATATAAAAAAAAGTGAAAATTACCACCACTGTTGCACCAGCGTGTTAAGTTATGAAAACTTTATGATTTATGGCATGTGAAATAACTATTTAAAAAAACTGTATTTTTATATGACTACAAAGTCCTAGAGCAAAAGAACAGCAACATTATTTGCTATAAAAAAAATGTAAAACCGGAAGTTTATGAACTGTAGCACATGTGTGTGAAAACTTTTACCAGAAAAATAAAAGTTAAATTTTTTTCAAATAAACTGCAGTACTCGTATGCATGTAGGCAACAAAGCAATAAAGTCAGGCGAATCTTATGTGGTCGTTGAGTTCTTTAAACAACGCTTTCTTTGAATAGAACTGTTATACTCCGGCCGTATATAAATAGTGCTGAAAAAATTCATATTCATGTTAAAAGTTGCATTTAAGAATGATGGTATTAACAGATTTTAGTGACAAAACCAGGATTTATAAACAAACTCATATGCACAATATATTGTATACATATATTATAAACAATGAAATTTTATTATTCGCATATCCATACCTGGGGATAATTAAATAGTTCGATTAGATTATTGATAATTTGGCATTAAATTAATGAGAATGAAATATACAAAATTTCTTCTTATTAAATTTGCCTTCCGTTGTCATTACCATCGTTTTAATGGTAAATAACTCTTTGGCAGAGGCAATGACTGCACTCAATGCTACTAAAAAATTCCCATGTACGTTGAATACCTACATGCTAGTGTTTTGCATAGTAATACTATGCATTTTAAAAATATATTCCTATTACTTTGTTTTTCAGGATCCATCCACCATTATGGCGGAAGTAAGGTGCTTTGTTTTAACGACAAAACCAGTACACTCGTTCGTTTTCTCGTGTACAATATGTCATTTGTATGAGTATTTCCTACTTTTAACATCAGTTAAGTTTCATCAACCTTTTCACTAACAGTGTGTTAATGTGTTTGTATTACAATTTACAATTGTATCGTACATAAATCCACAAATGCATATTAGAGTGTCCCAGAAAAACTTGGAGTTCTAAAAATACTTTTTTGCTCTATCTTAAACTGGTTGCATTTGTTGTCACAATTCTGATCTGAATTACTTCCAAATTTAGCGCAGACATATCTTTATTTTTTTATTATTTTTTATTTATTAGAATTGCATTTATTTTGCGGAATATGTTTCTAAATATCACCTTAGTCCGTATGAATGTGCATAATTTTATATAAAAAATGTTCTTTGACTGTTGTTTTAATATTTCTCATTAATATTGTAAAGTAAATGTATAATTTATGTAAGTGACATTTTGTTTTTTAAAAATGAATTGTTGGATAATTAATTAATTAAATGTAAAAAAGTGCAGGTAAATACAAATCTGATTTTTTTAGTCCATCTGCACGCAAAAGAAAAACATGGTTGGGATGGCCCTACTCCAAGAGCATCATATAGTTTTGGGTTTAAAATTGCGAAAATCATTTTATACTTGTTTTTCTTAACATGATCCCTATATGTGACAGCGCATAGAGAAAGGGACCTAAGGGTAAAAAAATCAATTTTTATTTTTTTTTTTGTGAACAACATCTGAGCATCGAATGAGACCGATCCCATGCTCTCCTGACCTTAGGTCCCTTTCTATCCTTAGGTCCCTTTCTATTTTGCGCGTCACATATTATTAAATTATGATTTCGAAATTATCCCAGTGTTATCATATTAAAATTCTACATATCGCACTACGGAATTTTCCCAGCATTTTCCCAGCAAGCTATGTAATGCACGTTTTGTTTTATTCAAAATATTTATTCAATGACTAATCTACACATTTAAATATATTTAACTTTATATTAATTTAAGTTACATGTGATATCCGCGTGAAGAGAAATATTCTTAGAAATATAATTTCACAGTGCATCCTTAATGATCATAATATAGTTCTAATGATTACTATATTTTCCTAAAAATCATAAAATTTTCGCAGGATCATATCATGAAAATGTAGATTATGACCATTAGATAAAACAAATGCGGACCTATCACATTTTTTTATCCAAGTATAAACCTTGAAATATTTTGCAAGAAAATGTTGCGTTTTTTGAACTATATCGGTTAGTTTTTGGGACAATGTTCATTTAGTAGGAGGGATTAATTTTTACGAAACAGCCACAGGGTGACTTATTTATTTTTTTTACCAATATTTTTGATAATAAAGGGTGTTTATTTAAGCCCGAAAGAGCTTTAAATTGTAAAAAATAGCAAAAAAAATATTAAATTTCCAAGCAAAGTTGTCGGATGCAAAGAACCGCAACCTGTTCTAATTTATGTTCTATCATCAGTGATTTTTGTTTGAGTTTGTCCCAAAAGCAACAGGTTATGTTCCTCCAAACTAGAAGAGGTTGCTTTGGAACCGGTTGTAGAACCAGTTATAGAACCGGTTCTGTGACAGTGAGGCCTTCCATTTTGACTTCCAGTAATCAGTTCTAGAACCTGTTCCACGGAACCGGTGGTAAAAACACCTATTCTAGAACAGATTCAAAGGCAACCAGTTCATAAAAATTTTGCTGGGTTTGATCCAATATTGTTTTTATTCCAAAGACCAACACATGGCATTAACATTTGAAAATGATTTCGGGCATATGGACACCACGGCTGTTCTTGACGAAGCGCATTCTGGGCGTCCAATTTTAGGGAAATTTTTCGAGCATTGGTGGGCGTATGTCACGAATAACATAAATATTGTTGGCCTCCAAGGCGTCAATTGTTGCTAGTTTATCAGCATAAACCAGTGACTTTACGTGGCCCCACAGGAAATAATCCAGAGGTGTCAAATCGCACGGCCTTGGAAACAAATTGACAGGTCCGTTTCTCGAAATCAACTTTTGATTTCAATAAGTTCATGTTTGCGTGCGCCATCTCGCCCGGATAAATGTCATCCATATTTTCAATCAAAAAATCATTCATCATGGTGTGGTAAGGATCCCCATTGAGCTTAAAGCGAGCTCGGGCTTAATTTTTTAAGAAATAAGGCCTAGTGATGACACCAGCGTGTTAACCGTAGCAAACGGTGCATTTCCCGGGATGTAATGGGGTCTGTAGGGTATGTTGTGGATTGGTTTCACTCCATATGCGGCAATTATGTTTATCAACAAACCCGTTAAGCCAAAACTGAGCCCCATCCTTGAACCCAATTTTGCGATAAAACATCGGACCAGTTTCCAACTGCTCTAGAGTCCAATCGACGAAAGAATGACGCATGGTCTCGTGGCTTTAATTCGTGCACCAGCTGGATCTTAAACGGGTGTAAGCCAAGATCTTTGTGCAAATAGTGGACGTACAGGGCGTCAATTCCTGCGACCGACGACGAATCGATAAATTTGGAACTTCTTCTACACTTTCCTTTACAGTGGCGATATTCTCCTCAGTACGCACATTCCTTCGATGTGTTGGTATTATTGCATCAATATTATTGCATGTGGTATGAAATCTAACCACAGTTCGACGGATGTCTTGCTCAGATGGGCGGTTATGTGCGTCATAAAAATTACGAAGTGCGCGATTTGATGACTGATTTCACTGTGAGAGAAATGGTAGGGGTCAGTGATCGGGAAGGGTTCAAACTAACGGGGAAAGTTATATCGGTAAAAAAGAAGTTATACGTGTCCCGGCGTTTCGCTGGGTCAACCCTAGGAATCGAGATATATCGATTTGACCTTTGGTGGTCTTTTTCTTGACATAACTCGAGAACCACTAGTCCGATTTTGCTCAAACAATTTTAAAAAAATTAAAAATTACAATTCCTTTAATCTGTTCATATAACGTTTTTCTATATACTCAACAGTTTTGCCGGTAAAAATAAATGTATGAAGAAAAAAATATTTTTTGCCTAAAATATTAAAAAAAAGTAATAAACAAAAGGTTATTGATTTTTATGGTAGCGGTAACAAACATTTATTTTTACCGGCAAAACTGTTGAGTATATAGAAAAACGTTATATGAACAGATTAAAGGAATTGTAATTTTTAATTTTTTTAAAATTGTTTGAGCAAAATCGGACTAGTGGTTCTCGAGTCATGTCAAAAAAAAGATATATCTCGATTCCTAGGGGTAACCCAGCGAAACGCCGGGACACATATAACTTGTTTTTGACCGATATAACATTTCCCGTTGGTTTCATCCCATCCCGATTTTGACTGTCGCATAGTGTTTTCAAAGTACATCTGGATAATTTGGTAGCGTTGATCAAGCGTCAATCTATTCATGATGATTTGCCAGAGTATACTGATCATAAATGGCAAAAAGTGAGAGCAGTATGACAAATCGTTTGACCGTTAACCCTTTCGTAAGTTCTATCGGACCTAAAAAAACACCCTTTTTTTGTCCAGAATTGTATTTTTTTTATATTTTATTTTAAAATTACTCTAAAAACGAAACATTTTCTTAGACCTGATTTCAATTCAACATAAACATCTATAAGTTCCACCTGTGTAATTTTATTTTTTTATCTAATTCAACAATAACTGGCTCCAAATTTTAAATATCTTCAAAAACTAATTAGCCGTAAAGAAAATAGTAATTTCCTATTATTAAATTTGTAAAACTCAGATGACAAGTTGTTAAGAAATTGTTTCAAAAATGTTGGTCCCGTTTACAAAATCAAAACTTTTTCTCTTTCGGTATTATTTTTTTACGAAGTTTAATAAAAATTAGTAATTATTGTATTCAGGAAAAACATTAATTTTGTAATTCAAATTGTAAAAAAAATTATAAAAAGGATTTTAAATATTTTAATTTCTGTTGTTTTTTCTTTTTATAATATTACAATTTTTTAACAAACAACATTAAAAATCATGTAATTTTAAAAATCATCATTTTTCATGTATGAAATTTTGCAAAATCGTCAATCGTCATTTCATCAAAGTTCGCTTCAAAATCGTCAAAATAGAGAAAGATTGTCAAAAATGCAGAAGAAGAACATAGCGCGACGAATCAGCTGATTTAATCTAGAATAATGAGTAAAAAAGAAATAAACTGTCAGATATGCTCTTTTAACTCATTAGATTTTCCATAAGGAGATATGTCACGTTATGTCCACGTATGGCTAAATGAGCCTTTAGGAACGCTCTGCGGATTCTCTCTAAATTAAAACTTAATTTAATTTCTCTGCGTTTTCTCTCATACTCGCGTATTTTAATTGCCACAGTCTCTTCAATGTTACCATATTTTCAAAAAATAATTCCATTATTTTTGATATTCAGAGATACAAAAATTTAAATCATTGAACTTTTATTCTTGTCTTTCATGTTTATTACTATTTTGGAACTCATTTAGCCTATTATTTATGATAAATTCAAAATTTTAATTTAACCCTTTGACGACCACAGGCAAGTATGCTTGCCAAAGGGATTTTCGCACTTATAATTGCCCAGACAAAAGATAGAGTAAATATGTCGAAAGTTGATTTGTAAAGGAGAATTGAGACAACAAAAGTGTAGTAGGCGGTAAATCCCTACCTGGTTCCACTTTCCCCTTGCGAGCCCTCGAAGTTGGTTAACTACAATTCTTCATTTGAGGGTAAAAGGCACAAACTTTGACAAGCGAAATGAAGGGCAAGGAACGGTGCTGTCAAATATTTTTGGCAAGCGAAATGAGGGGTAAGGAGGGATACAACGGAGCCAATTTTTCTTGGCATAACTATTATTAGGTCAGAGATCATGAAAATAGTAAAAACTTCAAAATCGCTTCGGCATAAACTGTATGGTCGTCAAAGGATTAACTAAAAAAATCTTATTTTCCATCCCCGGTGCTCTCCACACATACCCATATAAATGTAAATAAAATGTGAATGTATGTATAAAAATAACCGTCACCTTAGCCGCAGTCATTTTATTTGTTTTTTTTTCACGCAGCGGAATCTGCAGCCGCGGCCGGAAGATTGTATATCTGCTCAAAACTAATTTTTTTGAGTGCTACATCTAGCTTGATTGCAAGGATCGTTCATTTTATATATACAGGCGAACTGACATCATAAGCACCATATCAATATACCCATATCCCATTTATCACCTCTAGTAGAGAAGTTCTTGTTGGCGTCAACTATTAAACCAGAGAGTACAAATTTTATAGGGAGACTACGCTGCTCACGTTTTTTTGCTGTTAGTTTTTACATAGAAAATATTTCATTGCAACATTTTAATTTAAAACTTGTGGATAGCAACACAAACATTTATTTTGCATTTATTGTGTTATTTTCTACTAAAATTTAAGCTTGGTCCTGGCAAGGAATGGGTTAACATTGTTCGATTTATTCCAAATTTTTAGCATGCAATATCTGCATATTTGTCTATTATATTTTAAGAATCACTTCTAAAAATTCAACAGTAGTTACAAAATATTTTGGTTTTTTTTGAATAAATTTTTCCTCATTAGCTTGAGATCATATGTGACCCTATGTCCAAAAGGGTTAATGAGGTCAAATTATTTTTTTCTAAACCCCTAAGCTATTAAGATGAAATATAAAATTTAAAAATTGATTCACTTTTGATACAAAGTACTTAAAAAGAGTAAATTTACTTAATTTTTTATAAAAATCACACTTTTCTCGAAGTCTACAAAAAATAAAAGCTTGTCACCGACAGGTCCATGGAGGGATTTACTTCAAAATTGGCATACTTCATCTCCAGCATGTATTTAACAAGCCCTTGAAGTCAAAATCCATTTTTTAATTTGTTTAAGAGACTGAAAAAAACTTCATATTTATTAGATTTATATATGTAGAAAGGAAACAAATTGGATGCTGACACTCTTCAAATTCGCCCTTTAAAAAATTGCCATATAATCTTGGACGCCTCTAATAAATATATATTTTTAAATAATTTGATCGTTAAAATACTGTATTAAAATGTTATTAAAAACATGAAAAAAAAATTAGATTAAAGTATTAAATTTAGGCAACGTGTTTTGATTTGCTTTGTCCGAATTCACTAACAAATAAAAAGAGAGGTGGTTGAGAGTGAGTGAGATATATAGACACTGTGTGATGCAACACTTGATTTAGCTATTTAATATAACATTTGTTCAGTAAATTAAAAAATATATTCTTAATATTAATCTGTATTATTACCTGTATTACACCTTTATTTCTAGTAATTATTAAAATAATATAATATTTTTTTTTTGTAATTAAGACGTCGTTAGTAATTGCTTGAAATTGTATATATGAGGTATTTCACAGCTGAAGTCGACTAATACTAATAGAATTTGGTAAAATTTTCCTTTTTTATAAATTTACATTTGAAGAACTACTTAAGTACACTCATAGAAATAAAACTGTGCAAACAGCAGAAAAAGTTACCAAAATGAATGAAAAATATTACGCACAAAAAAGTGCTAAAATCGGCAGTATGTGTTTGCTAAATATAAGTACATAATATAAAAACAGCAAAAAGCCAACTTTTAAATATACAAAATTGTAGTCATATTTTAGTCAATTGCAAATGAAAAAAATTTAACTGCGTTTTAATAGGCAAAAATATTTTTTTTTTTAATATTAGTTACAATCTTTTCTGCTTAAACCAACAGATATATTTGCTGAATATTTGCAAACTGCCAATCTCAGAGGAGTAGATTGTTATTGGCATTAGAAGTCGAAATAAAATTTTGTAAACATAACAATATTGTTTGCTGATTTCAGCAAAGTATGTATATTGACATTTGGTCGTTGGTTCAGAGCTACCAATTTTAGAAGCTTTACCAGAAATTTGTATCGTTTTTATTTTTATGAGCGAAGTTCGAATAAGTAATGTGTTAACAATAAAAAAAATTCACATTGATCCTATATATAATTAATAAAACTGGACAGTTGATGTGAAATGACTTATATATTGTTATTAATCTAATATAATCTAAATTTAACCACTTAGTCTTATTAAGCTCTTGAAAGTATAAGTATTATTCTTAATAATAGCGGAAATTTTAAATTATAAACAATCATGATTTTAAAAGATTTTAAATATTTTATTAAATTTTATTTAATATATGTCGTGTATTTTACATGGGAACCAGTTCATGGCAACTACTTGGAAGATAATTATCCAGAAAGTATAATAGAGGACGCAAATTTAGATACAGTAAGTTAAAAATTAAAAAAAATTCGAATTTTGTTTTGATAGATTTAGAGCAAAATTAATAAAAATTTAGTTGTGTTTTCGCCTTCACTATATCCGATAACTTGTAAAAAATATCAAAGTACTTTATTGGGTTATTATTGATCCAATCATATAATCCACGAAAGTCATGCAGTGGGTACGAATTGGCTAAATAAGATCTAAACTAACTTGAGGTTTCCAAATTTCTAGGAATTTTTGAAAAGCTTTCAAAAATGTTACAAAGAAATTTTAAACCCTTTTGTCAATTAGTTTAGGATTTATTTAGCCACCTCGAATACCTAAATTATTATTTTTTTTTAATTTTTCTTTATAAAATTATTAAAAATAAAAGTCAATTATTGTAAAGTAAAAAAGATTTCAACAAACTTTTGGGTTTAATTATCTACAAATTTTGTGTTTTTTTTTCAAATATTTTATGAAAACTTTTTAACGATCAAGTCGTAGGATAAGAAATAGGGATCTAAAATTCACAACCTCTACAAAAAAACATATAAAAACATTTAGTTTTGTTTCAGTGGTATAAAAAATAATACTTACCACTGAAAATTATGTTTTGTCCTATAGGAGCTGGAATAGAAACAAAACTTGAGCCCATGTGAATCAGTGTACCGAAGTTCATTAAAATATCTTGATATTTGCGAGCTGCAGAGTGAAAGTTAACTTAAGAGCCAATTTTGGGCTGCAAAGGATACTTTTATGTAAATGCTGCTTTTGAAAAAGTGTTAATTTATTTGGTTTTACCAAATCAGACACTTCATATACAAAAGTACCAAATTCTCATCCCCTTGAATTTTAGTACCTTGTAGTTTGTGTGTCTATCAAGAAACAACAAATAAAATCTAATATGACAATATCGTATTAGAATTTTGACTTGACGTAGAACAATATTCTAACTAAATACATGAAAAAAAATATTTTTTATTGTAAAATTTTTCAATAAAATATACTAGTACAGGGAATTGAACCTGAACCTGGGGTGCCAGCTCTACAATCTGCTCTATTTCAACTTGTTATATTTGAGAGATAGAAACATAATTGACTAGCTGGCCATAAGTATTCCAAACATATAAAAAATTAAAAAATATATGATTACCAGAGAAGACAGAAAAAAGCAAAATCCGATGGTTTAAAGCAAAAAAATATTGTAAAAAAGCAAGAAAAAAGCAAAAGTAAAAAAACTTGGAAAGACAACAGTTTTTTAAAAAAATACTCAAAGTTAAGAGAAACGAGTAAAAAGGCAGGCATGCCGACTATGCAATACCCTACACCAGTCTGGGTAAAAGCCAACTAATGTTTGGATCCGAAATTCGAATGGGTTAAAATGGGGCTTGTGTCAAAATGTTCTATAATGTGAGTCAGCGCACCAAATTTCATTAAATATCTTAATATTTGCGATCTGCAGTTTGTAACCAAGCCAATTTTGGGGGGACCCTTATATGGGCACTAGGCCTAAACATGGACCGATGTTCACCAAAATCAATAGGCTTCGTCCTTGGGCTGATATAGGTCGGTGTACCAAATTTCATCAAAATATCTTAATATTTGCGACCAGCAGCGTATAAACAATATAATTTTGTGGGGACCCTTATATGGGCACTAGGTATAAACATGGACCGATGTTCACCAAAATCAATAGGCTTCGTCCTTGGGCTAATATAGGTCGGTGTACCAAATTTCATCAAAATATCTTAATATTTGCGACCAGCAGCGTATAAACAATATAATTTTGGTAGGACCCTCATATGGGCACTAGGTCTAAACATGGACCGATATTCACCAAAATCAATAGGCGTCGTTCTTGGGCCGAGATAAGTCGGTATACCAAGTTTCATCAAAATATCTTAATATTTGCGACCTGTAGAGTGCGCACAAGTATGCATGGACAGACAGACAGACAGACGGACGGACGGACAGACGGACATCGTTAAATCGAAATAAAAAAAAATTCTGAGCCGATCGGTATACTATAAGGTGGGTCTAGGACCAATATTTTTTGGTGTTACAAACATCAGCACAAACTTATAATACCCTGACCACATAGTGGTGTAGGGTATAAAAATATTTTTTTTTGTGAGGAAAAAAAGTATTTTTGGGCAAAACGTTTAAAAAAAAGTAATTCAAAGCTCAAAAATCTTCAAGAAAAACTATTTTAAAGCTAAACAACGGAAAATTCAAAAAAAGCAAAAAGAAGCAAATATGAGTAAAACAAGCAATAAAAAGTATAAAAAGCAAAAACAGCAATTTTCTCTTCTCTGGTGATTACATATATCCTTGTCCATGCTTAAAAAATAGTGAGTCTAAAAATAGATTTTAAATTTTTTTTTTTAAATCATGAACATTACTTCATATTTGGAATAATGATGAAAATACGTTATTATTGGCAACGCATTAGTCTTTATTTTCAAATAATGCAAAACGTAACTCTAGTTACTTTATTAGTAGGTTTGAGGTTTAGAAGAAGAATGAACTTTTTTCTCTAAAAATAAATATACACATTAATTTTAAAATCAGACTAGTTTCTGCATTTTTGTCGGGACAGGCTTTACCAGCGATTTTGCATTGAATTTTATTAATTGTTTATATGTTTATTTTATTGTCAAATTGCCTCTATATGATAATGTTTGCTGTAGGATTCAAACACATGCGCCTATTCCTACGTACGTAGGAATAGGCGCGACCGCTTAACCCTCTTACCCAAGTAAGGCCTTAAATGCAATGTAACTAATTTGTTGTTTTCTTTCACATTAAGCTTTCTGTTACTGTTTTTTTAACAAAAAAATAGTCTATTTTAAGAAATTTGTTTATCTTCCAATCTCTTCCGTTATTAGTAACTCATTATTATATGTTTTAAAATAAATACCGAAAGTAAGATGGTGTCATTAATGGTAATCCAAAAAATAATAACATGTCATTACCGTTTCTACACTGGGTCTCTTTCTCATTAAAAAAATCTACCAACAAGATCTTGCCATAACAAAAAAATGTATGTACAACAAAAACAACAAATGATTGAATCAGAGGTCTAACATATTCCTGAATTACGACAATACAGGTTTTTAATGCAACAGATTTTTGTTTTGTTTTTTCTGGCAACACTTCTCTGTTTAGTGGGGAACAGTGTTGCAAGAAAATTTTTGCTAATTCACATTTTTAAATTTTAAATCCCCAATTTTATACCCAATTAATTTTAATTTAAACAAAAAACCCAATTTAAAAGAAAAAAAAATAGATGCTAAGTTCGCATCCAGAAAATTTTTAATTATAACAAAGTAATGGCAAAGTAAATGAAATCAAATATATTACGAAGAATAGCTTACTTTTCAATCGAACTTTAAAGGCCTCAAATCTTTGTTTAAATTGTGAAAGAAAAAAAAAAAAAAATTTGTATTATAAGAAAGACACAATCACAATAAAGCTTAAATGTCACGTCTTCAAAATAATAGTCTTTTACATTAAATTTGCGAAAGAACAAAATCTACACAATTTTTACACGAAACCAGTGGCAACACTTTTAACTGGTTTTTACAGTTTTTTGGTATGGCTAACAGTTTTCCAGGTTTTTCATGTAAAAAACAGTTTTTTTTTAAATTCATGGATTTTTTTACAGTTTTTTCATATTAAATCGGCACATTTGTTTCATTTTTAATTTTTTTAATTTTTTAAACTAAAATTGAAGAATTAAAATATAAAAGTGCTTATGCATAATAATTTCAAAGCTCTATAACATGTTTATAAAATGAATTTTGTATAAAATATTTGTTTTGTAAGCCATTTATGAATTTAGAAAGTGGTTATGCATATGACCCAAAAATTACAATAAATCTTTCATATTGTGAAAAATTAGGTACAAATCGAAAAATAAATGAATTTAAAAATACCAATATAATACTTACTGGAAAACCGAAATATTTGTATAACAAATTTCATAAAAAATTAGCGCGAAATAAAATTGGCTAAGCCTTATCTGACACGTCATAGACCCGATGGATATAGACCCGAACTTTTCAGATCATTTCTTAATGAAGGATAATTTAGAAATTTATATTTTTTGAAAAAAAAACTCCAAAATTGATTTTTTATATTTTTTTAATAAATATTTGCCAATTCTCGATAACAATTTACTACTATTTTTTCAATTATGATCAAGGACAATTCCAAAAAACGTAATTTTTTCAAAAACATAAGTAATTCCCGACATAACAATAATCAATAAAATGAAAGTCAGTATTATGTGGAATGCATTCCACATCAATAAATAATATTTTGAAGTACAACATTAACCAGTAAAGTATTATATGCTAAGTCAGGGGTTAATTTCTGAAGGGTGATTCGATTAACTTTTTTTAACTTTAGATTTTGGCCTAGGAGACCAAAATTATAAAAAAAATATTTTATTAGGAGGCTATGCAAAAAGTCGAGTACTATATCAAAGGCAATTAAATTATTTAAATCTCGATATTTTTAAAAGTAATACCCTGGGATAATATTTAATCCCATTATACTTTGGGATCCCAGAATTTCTTCTGATTTTAAAATTTTTTAGAAAAACAGTTTTTCTATAAAGAATCAGTTTTTATTAGGGTTTGGGGTTCGGGAATTCCCGGGCGGGAATTCCCGGGAAATCCCGAGAAAAGTTTTCCGGGAATTCCCGGGAAAATAATTTGTTTTTTCCCGGGAAAACGGGAAATTTTAAAAATATTAAATTTTTTAAATTGTTTTTGTTTCGAATAGGATTTTTTAATTTTAGTCATAAAAAACATTTTAAATACCAAAACAAAAAGTTCATTGTTAAAATCTTTTAAAAGGGAATACATTTATTTGACACACAAATAAAATCTTTGCCAAGTAATTAGGAGCATTTCAACTAATAAAGATTTTTCGCATAACTTATTCAAAATTTAAGTAGTAAAGCCTAAAAACTTGGTAAAATGTTTAAAAGAAATATGAAAAAAAAACTTTGTTTTTTACAAATAATCGCCCTTACTATAAATTTTTCAAATGTATAATTTAGATAAAGCCGACTTTAGTTAAAATATTGGGTGGCAGTATACCTTGACTTGGTTTATTTTTGGAGCATTCTGATTGGTTAATTTATTTTCAACCAATCAAAATATTTGAAAGTATAAATATTTTTGTAAGGTTTTCATACACAAAATTAACAAAACCGTTTGATTAAAAATAAAGTCGACTTTAAATTTAAAATACTCCTTTATATTAAGGGTCAATAATTTTATAAGTAACGTTTTCATTAATAAATGTGAAAAGAAAAGACTAATGGTTAATGGTGGTATCTAAATTTGGTTATCCGACATCTAAATTTGGTAGGGCAAACATTTCCTAAAATGGTACCCAAATTAGCCGCAGTCAATCCGCACCATAACTAGATCTTCGTTTATTCGAGAAAGTTTTTATAATAAAAACCTGGCATTGCAAAAAAAGAAACCGATGTAAAGAACATTATATTAAATTACTACAATCATGTAAAAGATATCATGATAAAAGAAATGTCGAGCAATATTTCTAACAATAGGAGATTTACTATAATCTTAGATGAATGGACAAGAATATCACAAAAGAGATATTTGAACATAAGTATAAACGTAAATAATTCATTTTATAACCTGGGGTTGGTTTATACATATATGATGAAGATGTAATGCTGATGAAATAAGAAGAATTGTAGAAATAAGACTAGAAGAGTTTTAATTGTCTTTGGAAAATAACATTGTGGCTACCATATCTAATGGGCCAAGTGTGATGAAACGGTTTGTTTCCGACAGTCCAGTAGTAGGTGCTTTCTGCTGGAATCATGCAATTCATTTGGCAGTGCTGCGATTAATTTATGTGAAATCAAATGTTCAACATTCTGATATTTTTTACTTTGAATTCTCACTACACAGACTGCATTTGTACTGAAATAGTGTTTTTTTTTTAACAAAAATTATTTATATAGGTGGTTTTCATTAACAATTTTCTCAAAAACATTTCCCGGGATTCCCGGGAATCAAATTTTTTCATTCCCGTTTCCCGGGAAATAAAAAAGTCCGGGAAATCCCAAACCCTAGTTTTTATTTACAGTTTTTCTAAAAAAAAATATATGGTAACACTGCACGAAAAATTTATATGGAATTTGACAACAAGTTTTCAAATACTACTAGTTTTTCGCTAGGTTCTAGTGTTCTAGTGATTGTAAACTATTTTGAACATTAAGTTTGCATAAGTCAAGATTACACGATTCAGAAGGTACATACGAGCTCAAATGAAAACACCTAATAGTTCTTGAACCTTCATAAAATAAAAGTTTTCTGAGTCCCTTGTATGTGGCAATCTCAGTAGTTTTAAAATAGAAGATTTTTTTATTAACTATAGAGCTTGGTTGCTTTTCGTTATTTCAAGATTTATAAATATTTAGACATTTCTTTAATAATTCAAATATTTTAGAGAAAATGTGAAATATTTCGACTTTAATTTAAAATATTACGCAAATATTTAATCGAAAATTCTTTTGATGTTCGGCCTAAAAGTATATGTATCTTTTAAAATTAACAATTTTTTAGTTATCAATTTGTAATTATCAAAAATGAAAAAGAAAATCCGCAGAAATACTTTAAAATAGTAGCCAATATATTTTTTTAACACCCAAATCTTTCTCCTCAAAAATCTGTCCCAAACCGAAGTCGAAATCCCTAATATAGGCCCAAATCACCTTACCTGACCACACTGTTGAAACCACACTGGAAAAAATAAAATCCTCACCTGACCAAACTTCCCAAAATTTCTTACATGCAGCTATAGAAAAAAGAAAAACGTCCGTAAAAAATTTAGATAAAAATTTTTTAAAAATGTCTCTGCAGAAAAAACTGCAATATAGCAAATTAACCTGCTAAAATCAGCAAAAGGTTTTGCTAAATAATTAGTAGCCTAAAAAATCACAAAAAAATTTACAAAATTTAAGATTTTTTTCGATTTACTCTTAAATGCAAATAAAAATCGAGCCATGTGAAAACAGCAGTTTATAATTTGTTTAACAAATATTTCTGTTGACTTTAGCAGTATAGAATGGTATTTGCATTCAGCTAAATTAAACTTAAAAATAGCAAAAAAAATTGTAGATATAAAAATTTTTTTTTTGCTATTTTTAGTCTACTAATATTTAACAAAATTTCTTCAGATTTAACAGTACAATTTGTTATTTTCAATTAACTAAAAGTTAGCTTAAATATAACTAAAATTCTATAAAAGTTTTAATTAACAATTTTAATTTTGCTGCTCTTATTTTATTAGTATTTAACAAAAAAAAATCTGCTAATTTTAGCAGTTATTTCTGCAGCATGATTTTCAACTAATTTTTAGTAACTTTTTCTGCTAATTTTACAGATTTATTTCTATGAGTGTACAGTTTGTTTAAAAATTTATTGACGTCACATCTCTATATTGTAGATCTCTGGATTAAATTGTTTAGTACATTCAAAATAATACGTCCGTTGGCTGGAGAGAAAAATTTGTTACATTAAAAAAAATTTATTCCTGTTTTTTGGCTTAAAATAAAATTAGTTGATTTCAACACTTTTTTTTGTTAAATTTAACAAAACTAAATTTAAGTAAAAAAATTTTAAAACTACAGTTTTATCTGTAATTATACTGAGACGTAGAATTTATCCAAATTTAGGGTCTCGGGACACTCCCCGGGCCTGGTCCATATCATATGAGGGCATATAAGGGCACTCCAATGGAGCAAACATTTTATCCGTTTTGCTCTATTTCGATTAGTTTTCGAGATATGGGCCGTTTTATGAAGTGAACAATTTTTACTAAAAATTTCCGTGGGTCCCAGCCCCCGCCAATGTCCATTTTTGGATAGAGATAACCTCTTTCTCTGGGGTAATCCACGGTTAGGGGTAGCCGAAATTTTCATCAATTTTGCTCTATCTCTCTCAGTTTTCGGGATATGCGCCCGAAAAAATCGGGATGTAAAGAAATGGCGCCATCTTTAAAACTTGGGATACATTAGTAGCGCCATCTACCGGTTAATAACAGTAACATGAAAATATTATATTTCAACAATAAATTTTGTTAAATTTGACGAATGGGTTCTTAAAAATTAGTTTAAATAATTTTTGAAAATTAACACTCAAAATTAGTTAAAGTACTGAGGATTTTTAGTATTTTGTTAAATGAAGGTAACTAAACTCTTAGCTTCAATCAGTGTTTCAACTAAAAATTTCTTAAAAATTAGTCAAATCGATTTGAAACCGGTTTGACAGATTTTTCTACTGACGTATTATTTTAAGTGTAAGGATACCAATTAAGAATATTAAAGAATTAAGAATTTTGTTTACTTTTCATTGGCTTCGGTTATAGTTTTTGGTTACTTGGGGAGAGATCCAGCTGGTTGGGAGTACAATAAAGCAGCAATTCCTCTATTGTGTTTGCAGTGTGCTTGAGATCATAGTCTGGTTGAAAGGCAAAAGTTTTTTTCAAGCCTAATCTTTTAAAATGTCTGCTAAACATCCACATGCCACGAACAAGCCAACTCCGTGCTTCACTGTGGATATTAGATTTGCTGAGCAAGTACTAAATTTGCATCTCCAAATTTAAACTGGGTTTTTCTTACCTAAAATTTCTAATTTGCTCTCGTCGCTAAAGACTACATTGTTCCTGATTGTATTGGGTTTATTAAAAGAACCTATTGCGTCTAGGCGAGTATTGTGGCTTCTTTCAATCATTAAGGCAATTCCACGCGATGTTTTACCTTCTTTATAATATTTTACGACAAGTTCACCAACATTCAGGGATGTTTGATAATAAAACAAATCACTAAAAATAACGTTATATTTTACCACTAATAATATTATAATTGATGCACAAGTTGTACAGTTTCTTTTGGCGCTAAGAATTTGAAGAACATATTGAATAACTTTTTGGTTTTTGTTGTATGAAGTGTTTTATTTTTTTTTTTTTAAAGCGAAAGTTTGATAAAAAAGTTAAAGTTTTTTTTTACAAAATTTTATTTTTAGGCCCAACTTATTCAGAAATATAAATATCCTGTAGAAACTCATTACATTACCACAGAAGACAATTATATATTATGTTTACATCGTATGCCAAAACCTAAGGCACCACCAGTATATCTAATGCATGGACTGCAAGATAGCTCATCGGGATGGATATTAACGGGACCCGCCAAAGCACTAGGTAAATATATATATATATATCTCAACTAGCCCCCATAACTGTAAGAGTATTTTCCGAATTTTTATTGCAAGGATATTATCTTTTCGATAACGGTTACGATGTTTGGATGGGTAATGCTCGAGGTAATCGTTATTCCCGTAATCACACGCTACTCAATCCAGATACTGATGTTGAATTTTGGAAATTTAGTTGGCATGAAATTGGTTTCTTTGATTTACCCGCGAGCATTGATTATATATTGGCACAAACTGGTTATAAAAAAATTGGATATATTGGTAATTCACAGGGTACAGAATCATTTTGGGTTTGTTGTTCTATGCATCCCGAATACAATGATAAAATTACCATGATGCATGCCATAACACCGGCTCCGTTTAGAAAACATATAAAAACACCGCTCTTAGGAGTGATGCGATTTTTCACTACAGCATTCAAAAAGCATGTATTCGAATTATTACGTCGCACTAATCGATTATATAAAATTTGCCATGCATCCAGATTAACGGAAGATATATGTATAGGAGTATTGGATTTAATAATAGGAAGCTACGATGGCCAAGTAAATAAGGTATGTTAGCACCAGAGACTATTATTTATAGAGATAGGAAATCAAAACTTACACTACTCACCGCTAGAGGGCGTTGAAATTTAGTATTACCTGAGCAACTATTTAGTATCAGTTTAGTATCAGCTGAGTCTATATTTAAAAACTAAAAAACTGCTGAAAATAAGAAAAAAACAAGGGCAGAATACATTCAAATAATAAAATTTGAGATATCCGTTTTTTTTTGCTTTGTTGTTTCTTATTATTTAAATTTAAATACAAAAAAGAAAATTGTCATTTTTTTTTAACAAAGAGCCATCTACACCTTTTGCAATTGTAATTCAGAAAATATCAATTGAAATTCAGAAAACATTAATTGAAATTCAGAATTTCCATTTGAAATTCAGAAAACATCAATTGAAATTCAGAATTTCCATTTGAAATTCAGAAAACATCAATTGAAATTCAGATTTTCCATTTGAAATTCAGAAAATATCAATTGAAATTCAGAAAATATCATTTGAAATTCAGAAAATATCAATTAAAATTCAGAAAATATCATTTGAAATTCAGAAAATATCAATTATTATTCAGAAAACATCAATTGAAATTCAGAAAATATCAATTGAAATTCAGAAAATATCAATTGAAATTCAGAAATCGTCATTTGAAATTCAAAAAATATCAATTGAAATTCAGAAATCGTCATTTGAAATTCAGAAAATATCAATTGAAATTCAGAAAATATCATTTGAAATTCAGAAAATATCAATTGAAATTCAGAAATCGTCATTTGAAATTCAAAAAATATCAATTGAAATTCAGAAAATGTCAATTGAAATTCAGAAAATATCATTTGAAATTCAGAAAATATCATTTGAAATTCAGAAAATATCAATTGATGTTCAGAAAACATCAATTGAAATTCAGAAAATATCAATTGAATTTCAGAAATCGTCATTTGAAATTCAGAAAATATCAATAGAATTTCAATTGATATTTTCTGAATTTCAATTGATGTTTTCTGAATATCAATTGATATTTTCTGAATTTCAAATGATATTTTCTGAATTTCAATTGACATTTTCTGAATTTCAAATGATATTTTCTGAATATCAATTGATATTTTCTGAATTTCAAATGATATTTTCTGAATTTCAATTGACATTTTCTGAATTTCAAATGATATTTTCTGAATTTCAATTGATATTTTCTGAATTTCAAATGACGGTTTCTGAATTTCAAATGATATTTTCTGAATTTCAATTGATATTTTCTAAATTTCAAATGATATTTTCTGAATTTCAATTGATATTTTCTGAATTTCAAATGATATTTTCTGAATTTCAAATGATATTTTCTGAATTTCAAATGGAAATTCTGAATTTCAATTGATATTTTCTGAATTACAGTTGCAAAAGGTGTAGTGATAACGATGTTGTTATAACTTATTTTTTTGGTGATGCCATACCCTTAATTTTAATTTTATTTTCTTTAAATATTTATGTAATTGAATTTTATAGTGCGTTTAGACATAGAAATTAATCTACTTAAAGTTAATCTAACTTTTTAAACTTCATGCGTTTTTCGACAGTTAAATTATAAACTTGACAGTTCAAATTTTAATTCTGTCAGTTTAAAATATCAAGGTGGCACCAATAGCGATCCGGTATTTAATGAATATAGAAAATGTCGTCATTAGCAACATATTTGTCGACAGCGCCAGTATATTTTTGTGGCACCGTCCTAATGTTAATTTGTATCTTACTTTGTATGTATGTTTTTAAAATTGCCAACCTTCATTATAGCAAAAAAATTTCAAAATTGGATTAGCTGTTAATCAAGAAGATTAAGGTAGGGTTTAATCGACTTGTTTATTATTTGATTAGTCAGTTAATCCGACTTTTACGAAAATTTTTATGACATTTAGTTGTACCAAATTAGATTGTATTAGATCATATTAGATCTACTTTGATACAATTATATCTAATTTTATGGAAAAAGATATGGTTCGATACAATTTCATCCGGATTTTGTCCTCATCAAATGTATCAAATATAATATAATTATATCAAACTAGATACAATGTTATATATATAATACGATGCAATTATACATACACTCACAATATTTTATCGTTAAAAACAACCTAAAATACATATTAAAATAATTGAAAACACAATTCAAAAAAGGACTACTGATTTTTCATTATATTCAAACCATTTTGCTATTTATTTTCAAACATTATTTAAACAATTCATAAATTATTTTTATTTAATAATTGAAAAGTCTGTTAAAACAATCTTCAATTTTTAACTGACAAACCGGTAGAAAAAACGATTGTGTGGTTTGTTTTTTTTTATATTTGAAAGTTTTTTTTGTTTGACTTTTCAAAACACTACACACACATTCATATTTTTATTGGTTATGTTTGTGTGTGTGAGTAAAGAATTTCTTGTAATTTGAATTGAAATAATTTTGTACACAAACAAACCATTTTCACAAAAAAGAAAACCGAAAATATTTTAATTTCTTGTTTTAAAACAGAAAACAACGAAATTATTTTAATTTTTTTTTCTTAAAATAGAAAACTAAAAATAGAACATTTGACTGAAAATATCAACTCCTACAGACAATGGGTATTTTTTGTAGTTTGTTTTTTATTGACTTGTACAAAAAGTTAAACAATATGTTTCCATATATTTTAATTGATTCTTCACTTGAAAACAAACTTTACCTATTACTTTTCAAATAAACCTCAATCGTTTATGGAAAATATATTGTGAGTGTAATTACATATGGCATATGTAACTATATGTACACTAATAAAAAAATCCGTAAAAAACTGAGTTTAAACTACTAAAAATTAGTTAAGAACGATACTGCAGAAAAAAACTGGTAAGTTAGCAGCAAAAATAAAACTGTTAAATATACAGAATTTTAGTTATATTTGAGCTAAATTTTTGTAAATGGAGAATAGCAAATTCACCTGCTAAAATCAGCAAAAAATTTTGCTAAATAATTAGTAGCCTAAAAATCACCAAAAAATTTAAAATTTTCGAAGATTTTTTTAGATTTTTTTTAAATGCAAATAAAAATCTAGCCTTTTGAAAACAGCAGTTTACAATTTTTTAGCAAATACTTCTGCTGATTTTAGCAGAATAGACTGCTATTTCATTCATTCAACTAAATTTAGCTTAAAAATAACAAAAGTTTTGTAGATTTAACAGTTTATTTTTGCTATTTTTAGTCTACAAATATTTAGCAAGATTTTTTGCAGATTGTACAGTACAATTTGCTATTTTCAATTAACTAAAAGTTAGCCTAAATATAACTAAAATTCTCTAAATTTAGCAGTTTTAATTTTGCTGTTCTAATTTTACTAGTATTTAGTAAAAAAAATCAGCTAATTTTAGCAGTTTTTTCCACAGCATCATTTTTAACTAATTTTTAGTAACTTTTTCTGCTATTTTTACAGATTTATTTCTATGAGTGTATCCATAACGCATGCTACGGGGACATTTTTTCGATCCATAGTTTAGTATGGAGACATTTGGTTATTTTTGGGACTGTCCTCAATCTCTTTCTAGGTCTAGCGCATAGCATGAAGACATTTTTGACTAATATGGCACATTTTTGTCCCCAAACTATG
This sequence comes from Leucophora obtusa, assembly GCA_949987735.1. NCBI lineage: Eukaryota > Metazoa > Arthropoda > Insecta > Diptera > Anthomyiidae > Leucophora > Leucophora obtusa. Next base: position 173,805,302 of record OX465298.1, read on the forward strand.
CGCTTTACATGTATATATAGGTCACTATGTAATTGGATATTGTAGTATGTTGCACTATATACCGTGCTATATAAAGCAAGATATTGTTATATATTTAAGATATAATTTCATATAATTATGTCTTGGTATATATGTTCGAATATATACTTATACAAAATTTTATATGATAATATATGATTATATCGAAACTTTTTTACTTGAGAGATTAACTTTTGTGTCTAAACGGGGTATTACCCACACTGATGTTGGATATCTTATAGTCGATTTTGACCAACATTTATTCTCCAACTATATTTTTTTTTAGACAATATATCCAGCGCTGTTTGGTCACTTTCCTAGCGGTTCCAGTTTAAAACAACTTGATCATTATCTTCAGCTTGTAACAGCAAATGGATTTCGCCAATATGATTATGGTAAAACAGAGAATATTAAACGTTATGGTAAATCCGTTCCACCTCTATATCCTTTAGAAAAAATTACTGTTCCTATCGGTTTACATTATACATACAACGATTATCTGTCCAGTGAAGTAGATGTTAAAGAATTGGCTAAAATGTTGCCAAATGTTGTGGAAGATCACCTTTATCCTTATAAAAAATGGAACCATGGTACTTTAATCTATGGCAACGATGTAAAAGAATTAGTTTATAAAAGAATGTTGGAAGTTATGAAAAATTATCCATATGATTAATAATCACTTTTAAAAAATAGCCAGAATTAAACACTACCTATTTTAATAATTGTGACCTTCGTAACTATTTTTAAGTAAAAAGCTCAGTTTATTTCCATATAAGTATGTTAAGATAACAGGCACAAAAGTAATGTATGTGTATTTTTGTAAAGTGTACTTAAAAAATATTAACCTAAACTATCTAATTAAACATTTCTTTAAAATATAATTAGTTTTTAAACAAATCTGTACTTGACTCAATTAATATTTTAATTGACTTTTTATTATTTTATTTTTTGTTCTGAGCTGTGAATGAACTGATTTGTACATTTCACAACTTTTCTATGCACTATTCGCCATTTACATGTTTTTTTAATGTGATTGTCTACAAGCTGAAGGAATCAGAAATTCTGCAAATTTAAAAAATAAAAAAATAGTTTTCGGTGAAAAAAAATGTTTTTCCTAATTGCGACGTAAAATGTTATTATTTCCTAAGGGTGTGTGTGAAACGGTTGCAAAGTAATGTTTATGGTAAATTTTTGACGGTTTTTGGGTGAATAAAATTTCACTAGCCCAATTTTAGCTAGTAGAATTTTCGACATTCGCATGGAAATTTTGAGATTTTCAAATGTGAAAGTTTCTAAAAAAAATTAAGAAACAATTTCTACAAATAAAAAATTCTGAACAAAAACAAAAAGACCAGAAATGAGGCAGAAAAAAAATCATATTACATGTAGGTAACCATTTTTACTTCTCGGCTTCGTCTATTTTGTTATGCAAAACTAAAACTTCCATTAATTGCAACGATCTGGTTTGTTAGAGAATTGAACTCACAATATTTTATTCCTAAAAACAATCTAAAATACATATTAGATTAATAAAAAACGCAATTAAAAAGGACTACTGATTTCTCGTTATATTCAAACCATTAATTATTAAAAAGTCTGTTAAAACAATCTTAAATTTTTAACTCTTTACCAAAACGTTAGAAAAAATGATTATGAAGTAGTTTGTGTTTTCATATTTGAAAGTTTTTTTTTTAATTTTCAAAACAATACACACACAACATACACGTTCATATTTTTTTTAGCTTTGTTTCTATGTATGAGTAAAGAATTTCTTGTAATTTGAATTGAAATAGTTTTGTATATAAACAAAGTGTTTTAACAAAAAACAAAACCGAAAATATTTGAATTTTTTGTTTTAAAACAGAAAACAACGAAATTATTTAAATTATTTTTTCTTAAAATAGAAAACTAAAAATAGAAAATTTGACTGAAAATATCAACAACAGACGATGCGTATTTTTTTGTAGTTTGTTTTTTATAGACTTATAGGAAAACAATATGTTTTCGTGTATTTTAATTGGTTTTTAAATTGAAAACAAACTTTATCTATTACTTTTCAAATAAAATTCAATCGGTGAGTGTGCAATTAGCAAACGCATATATTTCCTAAAAATATTTTTTTCTTTTATTTCTTTTTGCACTATTGTCAAAAATTTTATATGGTCGAAAAAGATTTCATTTCAAAAAGCAATTTTAAATTTTTTTTCAACATAAAACAATTGCTTTTTGCCATGATACTTTGCTTTCGTTTCAAACACACCGTAAAAAATCATTTCAATTTCAAACAAATTAATTGAAAAGAGATGCAAACAATTGTTCAAAGATCAAATAGTAATGATCTAGTTCATATCATTCAAAAGAGTGAATAGTTCATTTAAACTAGTTCGTTCATGAACAATACAACTCTATTATACATACGCGTGAACGCTTACAAAATAAAAGTACCGATATTAAATAGATATTAAGGAAATATTAAATAAAACCTGTTTGTATCTTAAGCTAAAAAAAAACTTAAGTTCGTATGATTTCAATTAATTTAGATTTTTTATGATCGAAATTTTGAAAAAGTATGATTTTTTTTATTTAAAAAATTAATAAAATTTAAGAAATTCGATTGTTAAATTTTGCTTTGAATTTCAACAAACTCGTTTTTTAATACGATAACATCGTTTGTTAAAATTTGATTTGATTTAAACAAATGTGTTTTTTGGCTATTTAATTGAAATAAGTGCAACAATCAATTTACAAAATCAATTTCAGGCTCAATTTTAATTAAAAGTTTAATTGTATTTACAAAAATTTCAAATATATTAACGTCACTTGTTTTGGTCTATATAAAAAAAATTTATTAGAATTTTCTGTTATTTATTTACTTTGTATAATTAATTATTTAACTGGGCTTCTTTCCAATTGATCGAATACAACTTTTAGTAATTATTATTATCATTTGTGTACTGGTTGCAAAGTCAACTAAAATAGTGCTAGATGTAACCCATTTCGTAATTAAAACTAGTTCTTAAATTTTCCTTTGTATGTTAGGTACTTAGGTTAGGTCTTAAAGCAAAGATTAGAAAGATGTTGGTTGATACCAAAAGAAAATATTTAGCCAATTAAACTGTTCATACCTAGTCTGCAATTGGAGTCCGAAGAGAATCATAAAAGATTACTTAGAACTTCTGAAGTGATAGCTATATGAGGGTTTTTTTCTTTACCTAAATATAAAGCCTCTTTCTGAGCGCACTTTTATGACTCATAAAAGACTCCGAATTATGAGCTTTATTGGAAATTTTCTAATTTTCTGAGCAATTTATGAGTCATTTATGATTATTTTTTTTAGTTATTTATGGGTATTGAAGACATTAAAAAGAATATTTACAGTATGCTTTTAAATAAGTGGTAATTTTGTTTCATTTGTGAAACAAATGTACTTCAGCGCTAGACTAATACAAGCACTTGGTACTTGTACTTCAAAAAAATATGTACAAGTGCATGTATTTGGTACTTAAGTACGATTAATGGGCACAATAACTTGGTACTTGCAAAGTGCTTATAATACTTAACAAGTACCATGGAACTTGCCAAGTATTATGGGTACTTGCTTCTTTTTATGGTACCTTTTAAGTACTATAGCTATTTGCCAAGTCCATGTTAACCCTTAAATGCATGATCTCTTCGATTTTAACCATTTTTTTTATATATGATTTCTAAAGGCGTGTACATTTCAAGAAAAATTCCAAAATAAATTTATTTTAAAAAAAAGGTAATTTTTATTGAAAAATATGGGTTTTTGCCAAATAGCTAAATTGTGTTTATTTGTTTATTTGAACGTGTATGAAAACAAAAAAAAAAAAAAAAACAAAAAAAAATCTATACACTATAATTTATACATTTGTTGTCGCCAACATGAATTTAATTGCGAGAATACCACTTTAAATATTTAAACAAATATTTTTGAATATTACACTTTTTGTAAAAAAAAACTCGTGTTTTAAATTTTTCACAAATACACAGAGCAAAACCAAGATTTTTACTCTAACTGCATTTTTGGGCCCCTAATGCCCAAAAATGCAGTTTTGTGCATCAAGTATGTTTTTTTTTTATTAAAAAACCGGTATGTTGCCAAATGGCTACACTATGCATTTACCCAGCAAAATATTGGTAATGACACCTCATTACTATCTGCATTACCAAAAATGATATATCATTACCTTCTGCATTATTTTATAATATAAAATAATGACATCCTAATAACGGCCTATTGTATTTATTGTTTCTAAATATAAAGTAATGACTTACTCGTAATATTTTAAATAAATACTTTTTACACAGTTAAATTTTATAAATTTTTATTTATTATATGTAAATATTTAAATTTTTACGAGTCCTAAAATTACACATTAGAAAAAACTTAAATTTTTCTGAATGTGTTGTCTTAAGCTAATATTATTTGCTTAACTCCTTATTTTTAAGAATAAAGTAAGCAATCGGATAACCACTTATAATTCAACTTTTTGTAAGCATGTGTGTAACCACTTATTATTCAAAATCTCATAACTACTTATTTCTCATTTTTTCGTAAGCGAGTGGGTAAGCGTGACTACTTATAAAAACGACCACGCCAAACAAAAATAATGAGCTTAGACGCCAAAAAATAAGTTGTGCGGAGCTATGAATTTCTATTATATAACCACTTATTTGGTAATGAAAGATTTTGCTGGGTAAGGGTCAAGAACTATAGGTACTTAGCAAGTACCATATGTAGATAGAATGTACCATAGAACTTAGCAAGTATCTGTAGTACTTAGCAAGTACCATATAACTTAGCAAGTACCCATAGTGATTAGCAAGTACCCAGTACATTTTAAGTTATTGGTACTTAAGTATCAATTACTTCCCTAGTAATTGGTACCGATTACAAAGTATATTTTACACTTGGTACTGATGCTTAATATAATTGATGCCCATCTATCTTTACAGTGTTTTATGAGTCGTAATTTCTGAGCGCTCAGAAATATGTTGGCTGGGTAGAATTAATGAAAATTTGTTTCAATAAATAAATTTTTTTAGTACGTTTGAGGTTAAGATGAAGAATAAACCTTTTATAAATTATAAACACATTAATTTTCAAATCATAGCAGATCTAATTTCTGCCTTTTTCAATAGACAGGCTTCATCAGTGATTTTCCATTAAATTGTATTATTGTTTATATTTTATTGTCAGATTGTCTCTATATGATAATTTTTCAACAACCCGTCGGCTGCTGCAACCGAACCCGTGCATATTCCTACATTACAAACGTAACTATACTAAAGTTAGACAGCTTATCCATCTAACCCGAGTAAGGCCTTGAATGTAGTATAGCTAATTCATAGTTTTCTTTCCTACTCAGCTTTCTGTTATTTTTTTTTACTTGCAGAAGTGATCAAGCAGACACATACAAACATTCAAATTCCAATGGTAGATTCAATGAAATAATTCATTAAATTAATTATTTCATAATTTTTACGATTTATTACTTGTTTAATTTTAGTTAAATATTAGTTATTCAAAGAAACATGTTTAAAACTTAATTTTCTGACCCACTGACCGTTTTAATTTTCATAAGTACTATTAATCAATGTTGTATAATTGTTTATACAACACATTTTTTCAGTAATGCAAACAATTTTAAACAAATCCAATTTTGTATTTCTTATATGTGATGATAGACAAATGGAGATCAAAGCAATTGGCTGTATAAACACTTTTGTAATTAATCTCTGCGCCTTATGCTCACATGTGTGGATATTCGGTAGTAATTTTTATTAGCGTAAAAATTTGCATGGCACTATACTGTAGATTGATTCAATAAGATCGCAGATTTTCTTTCATATGTTTTTCAAAATTGGTGAAAACTAAATTTTTTTATTTCATTATGTTTATTAGTCTATGGCATTTACGTATGAAACACAATATCCGTTAAATATCCACCGCAACTTCTCTGGCAACACAAGATGCGCGTATCGAAATTTTCCATGACTTTTTGGCATAGTGCGGGCTGTATATCATTTATAAAGCGTATGATTTTTTCCTTCAGCTCCGGAATCGTCTCCGGCTTATTAACATAGACCATACTCTTCACATAACCCCAGAGAAAGAAGTCCAATGTAGATCTAGGCGGCCATTTGAGCTCGTTGTCTCTTGAAATAATGCGTCATGAGAACTTTCGTAACCACATGTGTTCCAAGTCCATGCCGTCTAATTCAGTCCATAAAAAGTTTCTTATCATGTCACGATACAAAAAATCTCGGAATGCTCGAAATGCAATTTTGCACAACGACCATTTTCATAAAATGTTTGGATAACTTTTACGCGTTCTTCAACTGAATATCTCTCCATGACTAAAGAGATATTCAAAGACTGTACCAATTGTCGCAAAAAAAATGAAAAAAACCTCCTCAAATCACAAATACTTGCTTTCAAAGATCTGCACTACTATTGAATGACCCTATATATTTGTAATATCAAAAAAAAGTGCGCGGTACACCTTCCAATATGAAGTATTTTTGCAAGGCAATTTCAAAAAAAAAAAATTTTTTTTGTTTTGCCGAATGAAGGGCTCGCCATTTTACATTTTTTGTTATATCTTTGGCATTTACATCAAATGTATCATACTTCGAACATCGATGTATCATACTTTATGGTCCGACTCATAAAGTATGATACATCTATGTTTTTCTCTCGAGGAGTTCAAGGTTTCGTCTCACACCCGGCCAACTTCGGGTTTGAGACGAATTTTCCCGAAGGTCTATATTTTTAAAAATTTGGAAATCTCTGACTCTTTACCGTAGGGTATCAGACTTTTCTTTTTGAGAGCACATTCCGGTTATGTAAAAATATTTTTAAATTTCCAACTTCCATACAAAAAATTATGAAAAATGGAGTTTTTACCAAATACGTTTTTTGGTCGTTATACAAAATGTCATGTCTCAGTATAATTACAAATAAAACTGCAGTTTTACTAATTTTTTATTAAAAATAAATTTTATTTTAAACCAAAAAATAGCAACACATTTACCAAAGCTGATTTACAGGAAGAAGAAAAAAAAACATTTTCATTGCAAAATTTAACACACAAATAATAAATATGTTGGCTCAACAGAAAATATAAACAATAATACAATTTAATGGAAGATCACTGATGAAGCCTGTCCATAAAAAGGCAGAAACTAGATCTAGTCTGATTTGCAAATTTAATGTGTTTATAACTTTTGAGAAAGATTTATTCTTCTTCTTAACCTCAAACCTACTAAAAGAAAAATTTGTTATTTTAACAAATTTTATTCTTGTCTTTTAGCTTAAAATAAAATTTGTTAAATTTAAAACATTTCTTGTTAAAATTAACAAATCTAAATTTAAGTTAAAAATTAGCAAAACTGCAGTTTTATTTGCAATTATACTGAGTCGTAAAATTTTTTCAAATTTAGGGTATTGTGACTCTCCCTGCGTCTAGTCTATATCATCTAAGAGCATGCAAGGGCACTCTGAGAGAGCAACCATTTTTTTCATTTTGCTCCATCTCGCTTAGTTTTCTACCATTTTATGAAGTAGGAAATTTTTAAGATGAATGAGGGGAATGTTTAGTTGATCTCTTATTTTTGTAAATGAATGTTCTTTAGTTTGACTCTAGATCATAAATTAATATCACTTTCTGTTTAAATTATTTTCAAATAAAAGAAAGATGATACAATGACACTTTAGTATCCTAAAATGCCTTTAGTACGATACTAACCTTAGTAAAAAATGTATTTATTGCGATAACTTTTGCAAATGGAAACTGTTTTGCTTGAAATTTTGCAAGAACAGTTTTAGAGGTGACCCCATATTATACTAAAAGTTGGACTTTGGGGATATCTTGGAAAGCTATGCTGTCATACAAAATTTTTGAAAAATCGCGATTTTAACGTATAGGTCGCTATAGATGAATACATTTTTATTGTTGAAATATTTTCCTTTTAATTGCTTCTTCACTAAGACATTACATTTATTGAGGTCGATTGTACATTCGGCGATTAAAGTCGCTGAAATAGCATAAAACCATAAAAACCTATATAAAACGCTAAGTAGTGATTTAAATATCAAAATTAGCACATCGAATTTATATCATAAATATGGCCACAGGTCCTGTGCTTACATTTTAACACGAAAAAATTCATATTAATTGAATTTGAAAAATTTTTTATATAAAAAACTGAATGGACAACCGCCAAGCTTTAAAGACATTTAGCGAAAAATCTGTACCATTGATCGAAAAATAAAGTACGCCATTGTAATCAGCATGTCCAAAACATATAGAATGGTCAGATCTCCATTAATTTTTTGAGTGTCATGCAGTGTTATTATAAAGCTATTAGTTTCATTATAATTATTTTATTTTGTGTATTTAGAACCTTTATATTAACAATAAAATTTACTTATCTATTAAATTTCAATCATATAACATATTTCACTGCTGTTGTGTCAATTTTTGAAAAAATAATTGATATTTAACATTTGTTTGCTGTCAGTATAAAAACTTGTTTTACAACTAAAGTTTGCATTTTTATTAACAAATAAACATGATTTATAAAAAATTAAAACTAGAATTAAATTTATATATCACGTTCAATCTCTGTCTGATGTGTACAGAAATTCAAGGCAAATATTTAGAAGACAATTATCCAAAAAGTATTTTAGAGGATGCAACATTAGATACAGTAAGTTAGTTAAAAAAAATAATTAAATTTTTGCATAAGAAATTTTATCAGACCTTAAAGACGTGTTCACAATTGATTTCACTTTATATCAGAGATAGAAATGTTAACTGTTCAATTTACAGCGTAGAGTTACTTCAAAAAATATTTCACCATTCGACACTCACATATTTTTTTGTGAATTCATATGCTTTACAGACCTGGGGAATTTAAATTACATATCAATTACATTTTCAACAACTTGTAATTTGTAACTGAAAATTATCAATATAAATATAATTTATATTTTAAAAAATTCCATTACATTTACGTGTAATTGTAATTGAAAATTTTCAAATATAAGTAAATTAAAAATTAGTCGAATGGATTTGAAACCCGTTTGACATTCTTTATACTGAAGTTAAGCGTACAGTTACGATTAATCTAATCAAATATTTAGGGCTTCAGTAAAATCAACTGAATTTGGATTGTATTGACTATTGATGAAACTTATGATTGGTACTGGTAAACGAATTTTATACTGACATTAGACCGAGCTGGTTTTTTTTTACAAAACTGAGTTAAAAAAGCCAGGTCATTTACACTGGTTATTTAGCTTTTCTTTGTCACGTGAATTGTTTATTACGCACTTTTCTTTCATTTCATAACACTGTGAGACAAATGGTAGGGGTCAGTGATCGGGAAGAGTTCAAACTATCGGGGAAAGATATATCGGTAAAAAAGAAGTTATACGTGTCCCGGAGTTTCGCTGGGTCAACCCTAGGAATCGAGATATATCGATTTGACCTTTGGTGGTCTTTTTTTGACATAACTCGAGAACCACTAGTCCGATTTTGCTCAAACAATTTTTAAAAAATTAAAAATTACAATTCCTTTAATCTGTTCATATAACGTTTTTCTATATACTTAACAGTTTTGCCGAGTTATGTAAAAAAAAGATATATCTCGATTCCTAGGGGTGACCCAGCGAAACGACGGGACACGTATAACTTGTTTTTGACCGATATAACATTTCCCGTTGGTTTCATCCCATCCCGATTTTGACTGTCGCATAGTGTAATTTATAACAACACATAATTTCATACTAAAACATAAATATTCTAAAAAAAAGGAAATTTTGACAGTTACTTTATTTCTATATAAAATTACAGCTTTATTAAAAAAGAAAAAAAAAAATAAATACAAGACTGGAAATGTTGAATTGTTAGTTTTTAGTATTGAGTATTCGAGAAGATGGTCAGTATTGACTACTCAATACCCAATTATTCAATACTGTCACAATTCTAGGCTGCACACTAGTTATTTCGTAATGAGTTTTTGATTTGCTCTTAAGACACCTTTACACGCGAGAGAAAACTGCTAAAGATAGAGCAAAAACCTCCTCTAAATAACTTAACCCTTTGGCGAGTTGCATACATTATAATGTACGTCGACTTTATCAACTCGTCACTGAATTGAATTTTAACCAACGCGCTATTCATTTACTGTTATCGGTTCGTTATTTTGTTCTTATTAAAATTTTATGCCAGCTTGGAAATTTCAAAATAACAAGAGATCAGTAGAGTGCGTTTTGTCTTGTGATCGTCAACGCTGCAGAGAATGTGTTGGAAGTTAGGAGTTAAAAAAAGGCTAAATTTTAGTCTATAAAATTGTGTGATGAATCAAATTCAAAAATTCAAAGGATTTTATGTAGAGATTAGTAATAGAAAAAATATAAAATTAAAATTTAAAAAAAAATTTAACCCGCTCGGGGCCGGCACCATGTTAATGTTTGAACTTTAACTGCAAATATCTCCGCTAGGGGTGCTGCAAAGCCATAAAAGTAGTATACAATATTTCTTGGGCATATATCTAGATTTCCACGACATTTGGTCGGAAAATTCACAGCCATTAAAATACCCGTGTCAAAGGGTTAAGTCCTTCACAATAAAGTGATTCAGAAGGGTTGATTCTCCATCCCTAAAAGTTTTCTCTCGCGTGTAAATGAGCATTTAGGACTTTCCTCTAAATTTCCTTCCAAAGGCTCAACTAATCAACAAGTACCACTATCCGGCCGAAACTCACTATGTCACCACCAAAGATAAGTATATTTTACGAATGCATCGTATACCAAAACCTAACTCACCACCGGTAATTCTTATGCATGGACTGCTAGATAGCTCAGCGACATGGATTTTGATGGGATCCGACAAGGCGCTGGGTAAATAGTTATTTGACCACAAAATATGCATTTACCGATATATGTATGCTCTCTTTTATTATCAGGATATTATCTCTTCGATAATGGTTATGATGTTTGGATGGGTAATGCTCGGGGTAATCGTTATTCACGTAATCATTCTCTACTAAACCCTGATAAAGATATTGAATTTTGGAAATTTAGTTGGCATGAAATTGGTTTCTTTGATTTACCCGCCATTATTGATTATGTTTTGTCCCAAACTGGTTATAAGAAAACTGGCTATTTTGGTCATTCGCAAGGTACGACCTCATTTTTTGTTCTATGTTCCATGCATCCTGAATATATGGATAAAATCACCATGATGCATGCTTTAGCTCCAATAGCATTTATTAATCACCTCAAAGCACCACTGATGGGAGTGGTACAAAATTTTGTTAGAGCTTCTAAAAATCGTATAATGGAGTTTATGCCTTACTCGGATAGATTATACAAAATGTGTTTGACATCAAAAATAACCGCAGAAACATGTCTTGAAATGTATTATCAAATAATGGGCAAAGATGGTAAACAAACCAATGTGGTATGTACAAATAAAAACGTATTGACATATTCGGCGATCATAAGATGATACTTCAGATACCAAGGAAATTTAAATAAAAATTGCTAAATGATATCAGTATGAAGTACAACTAGAACACCAACTTGTTGTCACAACCTTATTTCTGTTGTTCAAACTGAAATAGAGTTAACATAACCGAATTGGGGTTATAGCAACCAAACACGGTTGGTATAACAAATTTATTTTCTATATGTGGAAGTAGTTAGATGCGCTTTTCCAAAGTCGTCAAAGAAATGATAATTACAAGTGTCAACTTATGATCATCATTATATTTATATGCATATATTAACAAACAATCAATTTCAGACCATGCTACCGGTTGCTTTGGGCCATGTTCCGGCCGGATGCACAATGAAACAAATCGAACATTTTTTACAACTGGTCACTTCTGGTCGATTTTGTCAATACGATTATGGTGAACAGGAAAATTTAAAACGTTTTAGCACACCCGAGCCACCAGAGTATACCTTAGAAAAAATAACTGTACCGGTGGGTTTATATTATTCAAATAATGATTTCCTTGCCAGAGAGGTGGATGTCAAAAGATTGGCTAAACGTTTACCAAATGTTGTGGAAGATGTTCTTTATTCTTATAAAAAGTGGAATCATATGACAATATTGTGGGGTATAGACGCCAGGGAGTTGGCACATAAAAGAATGCTAGAAGTTATGAAAAATTATCCCTATGAATAAATAAATAATTAACCTTGTTTAGACTTACTACGCCTCGTCGAAAGGAACTTCAAAAAATATTGCTAAATGTTGTTGCAAAAATCATGTAATTTTTTTAAAACTTCCAAAGTTTCTCAAAAACTAAAGTATAACATCCTTTGAAAGTACTACTGTTTTCTTCACAAAATTTTTAAAATTATATAGATTTCTAATTCCTGTATGATAATTCGTATGCTCGCTCTGAAAAACACGTCCTGCTGGTAATATACATATATTTTAATAAATTATCAAAATATATCCACCATGTTTCTAATATAATATGTTTATTTACCCTCACAATAATATGTCTGTTGATTCAACAGAAAAATTTGTTACTTTAACTAACTGTATTCCTATTTTGGGCTTAAAATAAAATTTGAGGGTTTTAACACATTTTATAGCTGTGTTATTCACTTAACTATATCCGTTAAATAAAAAAAAAACTCAAAGTACATAAAACGCGTTTAAAACGAAAACTAATATATTTCTTTTCGTATGCACGTTAACTTGCAACATGGTTAATTATCAACGTCAAAAAACTCTAGGTTTATACATTTTTACATCTATAATAACTTCTTCGCGTTACTTCTTAAAAAGTTTTATTGGAATACGTTCGATTATACCGCAACTATTATAAACATTAGCTGTTTATAATTTTTTTTTATATTTTAATCGGTTAAACGTAGATTTGACTTAAATACTTAACGTTAATAGCTATGAGCGAAAATACAGCTTATGTTAAATTTAACAAATCTAAATTTTAGTAAAAAATTAGTAAAACTACAGATTTATTTGTAATTATACGGATCGTGAAATTTGTTGAAACTATAGGGTCTCGGGAGAGTGGCCAGACATGGTCCATATCATCCTAAGGCTATATAAGGACACTTCGAAGGAACAAAAGTTTTTTCCGTTTTGCTTTATCTCGCTCAGTTTTCAAAATATGGGCCGTTTTATGAATTGAAAATTTTTATTACAAATTTCCGAGTGTCAAAGGCCCCACCAAGGTCCATTTTTGGATAGAGATAACCTTTTTAAGCGACCTCGTGACTGGTAGTCTATCTCTCTACCGCTAGACGCCGAAAGGATAGTGTGCCCGAGTCCTCTAAGCCTCATCAATGGCAATCAGATGAACAAGCAGTAGGCACTGCCACCAATCGTTCGATGTAAAGTATTTAGGTCGCGTAGAAGTATTTGAATCGCGTGGTATGCAAGTTTGCGAGGAGACCCTCAAAGGGTAAGCATGCACTACACAAATTAAACACAGACAGACACCTTATGAAACGGTTGTGGGCGTTGTCTCTTCCCAATGCATAAAGTTTAATTATCTCTGTCTTCAACAACTAAGTTTTGTTGATAGTAGAGTTACTGTGTATCATCTTTTGTTCTTCATGATATGCAAGTTGACTGGCATAAAAACATCACTTTGCCATTGCGAGATATTGTGCTTTCTTCTCTTAAATAAAAGTACTTTTTAAAAAAGTGCAAAAGGCGCACTGCAATTCAGTATTAGGTTTGTTTTTTTCGAATTTTATACCTATATCTATAACGATTTGTAAAAAAACGACTATCCGTACTTACCTGATTTTCTTTTATTTTTTGTAAACAAACAATGTTTAAACATTTGGGGTAGCCTTTGTACAAAAGCTGTTTTCGCACAAAGACTTCGCCGGAACTCGAAATGGAGTAATAATCTTGTGTGCCCTGCTGTACCTTTACCATTTGTTAGCTTTTGTTGTTTCAGATATTTTATGAAATAAAAAATTCTAAAATTTCAAATATTTTTATGACAAATATTTTTGTTTACATTTGAAAGAGGAAAGCCAAGAATTTTTAAGACTTGGTAGCATTTTTATAACTACTTAATTTTTAAGAAGCTAAATTTATACCTACTTAAAAGTTTTATAAATGCTTAAATTTGTATGGAATATTTATACAAAATTCGAAAAAAATAAACCTATTGTTTCTAGTTCTTTTCTATAATTTTTATTTTATATAATTTTTAAAAATTGAAAAATTAAAAAATATTGAATTTGAGTAAATTAGTTATAAATATCAAAAAAATAAAAAATAAGATATACTGGTCCCTCCAGGAATCGTACTCGTATGTTTAGAAATACCAAATGATACCAAAATCACTTTTTAGGATTACTTTTAGAGCAATTATGCTTTAGAAGCAATACTAAAGTGATTTTTTGGATGTTGTTCAGAAGTTATTCTAAAAAAGCAGTAAAAATATACTAACGGATACTTTGGAAGCAATGAAAGAAGTAATTTTTTAAAGTTGTTCAGAATTACTTCTAAAAAAGCAGTAAAAACACACTAACTGATACTTGGGAAGCAGTGAAAGAAGTATTAATACTAATAATTTGTTTAACAAAAAGTGTAAAAATGTTTTCAAACAAAAAGTTCCTTTATTTAAGGAATTGAATTAATAAAAAATATAATGTGGCAGCACTGGTTGCTTCTTGCTGAGCACTGGTTGCTTCCAGCCGCCATTTTGAGATTTTTAAATCAACTTCGATTTAATCCGCGGCATCAATTGCACAATCCTGCAATTAAAGTGGCGCCACTGATTGAAATTTCTTTATTCATTATATCGTCTGTTTATTATTAGTTTGACCCACTGACCAAATTTTAAAAAATTGAGTCAGGAATGGGTAATGTATACTGCAAATACCTCCTTTCTGATTTCGAAACCCGCTTTTCGATATCTTGTTGCGTATCTGTTCTACATCCGGAATTTTAACAATTAATAAGCATTGTTTCGCTATATACAACTCTCTTTGGCATACACAGCAAATTTTGCATACAAAAATAAAATCAAATTACTTCATTGTTGTTGTGCTGCATTACCATGACAACCAAAGGGTTTTAAAAGTATTGAATATTTTAGTACTAAAAATTCAATACCGCCAGCTTTTACGGGTACTCAATACCCTACTGAGTATATGAACAATTTCAGTTTTGTATTTTCCCAAATAATTTTTGGAAATAACCTACGATAATATAACTCTGCCTTGTAACTCTCTCGGCAAAAGGTTGTATGAAAAACTATTGAGCAGTATCGAGTACTCAATTGAAAAAGTATTGAGTAATACAAAGTAGGTACTCAAAGTTATCAAGAATATACTGCTCTAGTAAATTAAAATAAAAAAATTTATTATATATAATTCCAGTGTAGAAAATCATTACCAGATATGTGGTTCTGTAACTATATACCTGGTAATTGTAACTAGATACATTCCTTATTACATTTCTTATTACCTAAGTATGGCGATGAAGCGGAAAATAATGAGTTATGATTACACACCAGCAGTCGTTACTTATATGCTTACCAGTTCTGACAACAAGAATGAGTCTTAAAATAATAAAGTTTTCCAGTGCGGGAATCGAACCTGGGACTCCAGGTTGCCAGTCACTAGCTCTACCATGTGAGCTATCTCGATATGTAATGTTTGATAGATAAAAACATAATTGACCTGCTGCACACAAGTCAGCTTACTCGCCAACATAGAAAAACTCAAAATATATGTGGTTGTATATCCTTACCAGTGTTGAAAAAATATTGAGTCTAAAAATAGATTTCAAAAAATTTTCAAAAATATATAGAAATGATAAAAATAGATCATTATTATATGTTTTAAAATAATGCAGAAAGTAAGTGTCATTACCAAGTCCAAAAAATAATGATATGTCATTACCGTTTTTACACTAGGATTTTATGCAAATTTATACTTTTGTTTAAATATATGCCGAAATTAAGGGTGGAAATAAAAAAAATATTTAACATGTAGATTTTAAGAAAAATTAATATAAACATTCTTTATCGTTCTTCTCGATTCCGACTTTTTGGCATATGGCCCAAACCATTAATAAGCTGACGATATATCTTTGCTGCAACAACAACGATGCCAACTTAGATTTAGCCCGTTTTCACTATCCAAAACTCGCATTGTTTTCTGTTAGCATTTTTTATTTAGCGCTTTTAGCGACTTTTCGGTAAAAAGTTTATTTTGATAAAATTTTTACTTATTTGTACATTTTTAATCAAATATACTTTTTCATAATTTTTCTGTTTTTTCAATATAAGACTTAAAATCAACTCAAATTCAGGCAGTTTATTGGGGTGTATGAGAAATAAAATATACAAAATATATTCTTTTCGTTTATTTAACCTCCTTTTTAAATTTTTAACTCTACTATTTTCTTGAGCTTAAGGTTTGGTTTTTATTTTTAAAAAGTTTTTTTTATTTTCGATATTTCGCTACTCCAATGTGTAGCATCTTCAGGAAATAACAATTAAAATTAAATTTTAATTGTTATTAAATTAAATTTTAATTGTTATTTCCTGAAGATGCTACACATTGGAGTAGCGAAATATCGAAAATAAAAAAAAAACTTTTTAAAAATAAAAACCAAACCTTAAGCTCAAGAAAATAGTAGAGTTAAATATACAAAATATATTTATCATACGCAACGGGGTATTTTTTTATGTCAAAATACAAAAATTGGCCGCGTTGCAGGTTTATTAAATTATCTAAATTCTAAAGTGCTACAAAAATTACAATTCAAAGTAGAACTTGAAGTGCTTTTGCATAATAAATAACAAACCTTATAACACGTTTATAAAATGAATTTTGTATGAAAAATTTGTCTTATAAGCCATTTATAAATTTAAAAAGTTGTTATGCATATGACCAACAATAATTACAAAGCGAATTTACAAAAAATTTTAAATTTAGTAAATAAATAAAAAATAAATACAAACCTTGAAATGCAAACAATAGAGTTCTATTTTTTACTTTCTATGCAAATCAAAGTCTAAAATTAGTAGTGTATTCATTTTAGTTTCTAGTTATTTTCTCTGTATGCATAGAGAAATAAAGCAATTTGATTTTTGTCAAATCACAGACTATTGGTGACAGCAACCAATAAAACTAATGTCTGCAACTAACTCGATGACTGATGATGTATAGCCAAACAGTTGGCAAACGAATGTACTAAGGGCCAAATACAATACTTTCAATATTGACATAATAATTCTTTTTATTTTGTGTTGTTTTTTGTTTGCGTTAACATTTCAAAGCTTTTGTAAAGTACAAAAAATATAATAAAAAAAATTTTTACAAAAAAATTGATGACAGCCTGTTAAGGGACTTTTGTATGTGTGCGTTCTTTAGCCTTGTTTGACAAATTTGAAAAATGCATACCTACATTCACAATTTAAAAACATAATACAGTCAAAACCCAGTATAACGAATGATATATTGTCGAGAACATTCGTTATACCGAAACATTTTTACTGCATTTTCATTCTTTCTAAAATTTATGCGTTTAGAGAAAATTTAAAAAATTATTGCAATATTGGGTACATGCCTCATGTTTCATTCTTCTTTAGACTTTTTACATTTCTTTAAACTTTTTTTTCAATATAAATATTCAGAAACATTTGTAATATAAGGTAGTTAGTACAAAGAGCTTGTTCATTACATCGCGTTTTCGGTATATTCAATATTTGTTATACAGGGCTTTCACTGTACTCTCTAAATGCGTTTAGACTGGTAGTTTTTAGAACTTCACAAATTTATATGAATATTCGGAATATCCATAAAAGCAAATTTGGATCTGCGAACTTCGCAGAATCTAACCATAGATTAATGGCAAATTTATATGGAAATAACAATGGTTGAGGTTTAATTCAGGTTATTTTTTTTTTTTTGGGGAAATTTACCCGCCGTTTCCAAGTTAAAAATCAACATATGTATGTATGTATTAATTCATGGACATATGTAAACTCATGCGGGCTCATATATGAATTATTACAAGTACATACATATTCATATAATTCCATATAGGATTCTTATATATTAATATGTATTTATATATGATCATTCGTGAACATAAAATTATGTGTGGAAATGTATGAAAATATATGATAATGCATATAAATATTACCCAAATAAAAAGTTTTGATATAGTTCTATATTATCATACCAAATTTTGTATAATTATATATTGGAACATATATATCCAGACATAATTATATAAAATTATATTTTCAATATATGAAACAACAAATTAAATCTAATATGACAATGTCATATTAGAATTTGGACTTGAGGTAGAACAATATTTATATTTTTTAATGCAAAAATGAAAATAATTTTGATTAAATAAATATATGACTATTTATATTTAGTTTTCTATAGCACTCTATACAAGTAAAAAAAATTTAATTATATCCGAAAAATAAGAACCCGGGTAAAAGAGTTTTTATATAATCACATATTATTTAATCTAATTGCATATAGTAACTTATAGTTACATATGGCCACATATGCTTTTAAATTCAAGCATATATACTTTTATATAGTCATATATTAGATATTTTTTCCTCAAAGGTTTTAATATGGAGACATGTGATTTTATATTATTACATACTGGCGTACATATATATGTATGTGCTATATATAAGTACATAAAGTAACATATAAAAGATATAATTACATATACGTTTATATATAATTTAGTATGACACTATACATAATAATATAAAACTATGTGGATCCATATAAGAAATATTTTATAATTTGTGTTAGTTATGATTATATATTGATGAATATGAACCCATATATAACTTATAACGTTCTTTATAAAATCATCTATAATTATATATTTTCAAAGTGATTTTATATAAAAATATATAAGGTCCATATAAAACCGTATTATATTATATTTGGTTCCATGTTATCAATGATTTTGAACTAGTTTTCGATTTAGTAATTACTAGGGATTGGCATGTGACACGAAATGTTCGTGAGTCACGTTATTCACACGTGATTGTGAGTAATAATTACTATACTTAAGTGAGTGTGAGTAAGAATAACCCGTGCATGATTCGTGTGTGAGTTTATTTTTTGCATCATGTTTTTAGTAATTCTTACTGTTTTGCGTGAGAATTTTCTGATTGTAAGTTTTTAATATACTCATGTGTGCTGAGTAAGAAACGAAATGCTCGTGCGTGAGTAATTTGTTTTTGTTTAGGAGCATGAGTCAAAAATGGCTTACGCACCCATAACATTAACAACACTGAAGCTTTAATACGAAATTCTCCTTACTATAACGTACACTTGACTCATTTCTTATATTTTGGTTGTATATCATAATCCTATTGACTTTAAAATTTCAGTGTTGTTAACTTTATTTTAAAATTATTAAATTAAAAGAAAATTTTTTTCATGTTTATTGCACTTTCATGATAAATCTGGATAAAAGTAAGGGAAGATTTATCGAAATTATAAGATCTCCAGCAGACCTGGGGTTAACCATTACATTTTGTAATTAATTACACATGCAATTACACAATTACATGTAATTGTAATTGAAAAAAAACACATCTACAATTACATATTATTTGTAATTGCAATTCAAAAAAGAACAATTACAATTACAAGTAATTGTAAATTTTTTTTTATTTAAAAAAATAATTTTTGTATGTAGATTGTTAGATAAATATATAAATATGATAAAAAGTATAAGGTTAATATTTAGTTATAATTGTATCAAACTATGTCCACTTTTATAATATTTTATATAATTTTATACAAAAACATATAATTTGATGTAATTGGATGAGGACAAAATTCGGATACAATTGTATCGGATTGCATAAAATTGTATCAAATTGTACCAAATTGTATACAATTGTATACAATTCGATGCAATATGATACAATAAGACGTTCTCATTTTTCGGATATAATTATATCTAATTACATAAAAGATTACATATAATTAAATATAACTTCAAATGGCTCCATATAATTTTTTTTACTTGGGAATATCTAATTTCATCAAATTAGATTTAAGTTGGTGGAATAAGATATGGTTCGGCTCATTTTTTCCGAATTTTGTCCTCCCGAGTAAAAACAGTTACATATATTCGTATAAAATGCGATTAAGTTATATCTGTATAAATATACTGTTTCATCCGAAAAAATGGCCCGATGTAATTGTATCAGTTGTTTATCAGTTTTTATCTAATTGTATCAGTTTAGATCTCAACTAATAAAATTATACATTAATCAGATGAAATTATATCCGATTTTTGACCTGATACAATTTTAACGTTTTATATCTATTGGTATATGTTTAGATCGTAGTTGGTACAATTTTATATAAATAAAATATATTTGTATCCGACATTTGCCTTATATAATTGTATCAAAGTTTTAAAGCAGATATAATTGCATCAGGTCAAAATTCAGATATAACTATATAAGCTTGTATAGAAATGTATCTATTTGGATCTAAACTAATACCATGCGACATAAACCCATAAACTTGTATCAGGTCAAAAATCAGATAAAATTTCATCTGATAATATATAATCTAATCAGTTAAGATCTAAACTGATGCAATGAGATAAAAAGTGATAACCAACTGACACAATTATATCGGGCCATTTTTCGGATGAAATGGTATATGGATCACATTAAATTATATATCTCTATATATAAAAGAATAACGTGACTGACTGACTGACTGACTCAACATCGCCCAGCCCAAACCGCTGAAGCTAGGAAGTTGAAATTTGGTATGTAGGTTCCTCTTTCGGGGTAGACGTCCACTAAGACGGGATTTTTGGAAATTCCTACCGGAACGGGCAAAAAGGGGGAAAGTGTCCCCCTTGACGGCCTGCCAAAACCCCTTTGGCTAGAAAGCTGAAATTTAAGATATGTGTTCCTTGGAGTAGGGGCTAACTTTTCTGGAAAGTACTTTCTAGAATTTTGGACAGGGACGTTGTAAAAATGGGGGGAAAAAGGCCCCCCTTGACGGCCTGCCCAAACCGCTGGAGGTAGGAAGTTGAAATTTGGTATAAAGGTTCCTCCACTATCGTAGACATCCGCCAAGACGGGAGTTTTGGAAATTTTTACAGGGACGGGCAAAAAGGGGAAAAAGTCTCCCCCTTGAGGGCCTGCTCAAACTGCTGGAGCTATGAAGTTGAAATTTGGTATGTAGATTCCTCGACCGGTGTAGACGTCCGTTGAGACGGCATTTTTGGAAATTCTTATCGGGAGGGGCAAAAAGGGGACAAAAAAAGTACCTTTTCCCAAAAAAAGTACCATTTTCCCAAAAAAGTACCTTTTTCCCAAAAAAGTACCTTTTTCCAAAAAAAGTACCTTTTTCAAAAAAAAGTACCTTTTTCCAAAAAAAGTACCTTTTTCCAAAAAAAGTACCTTTTTCCAAAAAAAGTACCTTTTTCCAAAAAAAGTACCTTTTTCCAAAAAAAGTACCTTTTTCCAAAAAAAGTACCTTTTTCCGAAAAAAGTACCTTTTTCCAAAAAAAAAGTACCTTTTTCCAAAAAAAGTACCTTATTCCAAAAAAAGTACCTCTTTCCAAAAAAAGTACCCTTTTCCAAAAAAAGTACCTTTTTCCAAAAAAAATTCCTTTTTCCAAAAAAAGTACCTTTTTCCAAAAAAAGTACCTTTTTCCAAAAAAAGTACCTTTTTCCAAAAAAAGTACCTTTTTCCAAAAAAAGTACCTTTTTCCAAAAAAAGTACCTTTTTCCAAAAAAAGTACCTTTTCCAAAAAAAGTACCTTTTTCCAAAAAAAGTACCTTTTTCCGAAAAAAGTAACTTTTTCCAAAAAAAAGTACCTTTTTCCAAAAAAAGTACCTTATTCCAAAAAAAGTACCTTTTTCCAAAAAAGTACCTTTTTCCAAAAAAAGTATCTTTTTCCAAAAAAAGTACCTTTTTCCAAAAAAAGTACCTTTTTCCAAAAAAAAGTACCCTTTTCCAAAAAAAAGTACCTTTTTCCAAAAAAAAGTACCTTTTTTCAAAAAAAGTACCTTTTTTCAAAAAAAGTACCTTTTTCCAAAAAAAGTACCTTTTTCCAAAAAAAAGTACCTTTTTCCGAAAAAAGTACCTTTTTCCAAAAAAAGTACCTTTTTCCAAAAAAAATACCTTTTTCCAAAAAAAGTATCTTTTTCCAAAAAAAGTACCTTTTTCCAAAAAAAATTCCTTTTTCCAAAAAATGTACCTTTTTCCAAAAAAAGTACCCTTTTTAAAAAAAGTACCTTTTTCCAAAAAATGTACCTTTTTCTAAAAAAATGTAACTTTTTAAAAAAAAGTACCGTTTCCCAAAAAACATACATTTTTCCAAAAAAATAACTTTTTCAAAAAAAGTACCTTTTCCAAAAAAAGTACCTTTTCCCAAAAAAAGTACCTTTTTCTAAAAAAATGTTCCTTTTCCCAAAAAACATACATTTTTTCAAAAAAATACCTTTTTCAAAAAAAAGTACCTTTTCTAAAAAAAAGTACCTTTTCCCCAAAAAAAAAGTACCAAAAGAAGTACCTTTTCCAAAAAAGTACCTTTTTCCAAAAAAAAAACACCTTTTTAAAAAAAAAATACGTTTTCCAAAAAAAGTACAAATAAAGTACTTTGTAAAAACAAAGTATCTTTTTCAAAAAAATTTCGTTTTTCCAAAAAGTACCATTTAAAATAGTATATAATTTCAAAAAAACTACTTTTTTTCCTCCCCCCACGGATATCTCCACTAAAACAATGTTTCTTGATATTCGGCATAGACGTGCGCTAAGACGGGATTTTTGGAAATTCCAACCGGAACGGGCAAAAAGGGGAAAAGTCTCCCTATAAACAGTCTCTCAAATTGGAAAAGTGCCTGCCCAAACCACTGGAGGTAAGAAATTGAAATTTGGTATAAAGGTTCCTCCACTGTAGTAGACATCGACTAAGTTTGTATTTTTGGAATTCCCTACAGGATATCCCAAAAGGAAACTCGGTATGTGAGTTCCTCCTTCTGTGTAGGCGTCCACTTAGACGGAATTTTTGAAATTCCTATCGGGAGGGGAAATAAGGTAAAAGTCTCCTCCTCACGGCTTGCCCAATCCCTTTTGGCCAACCTAAAATTTTAAATATGTATTCCTTGGAGTAGGACTAACTCACCGGCAACGTAATTTTTCTATTTTGGTACAGGAACATAGTAAAAATGGTGGTTGAAAGGGAAAAATGTCCCCAATAACGGCCTGCCCAAACCGCTTAGGCAATGCCGTTGAAATTTGGTATGAATGTTCCTCATCCATCGCAGATAGCCGCGAAGATGGAATTTTTGTAAATTCCTAAAGGGAGGTGCAAAAAGAAGAAAAGCCTCACCTTGGGGGCCGGTAAAAACCCCTTCGGCTAGAAACCTGAAGCTTAAAATGTGGGTCCCTGGAGTGAGGGCTAACTTATTAGAAAGATACTTTTTTGAATTTTGGACAGGGTCGTTATAAAATGGGGGCTCAAAAAGGGAAAGTTGCCCCTTAACGACCTGTCCAAACTGCTGGAACTAGGAAGCCGAAATTCGGTACTTAAGTTCCTCTCAGCCTGCTCAAACTGCTGGAACTAGGAAGCTGGAATTCCCTGTCGATGGATTTTCGGAAATTCCTACCGAGAGGGGCACAAATAGTAAAAGTTGGCTAGAAACCTGAAATGTAAAACATATGTTACTTGGAGTATGTGCTCACTTACCGAGAAGGTGCTTTTTGGACAGGGACATTGCAAAAATGGGGATTAATGAAGCGAAAAGTGCCGCTTAAAGGCCTGCCCAAACCGCTGGAGGTAGGAAGTTGAAATTTGGTATTAAAGTTCCTCCTCTATTGTAGACATCCGCTAAGATGAGATTTTTGGAAATTTCTACAGGTAGGGTCAAAAACAGGAAAAGTCTACCCCTTAACGGCCTGGCCAAACTGCTGGAACAAGGGATCTTAAATTCGGTATTTGGGTTCCTTCTCCAACGTTGACGTCCCCTAAGATGGTATTTTTGTAAATTCATACCGGGAGAGGTAAAAAGGGAAAAAACTTCCCCCTTGACGGCCTGGCCAAACTGCTGGATATAGAGACCTAAAATTATGTATGTAGTAGGTTCCTCCTCCAACGCAGACGTCCTCTAAGACGGAATTTTTGGAAATTCCTACCGGGAGGGGTAAAAACGGAATAATTCTCTCCCTTGATGGCCTAACCGAACCCTTCGGCTAGAAACCTGTAATATATAATATGTTTTCCTTGGAGTATGGGCTAACTTATCGACAAGGCATTTCTAGGACTTTGGACAGGAACGTGGTAAAAATGGTGGTTCAAAAGGTGAAAATTGCCCCCCCCCCTTAACGTCTGCGTCTTTAGCTAGAAACCTAAAACTTAAAGAACAAGTGTATATGAAACACTAAAATTAAGAAACTAAATAGGAAACGAGTGGGATTGAAACACTACACAAGTGGAATGAAATGGATATAAACGTTGAACGAGTGGAATTGAAATTATAGACATTGCAAATGGATTGGAAGAGGGAATTACCTGTTCAAACACTATCAACGGAATATGAAACTTATGTAGCATTGAAACATACTCTCCAAAAAGTTAAACAAATTTTCTGAAAGAGAAAAAACCTTAGAAAAGGAATGGAACTTATATATTCCGATATTTAAACTTCATGTAACGAAGCACCGGTGGAAGAAACCGACGCAGTAAATTTTCCAACTGAATTTGTGAATTTACTTGAATTGCCAGGTCTACCTTTACATAAACTGGAATTAAAAAAAAAACTTTAAGACACGCTAACAACGTAGCTTTGCCCGCTATTTTTAATATTATAAAATGCTTTTCAACCCTGCTTTACGTTATTTATTTTCATTCAAAACACAAATGAACAAAACTACTTACGGGTCTATCTACCTAAGTTCGCACTTTACCAAATTATCTTGACATACACACGTATATTGCAAATTATTATGGATTCATTACTAACAATCCACTCTCATGAGCAAAAGTGATCAAATATTTATTTATTTTAAACCCATTGTTGTGCAGAATTATTTATTTGTGGTGGCTGGGTGAAGGCTTTAAATAATAAAACGAATTTAATAAAAATTGTGGGGGGCGCAGCCCCCCGGGGGGGAGGGCGTAGCCCTCCCCCCCCTTAACCTTTAAGGCACGCTAACAACGTAGCGGGCTGTGCCCGCTAGTTACCATATAAAGCTCCATATTAATTTTTTTTAATAGAGCTCATAAAAATGTATAATTATATAATTAGATATTGTAATATGTTGCAATTGTGCTAGATAAATAAGATATAATTTGATATAATATTACAGAATTATGTCTTGGTACATATATTCCAATATATAAATGTACTAGGTTTTATTTATCCCGAGTAAAAACAGTTACATATAATCGTATAAAATGTGATTAACTTATATCGGTATAAATATAGTTTCATCCGAAAAATGGCCCGATGTTGTTGTATCAGTTGTGTATCAGTTTTCATCTAATTGTATCAGTTAGGATCTCAACTAATAAATTTATACATTAATCAGATGAAATTATATCCGATTTTTGACCTGATACTATTTTACCGGTTTATATCTAATGGTATCTGTTTAGATCGTAGTTGGTACAATTTTATATAAATAAAATATATTTGTATCCGACATTTGCCTTATATAATTGTATCAAAGTTTTAAAGCAGATATAATTGCATCAGGTCAAAATGCAGATATAACTTTATAAGTTTGTATAAAAATGTATCTATTTGGATCTAAACTAATACCATGCGACATAAACCGATAAAATTGTATCAGGTCAAAAATCAGATAAAATTTCATCTGATTACTATATAATCTAATCAGTTAAGATCTAAACTGATACAATTAGATAAAAAGTGATAACCAACTGACACAATTATATCGGGCCATTTTTCGGATGAAATGGTATATGGATCACATTAAGTTATATATTACCATATAAAGCTCCATATTAGTTTTTTTTAATAGGGATATGTAATGTAATTATGTTACGAGTATATCAGTATAAGATCCAATTTCATCCAAAATATGCGGCCATATAATTGTATCTGAAATCTATCACATTGTACCAGCTCAGATCCTATATAACAAAATTATACATAAATCTGATACAGTTTTATTCGAATTATGGCCATATACGAGTGTATCAGTTTGCATGTAATAGTATCAGCTTTGATATCAATTGATACCACTATATATGAACCAGACATAATTATATCCTACTTCTGAATTGATTTGATAGTGTCAGATGGAGCTAGGTAAGCTTTGAACAGATATAATTGTATCATGTCAAAATTCGGATACAGTTATTTATATCTGTTTTATATACATATAATCGTATCAATTTAAATCGAAACTGATACTATTAGATGCAAACAGATACAATTTTATCGGTGCATAAATCGATTAGAATGTTGAGTATATGAGACTAAAAGGTCTACAGGGGTTTTTGGAAGTTGCTGGTCCCGAATCTGAAATAAAAGATTAAAAAATGTGGATCCAAGTGGCAGTCATGAGTTTTTAATTTCCAATGCATTTTATATAAAATAAACAATTCTGTAAGTTTAGGGCCGCTGATAACGAATCTGAAATTGAAAATTTAAAATGGCGGATTCCCATAATTCGTCTAATGTTTTCTAGTTTAGTTAAAATTTTTATCAGGGGAGTTTTTATGTAGTTGATAACGAATCGCAAACCAAATTTTAAAATTTCAGTATTGCTGATCGGATATAGCGGCTATAAATTGAGAATTGTTTTATATTGGAGAGTAAATTATCCTATATAAATGACTTCAGATTGCTGATTATGAATCTGAAGTCACGAGTTTAAAATTAAAAACGGCGGATCCAAGATGATAGTCATGAAATTTTACTATGTTAGACTTAAAATAATCCACTATGTTGTTTTAGGAGCAGTCGATAAGGAATCTAAAATTTAAAGTTTTTAATTCGAAATTACGGATCCAATATGGCGGCAAACAATTTAACTGTACAATTTTTAATGTTGTTTGGTTTATATCAAATTGCCATCATGGGGGTTTTTAGGTAGCTGCTAACGAATGTACAAACAAATTAGTATGCCGTATTTAATATAGCGGCCATTAATTAAAAATCGTAATATACTGAAAAATAAATTATTCTAAAATTAGATTTAAAACAAATTTTGTTAGATCTGTCAAAACAACAGAGTAGTATATTGGAAGATGACAAAGCAAATTGTGGTAAATATTTTGTTGTTGTTTTTGTTTTTTCTTTGATATTCTAAATGTCAAAAACCGCTCCTAGACGAGAACAAGAAATTCTCATTGAGTTTGTAATTTAACTTAACAAATATTTCCAGAAATTCTAAAAACGTCGTCACCTTACTATTTCCTTACTCCCAAATTGCGTACATATTTATTGCTGGCAATATATGTCGGCAATAATTGTTAACGAAGATGCGTGAACAATTATTGCGACATATTGCTGGATGAAATGTCAAATTCAGATGACATTTTAGTTTGACATTTATAAAAAAGGACGCCACTAATAAAATAAAAGAAAAAACAGCAAGAAAAATAAAAAAACTAATTAAATTAAGAAGAATTAAATATAATTCAACTAATTATAAATAAAAAACAAAAAAATTTATCGATTTTGGATTTTTACCAGGGTATTACTAGTAAGTGTCGCATAACCTTCTTCGTTGAATTATTGCAAATTATGAGTTAACATAATTACGTGTTCTCATACCCTTAACATAAGCTCGGCAATAAGCAATTTTATGCCGTTATTCTGCCGACGTACTTAATTTATTGCTAAGATATTTATTGCTAATCTATACCGGGGGTTAGGCAAGACTGAAATCCGGATAGGAACATGCTTTCAACAGATCATTTTTCGCAATTTGTCAAATAAGTTTTGGGATGTTAGCACATTTAGTTCCTTTAATGCAATTAATGTATTTCCCGATAGAAATAAATTTATAAATTTTATTAATTTTGGAGTTTCACTAAAGCCCGTATGACACTACCCAGTCAGAAAAATACAAATGGGAAAGCGGTGGCAAAGCACTTTAACAGGTGGTACAAGTACTGGCAAAAAGTGCTTTCCCATTCCCAAAATGATAACATCATTAGACAAAAGGACCGGCTGTTCAGAAAGCGCCGGAAAAGCACTGGAGGAACAAAATTTTTAAACGTCGGCAAAACGCTGGCAAAACCAATAAATAGGTTGTCTGGAAATATATTTTCCAAAATAAAATTTAAAAAAAGTTCATATGTATTTTTTTTGGTCCTGACGTGATTTGAACCCAGGCTGTCAGATTGGCAGACGATTGCTCTACCCACTGAGCTAACGAGACATATAATATTTAATGGCTAAACACATAAATGAGTGATAATAGCTGGACAACTACTGGCTGTGCCAAAATGCTAGTACTGGCAAACAATTTTTCTAACTAGTATGCCAGTGTTTGGAGGGCAAAAAAAAGTTGGTCTTCACAAACAAAAAAATTGATTTTATAAAACAAAAAAAAAATTTAAATTAAAAAAAATCCAAAAAAGAATTTTTGCTTGCAACCGGATTTGAACTCGGAACCTTCCGACTACAAACATTTTTTAACGAAGCCTCAGCATTTTTATAAAATCATTGGTTTTCCAGTGAATTGATTTTTGTACGCCTGGTAGCATTGGCTAGGTAGCACTGGATAACCACTGGCTGCAAACTTTGGCATATCACTCTAAGCCAATTCTTTGCCAGTGGTATTTTTTATAAACCACCGAAATTTTTGTAAAACAAATACTGGTAAAACGCTTTTTGCAAACGCTGGCAAAGCGTCCCAAATGAGTGTTCTGCCAGTCATTTATTTTTAACACCATGGTTACCCAGTGGTATGCCAGTGCTTGATTTTTTGTACCACTGGCGATTTCTGACTGGGTAGCTTTTATTTGATTTTTTCTATTTTCTTTTTCGTAAATACGTTAAAACTTCAACAAAAACCCTAAAAAGAGTTAGTGTCATATGGGCTTAAAACTATGTTTTAATCAGAAATCGCCAGTGGTGCAAAAAATCAAGCACTGGCATACTACTGGGTAACCACGGTGTTGAAAATAAATGACTGGGAGAACACTCATTTGGGACGCTTTGACAGCGTTTGCAAAAAGCGTTTTTCCAGTATTTGTTTTACAAAAATTTCGGTGGTTTATAAAAAAAACCACTGGTAAAGAATGGTCTTAGAGTAATATGCCAAGGTTTGCAACCAGTGGTTATCCAATGCTACCAGTGGTACAAAAACCAATTCACTGGTAGAGCAATGATTTTATAAAAATGCTGACGCTTCGTTAAAAAAGGTTTGTAGTCAGGAGGGTCCGAGTGCAAATCCGGTTGCAAGGAAAATTTTTGTTTTATTTTTTTTAATTTAAAATGTTTTTGGTTTTATAAAATCAATTTTTTTGTTTGTGGGAAAGCTTCTTCTTTTTTCTTCCCCAACGCTGGAATATTAGTTCCAAAAAACAATTTGCCAGTGCTAGCATTTTAGCACAGCCAGTAGTTGTCCAGCTATTGTCACTAATTTATGTGTTTAGATATCAAGTATTATATGTCTCGTTAGCTCAATGGGTAGAGCAATCGTCTGCCAATCTGACGGCCTAGGTTCAAATCACAGCGGGACCAAAAAAAAATACATATGAATTTTTTTTTTTAATTTTATTTTGGAAAATATATTTCCACACCACCTATTTATTGGTTTTGCCAAAGTTCAAAAATTTTGTTTCTCCAGTGCTTTTCCGGCGCTTTTTGAACAGCCGGTCCTTTTGTCTAATGATGTTATCATTTTGGGAATGGCAAAGCACTTTTTGGCAGTACTTGTACCACCTGTTAAAGTGCTTTGCCGTCGCTTTCCCGTTTGTATTTTTCTGACTGGGAGGTTATGAAACATACAACTTTTTAATTTTTTCTGTTGTGCTTCTGTTTCACAAAGCTGGATAAATCATTACTCAAAAGTTCCAGCCTATTAACCCTTAAAATCATGCTCTCTTTAATTTTAACCATTTTTTTATATATGATTTCTAGAGGCGTGTACATTTTAAGAAAAGTACCAAAAAAAATTATTTAAAACAAAATGATTTTTACTAAAAAATATGGTTTTTTGCCAAATAGCTAAATTGTGATTATTTATAACTGTTTAAAAAATCTGAGCTAAACTATAAGAACACTTTGTACAGAAGGGGTCCCAGTTAAAAGAGTTTGGATGGAAAATCCAAAAGTTTTCCAATTTTTTTTTAATTTTCTCTGCAATCTAAACGCCTTATAAGTGAACTTGGTTTATTGTATGGTTATAGTTTGATGGGATACACTATGAACAAACAAATAGCAAGTGAAATGAAACGTTTTACAAATGATTGGAAAAATTGAATTTTACAATTGTGAATTGGTTTGGTTTTTTTGTTTAATTTACAAAATTTTTTTTTTATTTAAAGGCCCATGTAGGGAGGTCTTTTCAATTTGATTCCATCGATATTTTTATTTATTTATTTTTATAACAACGACAGAAGTGACAGTTGCACACACTTGTCCGCCATACAATCAATAATTTGTACATATAACAAAAATCTACAAGTGTATCCCATAGGTATTATTTGCAAGTATAAGCGATTGTGGTGGCATTGGTTTTCATACCGTAAAGCCTGCTACTACTATTCTGTCATTTCATAAATTGAAAGATGGTTGTAACACATGGGGTACTAGTTTTAAAAGTGGTCTCCTGATTTATTTAAGGTCTACCCAAATAGAAAAGCAAACAAATGTTATAAGAAAATATTTTTTCAAATTTGTTTGCCGCTATAAGAAAAATTATATTTGAAAATACTCTGTCATAAAAATCATCAAATATGACGCTTTTGAAAGTAGCCTCTAGGAACTTCTTGTTTCGGCATTAAACATGCGACTTGAAATAAAGACGATGTGAATTGGTACAAAATATCATTTACTTCACACGATCGTTTCTACACACATAATAATCCATGCATAAAAATACGAAATAAATGTCAAAACAACAAAAACTTTCGTAAAATAAACCATTTTTCGTATATTTTACAAAATTTTTTGTTATTTTGACATTTTTTCGTATTTTTATGCATGGATTATTATCTGTGTACAACTTCTTTATGAAAACTTTCTGTCACGTAAGTTTTTTTCCCACTGTTGGAAAAATGTGAAAAGAAGGGTTTCTGTAAGTCTGTTATTCAGAAAGTTTTTCATTTCAAGTGTCGAAATTACTACAATTTCAGACGGAACGAAAATTATGTATTTTGGTAGAGTTAGGCTTAATCTAACTTAAGCTTAATCTTAACTACAACTTTAAGGGAGCATTTACACGCGAGAGAAAACTGCTTGAAAAAACAATTCTATATGTCTCTATTGGGAATGATTTAAGCTACACACATAATAATCCATGCATAAAAATACGAAAAAATGTCAAAATAAAAAAAAATTTTGTAAAATATACGAAAAATGGTTTATTTTACGAAAGTTTTTGTTGTTTTGACATTTATTTCGTATTTTTATGCATGAATTATTATGTATGTATTTAGGTTTAATTTTTGCTATATCTCTAGCAGTTTTGCCTCGCGTGTACATGTGCCTTAATAAATATAAAAATTTTAAATTGCGTTTGGAGGAAAATGGTTTTTTTTTTATGGAAGAGTTGTAAATAAAACTCGAAATGAACGCTTGAACATACAGTTCTAATATTGGTATGAACTAGACCTATCAATTGATTGAAATGTTCAATTGAACTAGTTCGTTTGTAAACTAAACAACTTATATTTTAGTAAAATTTCGGTACTAATTGATGCTACAATATACATTTTATTAAATTTTTTAATTAAATTGCAATTTTTTATTAAAAAAATTTTTGTATTTTATTCTTTATTATATCTTTGCATTTTTTTGTTGTTTAGGTTTTTTTCTGTTATTATTATCTGACAGATATCGTCTAATAATAGAAAAATAACAGCTATCATTTACTGTACAAACATTTACAATATAGTAGATGTGAAATTTGTCTGAATGTAGAGTATTAAATGGTTCCTCCTAAATGAACATGTTATTCTTACTTGGTAATTGCCAAGTGCGAGTGGAGACAAAAAAAAAACATTTTAAAAAAGGACATTGACAAATAACTTAATTCATTGTTGTCACCACATGTTGGAAATTGTGCATCAATTTTTCACAACAACATTGTGTTTGTGTTTTATTTTTTTTTTATTTTTCACAACGAAATTTTTTTTTGTTTTTTTTTTTTTTTTGATTTTATGTCAATATGTCAATTTGTTATATTTGTGAAAACGACTTTGTGTTTGTTGAGCGGAATTTTTCACATATGACATATTCTGTTAACTAACTTTAAATATTTAAATTTATTATTTATAATTTGCAAATAATAAATTGTGTGTAAATTTGTTTTATTAAATGTATGTTATTGTTAATCAATGTTGCCAATTTAGCAATTTTCCGGCTAGATCTAGCCATAAAAAAATGGCTAGATTGTATCTAGCCGGAAGTTTTAGCCATTTTATTTTTTCCTAGCCATTTTTGTCTTTTAATATTTTGCAGTTAATTTCATACAAAAGCGCTTGAATTTTTGTGATTTTCGAAATTTTTAAAAAAAATTTTAATTTTTTCAAATTTTTATTTAGGTTTAATGACATACGTGTAATTTTTACATTCGATTTAAAATCATATTTTTTGTAAAATTTTAATGAAAATATTTTAGAAATTCGGCAAACATTAAGATCTAAAGGCCGATTTCACTGGTTTATAGGTCATTTGTGTTCTTTATTCTATTACCATATAATCCCGAGTAAAAATAGTTATATAGGAAATTATATAATTTAATATGGACTAATATGTTTATATATAGTCAAATGTGACACTATATCTTTGTGGATATAATTATGTATAGCTTTGAGTTTCCCACAAATTTCTTATATGATGTCATATATAGATCAGTATAAATATATATGTCCCCATATATATTAATATATACCATATTTAGTTACATATGCTATGACAATTTTAATACAGCGTCATATATAATTAAAAATGGCTTTATCGGTAAACATATAAAGTCTTATATAGCTCAATGTTAATTTTTTTCTAAGTTGTTTTAGATATGTTTAAGTATAGCGCAATGTAAAAAAAATTCTATGTTTTTCTGAGATATAAATATATGTACGATTTCAAAATATAAAAGGCGTACTCATTATAACTCCTAAATTCCTTGTAAACCTTGTATAAACACCAGCCATATTTTTTATGTATGGAATTTGACATTAAACTCATAAACATACCAGGTTTACACAGTTTACGGGTAGAATACAAGTTTATATAAGAACCCGAGTAAAAATAGTTATATAGGAAATTATATAATTTAATATGGACTAATATGTTTATATATAGTCAAATGTGACACTGTATCTTTGCGGATATAATTATGTATAGCTTTGGGGTTTTCAAAAAATTCTTATATGATGTCATATATAGATCAGTATAAATGTATATGTCCCCATATATATTAATATGTACCATATTCAGTTACATATCTTCGACCGGCCTACAAAATGTCATATGTGTTTTTTAATAGATTTTCAGGAGAGCTAAAAAACTGTTACAAAATCTACTTTTAAGACATTTTATTGGCATCATATGCCTTAATGATTCACGACCTCATTTAGTGAAATCATCATCAAACTTAAGGAATTGAATGAATTCCTTTTTTTTCATTCGATTTATATTAAAGGAATTCATTCATTTTTTTCTAATGCCTTCATAAAATTTTATGAATTCATTCAACAAGGAATTCATTCAATTCTAGTTAATTCAACTTTTGGTAAAGGAATTCATTCAATTCTAGTTAATTCAACTTTTGGCTAAGGAATTCATTCAACTGTGCACTTAACTCAACTTCTGATCAAGGAATTCATTCAATTTTAGTCAATTCAACTTTCGGTCAAGAAATTCATTCAATTCTAGTTAAATCAACTTTTGGTCAAGGAATTCATTCAAGTTCTACTTTTGGTCAAGGAATTCATTCAATTCTAGTTAATTCAGCTTTTAGTCAAGGAATTAAATTTATTTCGTTCCAAAAAGGATTAATTCTTTAAAGCTCTGTTTACGAGTTTATATGAAAACCCCTTCTATGTTTTTTTGAGATATATTTATGTATGATTTCAAAATATAAAAGGCGTACTCATTATAACTCGTAAATTCCTTGTAAAGCTTGTATAAATACGAGCTATATTTTTTATGTATGGAATTTGACATTAACACTCTAATGCCCAAGGCCGCTAAAAAGCGGTCTTTAGATATTAAATAGTTTTTCGCTAAATCACATTTTTTTATTAAGTTATATTATATCATAATAAGGAACGAATTTCAAGCAAGTAGCATGTAAAGTGAAAATTTTGTAAATTTGAAAAAATTAACTTTTTAAAACCGTAAAAAATCTTTGAAAAATCGTCAAAAATACATTTACGATCTGGCATACATTATCGACAATACCGAAGCTAGCTTAGAGTCTCTACTTATAAAATCAGCTACAAATTTTGCTCCAGGACTCACAGTATAACGTCAGGATACATCTTACGAATATATCTCTAACTCAAAAACTAGCTGAAATTAAACACAGATTACATACTAAGAGCTAGTAGTAAGCAAAACTAGTTTCGTCAAAATTTATTGATGTTTTGTGCCAAATTTCGTAATTTTCAAAAAGCGAAAATCGCCATAACTTCTGAAGGAACAAGACTAAATGAGTAATTTTCAGTACGTGATTTCATTTTATTGATAGTGTTATTTATAGCAAAACCCGAAATTTTTTAACTACTGGATTTCTTGATTCGTCTTCAACCTTTATTATGCGATATCGCCTAAATAAAGCGATAAATTAAAATTTTAATATTTCTTCCATAGTAGATTTTTAATGCCAAATATATAGTTTAAATATTAGAAGAAAGAGCATTAGAGGGTTAAACTCGTAAACATACCAGGTTTACACAGTTTACGGGTAGAATACAATTTTATATGAGAAGGCTTAAAATGCTTGGTTACAATTATGTAAAACTTCTTCTAAATACTTATATGCTAATTCATAAAAAAAATTTATTTGGTATTTGAAGCTTGCTATAGTTAAAGTACATATTTCGCTTAATAAAGAGTTATTAAAAATCTTGATTCATAATCGCATTTTAACTATAAATTAATTTTTCGATTTGATACTGGCAACACTACTGTTTATTTTCTCTCTTCTCCCAAATAAGTCGTAAGTGATGTGCAAATTTAGTAAACGATTGACTCGGTAATCGGAAGTGAAAATGTATTTTCTTTAATTAGAGAACTAATGATGTGCTAAGATAAATTTAAAAGCCATTCAAAATATTTTTTTTTTATTTATAAAGCAAATTAATGGAAATGTGTGTAAAAAAGAAATTTTTTAGAACATATTATTCGAAGCATACAAAAGTAATCGAATTTCGAATAATGTTTTGACAGTCTGTACATCACTACTGTTTTGTTTTTCTTTTTGAATTTATTTTTACATTTTTTTTGGAAATTTTTTCGAAAAAGGTCATTGGCTACGAAATTGTGGTAGCTTTTTTCAGTTTGATGGATGCAAGTTGTTGGAAGCCACACATTCTAGGGATGGGATGGCTTTAATAAATCATTTCATACCTGAAAATGAAATAATTAACAATTAAATGGTTGCTTTCTCACTCCAAACTTTATAAAAGGTTTGATGTTAATGAGTACCAACTATAAACCTTTATTATTTTCTTCGTTATTAAGCAAATATGAATACTGTTTTTAACAAATTAGCTTAAAATCCTGCAATAAGACTGTTGTAAAAGTTTATGAATTAGAACATTAAATTTTTATTTAAATTTTGAATTCTTAAGGGTGTTATTTTTTAGTATGTACTTTTTATTAGTTTTGAACCTGAAATATAAAGCGTTATATAATTATGTCTCTCCACATCAAATTAGATATGATTATATCAGGTCAAAATCCGGATAAGATTCAATATATTTAGATTTTATTCGATATGATTTTATCCACCATTTTTCGGATCATATCATATCTCCAATTATATTAAATAAGATATCATTACATATGACATCATATTATTTTTTTTGCTCGGGAAGGCTTAAAATGCTTGGTTACAATTATGTACAACTACTTCTAAATACTTATGTGTAAATTCATAAATGCTTTGTAAAGTTATAGGAATTTATACATTATGAATTTATACATTAAAGTTTAATTTAATTTTGAATTCTTAACTTAAGGGTGTTATTTTTTAGTAGTTTTTAATAGTTTTTGTTTTGAGCCTGTAATATAATGCGTTGTATAATTATGTCTTTCTACATCAAATTAGATATGATTATATCGGGTCAAAATCCGGATAAGATTCTATATGATTTAATATATTTAGAACTTATCCGATATAATTTTATCCACCATTTTTCGGATCATAGCATATCTCCAATTGTATTAAATTAGATATCATTACATATGACATCATATTGTTTTTTTTACTCGGGATGTTAAAATAAGATGTTATATGGTAATAGAATAA
Organism: Leucophora obtusa; assembly: GCA_949987735.1. Classification (NCBI taxonomy): domain Eukaryota; kingdom Metazoa; phylum Arthropoda; class Insecta; order Diptera; family Anthomyiidae; genus Leucophora; species Leucophora obtusa. The sequence goes on from OX465298.1 coordinate 173,842,044, forward strand.
AGAACAGAAATGAGGAGATTTAGCTATCTCATTCATCTGAATGACCTATTACATTAAAATTATTGAGTTTTAGCATTCTTTTCCAATTTTAGCCATTTCTAGCCATTTTTTCTCCGCAATCTAGCCATTTTTTCACTTCAAGAGTTGGCAACCTTGTCGTTAATGTACAAAATGTATAAAATTTATATAATTACATAATAATGCATTAAAAGGATGGACATAAATTGATAACTTTAAAAGAAGTTATTTAGCTGAAAACTTACTGTACGTATATTTAAAATACTATTCAAATGCTTCGTAAAATTCAGATTATAACTAACCACAGCACAATGAAGTGCAAACTGATATTTAAAATCTATTTTGGTTGCTATAACCAAAGAATGCGGTTGGTACAAACATATTCAAATGTAATTCCTGAATATTTTGGGGTGTTGCAACTAAAAGTCAGTTTTTTTTATAAAAACCAATATTTCAATTGATTTTATTTTCAGTTAGAAACTGATAAAACTTTTCTCTCTATGTAACAATTAGGTAGATCTGAACATTACCAATGTTGGGACTTTAACATATGTTTAAGATTTAATACAAAAAAAAATCCCACAATTTGTAAAAAATAATAAATGAAATATAAAGATGTGATTTAGGATTTTTGGTGGTATTTTCGCAACAAACAAGTGTATAAAGGATGTATGCATTCCGCATACAGCTGGAATATTCCTCCCACAGCCTATTTTTGGTTTTACCTGCTGGCCATTTTAAAATAATTTGTGTCAGGAATGTACTATCGAATTTGATTTTCCTACGAATTTTGCATATAAAAATTTTAAAAATGTAAACCTTCTTGATCGTTTTTATCGATAACCACTTTTTGGCATATGGGTCAAACCAATAACAAGTTCACGATTTGTCTGCACAAAGAGGATTTTGCTGCACGGATTTTAATGAAATTTTTCAGGAAACTAATATATGGGTGGTACCAAAAAATGTGATAAAAACCGTGTAACCACCGAATTTCTAATGCATGGATTACATTTAAGTTACATATTTCGATATATATCAGCGCATTGTCACCTGTTTTACAAATTTTATAACAATCTGACCAATTTTTGATTAATACATAAAATTTGTGACCAATTTTATAGGCCAAATGTAAACTCCGTAACAAGTAACTCTTAAGGTTTATTAACTTTAATAGCTTATATTTTAATAACCAATAAAGCTAAACACTAACTGTAAGAATTTTTATGAAGAGGAAAAGTGCCGTTTTTAATAAAAATTAATACATTTTACAAACTTTTTCGTATATCTTAGCTATCGCGACTTCAACTCTGTAATTTTTGATAAAAATGCATATACCAGAATTTTGGAGTTATCTATTATTTATATTGCGAAAAGTATAATGTTATTTATACTCAAATGATCGTTGGACTGTAAGTAATCATCCAGTATAACAGACTTGAAGCTTTTCTGCAGCATGTACCATTCTCGAGATGAAAAAGGATGTCTTTAATAAGATTTGAAAAAATGTTGTAAACCCCGTTCCTAAATTTTACACCAAACTATTTAACGAGTAAGAAAAACAATGTCATATTTGGATTCACCTTGTAGGCATCATGCGATTTTTTTTCGGAAAAAAAATTCTGACAAAGCGTTTCTGAAAGAAAACGAAAAAAGTAACCAAATGTAATCTCCGTAACTGTAAACTCCGTAACCACAATTGTTTGCATCAGATTTCATTCAAATAAATGTAGATAAATGTTTAAAATATTTTAAAATAACCATAAACAGAGGTGATTCAACTAATATTTATGCGTCAAAAGACGATTCAACTAATAATTTTGCGTCAAATCAAAAAAAGTTATCAGTTTTTTACCCTAAGCTGTTAGAGCGAAAAACGATTGATTTTGCATTTCATTGATTTTGAATCGATATTTCGAGTCATTACTGACATTACTTTGACAAATTAAATTTGTTTGACACAATTTAAGAATTTTTTGATCGTGAAATGTTATGTTTTTAATATATTATTTTGTAACTGCGCAACCGCTGTTTGGATTTTAAAAAATTTTATATTTTTGAAAAGCATTTAAAAGGACCAAAAATACAAAATTACAAAAAAAATAAAAATTTTTTTCGCGGAATGAGTTGTATTTTTATTCGCGAAACCGCCAATTTGATAAACACAAATTATATATCATTGGAAAGCAAGTTGAGAACCCAAATACGAAAAACTAATAAATTGAAGAAAATTCGTAAGCAATTTTTTTTTGTTATATCTTTTGCTTGCAGAAATGTAAACTCCGTTACAACAAAAAAAAATTAAAATTGTGCAAAAAACGTTACTGCGACAACTTGTATAAGAGATTTTTTGCAATTAGGTTTATAATGACTAGACTTACTGATTCCATTAAGAAAAACCCGAAATATTAACACTTTTTGCTTCTCACAAATTTGGCCCAAAAATTTATCACATTTTTTGATTTCACCCATATATAGTTTTCCTCAAAAAGTAAAAATTTATTCAATTTCATAAATAAAATTAAATTTTTCACAAAATTTTGTAAAAAATTACATTAATTCAACGAAAAGTTTTAATGGACGCATTCCAGTGAAACTTCATTGATTTAATGCAAAAATTCATTAATATCATGCAGACAATTCTCTTAGTGGGATACAGCGTATATTATGGGTACATTTTTGGCCACGGTATATGTATATTGCAACTCTGGATAACCATTTTTAACATTTTTTCATTTACTCCTGAAATTATTATCTTTAATTATTATTTGGTTTTTAAACAATGGAATTATCGAAATACAGTGAATAATAAGGCATTTTGAAATTACTGGATTAAAAAGGGAACAGTGTCCGAATACGAATTAAATTTGGTATATAAATTGACGAAAATGTAAGTATGTATTTTATTTAATTTAATATTTAATGCGATTATATGAAAGATTGGTCAAAACAAACATTTAATATTCTTATGTGAAAGTACATCATATATTTTGCATTCCAAATAATTTCATCCACTTGAAAATATTCTAATAAGTAGTAAGTAATAACTTGGGTTAGGAAGTTTATGCATTTGCAATCGTATTTTATTTACATAAAATGTGTATCCAAAATCAGAATATAGAAATGTTCTTACGGCGCACAGTGCTCTGTCCCATAGACAAAAATCAAAAAAAAATTTGTATCTCCGATTTCGACGAAAATATTTTTTTGTATATACATATAGTAAAATTACTTAATATTGTAGATATTATCTTTTCTGGTATAACTCATTCTGTCTACACTAGAGGTAGCTATATTTTTAACATAGAATGTAATGAAAAAAGATTAATTTTTTGGATCTTACAAAAAAAATTGGTAAAAATTCATTTTTAAAGGTACATATATTTAAAAATTTTTTTTTTTTAAATATTCGAATATATTCGAATCAACAAAAAATAATAAAGTTGTAAAAAAAAATCTACAATTAACTTATCAAATTAATCTTTGAATTTTTACAATATTTTTACTGGGAGCCTAAAAATATCAAAAGTTAAATGGAACTTTAAAAAAAATTATGTTAGTTGATTTTAAAATTTTTTTATGCTCTTATAATTTTATATAAGAAAAAATAAAGAAAAGAACCAATTTCTCAATTTAACTATAAAAAAAATTTTTTTTCCAAGTGTCGAAAAATGTATTTATACCCTACACCACAATGTGGTCATTTTGTAATGGGTTACGAAAAAGTTTCCAACTTTCTTAGATTTGAATAAAATGTTATAATTTTTTTTAAAAAGTATAAAATTTGGCAAAAATACATCATCTATTTCTTTAATAAATCCTTAAATATACCTAATTTTTGGTTAAAATCCTAAAAATTACCAAAGTTTGATAATAAGTATCCCAGCAAACAAAGATGATCATTAATGACTCAGAAATGAGCTCCAAAAATATACACATTTTTCCACTTTTTCCTATGAAAGTGGTCCGTCCAAAAGAGCCCCCTGTGTACTCAGAAATGACTCAGAAAAAAGAACGTATAAAATCGAAATTTTCCTCATAAATTTAATTAATTTCGGAATCTACTTTGAGTCCGAAAAATGAACCCTCAATTTGAGACAGCTTTTTAGATTGTAGAGACAATTTTTTGGATTGTTTTCTGAGGGTTCATATTTTCTACCAAAAAAAGAGTGTTTTCAAAAAAACAGTAATCATTTCTATGAGCCATTTAAGAATCTTATTTATGAGCGCTCCGAAATTGCTGGCTGGGATATTAAAAAAAATTATGTTAATTGATTTTCATATTATTATTTTTTTTGTTAGGAATAGACACTTATTTATTATATTTAAAAGAAATATCTACCAATTTTTTTTACAGAAATCAAAAAAAATGTTTTTTTAAAGACTCTATTTTATATCTCATTCACGTAATAAAAGCTACATATATTTCTTTTTTTAATTAAATTACCAGCTGATTAAAAAAAAACAAAATCTATTTTTGAACTTTGGGAGCAAATTCACTGAAGCATTACCGTTAAAAACACTACCATGAACATTTTTATGGAACATTCTAACCCTCTAACTCTTCAATGAAAACGAATTTGTTGGCCCCTTTTTAAAAAGGGACAAAAACGACCCGTAAGTTGAAGACTTAGATGGTTAAAATATTCCACAAAAATATTCCCCATAGTGTTTTACATAAGTCCGCTGAACACATCCTATACCTAAAATGGAAGATTCCCATAGTTTCTCCCTAAAATCTACGTTTGTGGGACATTTGAGGGCCAACTCTGAATAAGTACAAAATTCTGATTTAAACACATTTTAAGTTTTTACTTATTACTGGCACTGAAGTTAAATTTTCAAAACTGATGTCCTAAAAGACTTATAGCAGAATTTCATGACAAACATTTTTGCGGAACATTTTAACCCTCTAACTCTTCAACTTACGGGTCGTTTTTGTCCATTTTTAAAAGAGGGCCAAAAAAGTCCCTTTAATTGAAGAGTTAGAAGAATAAAATGTTCCACAAAAATATTCTTCGTAGTGTTTTACATAAGTTCGCTGAACGTACCCTATACCTAAAATGGAGGATTCATATGGTTTCCTACTTTAATCCTATTTAATTTTTTTTTGTTTTAGAAAAATCAATTGAAGCGTTTAAAACGAATTTTTTATGACAGGCATTTTTTATGAATCGATTTTACCCAAATATGGTTTATATCAATTCACGTGCTAAATTGCATGGCAATCGCATAATTTTTGCAAGTTTTATAAAGATTTTAAGATAAAGGAATATGGCAGGACTAAGAGTCCTTGCTCCGATTTTGATAAAAAATTGACACAAACGTTTCCAGTTTCATGTGTATTTCAATGGATACACAGAGATAATTCCTTGGACGAGTTTTAATGAAATTTTTTCACTAAACTAATGAAGTGTTCTTCACAACAGGAATGAACAATTTCTTAAACTCTACCCTCAGAAAAGTTCTGCAGTTACTACATGACAGTTATTTATGTAGTAATGCGGTTGTAGTTATTTTAACTACAATTGTAGTTAATTTACTTAGAACAAAATTTTTCAATGTTTTTGACAGTTATTTTTTTAAACAAACTACAAAAATTACTACATTGTAGTAACATTTATTTTATGCAGTTATTTTGAATTTTATTTACAAATACTTAAATTTTCAAATGTGTATGCATACACACGAAGCAAACAGAAGTATGTGTATGAATCACTTGTTTAGAAATTTCTAGTGAAAGAATATGAGTATAGCATGTTTTCTCTTGTCTTAGTCATAAAACAACGCCAAAGAGTGAGCACGCGTAATACGGAAAAGGTTATATATTTTTTATTAAATTACTAAAATAATAAGGTAAGTTTTATAATATAAATTTATTTACGGGGAATGTTAAAAAAATATTGTATTTATTTTCTTTCAGTTCTTTTATATTCTCATCCCTTTCTACCTGGAGAAAAAAAAGGAAGCCAAACAACAGCATATTTCATCCCTCACAGACGGACATGTACAACAATATCTTAATAGTGAAAAAAAGTGACAGTAAGTGTAAATTTTGATTTCTCAATTTTAAATTTATTATAGAATAAAATTAAGTTAATAGTGTTTACATAAATTTGTTTTTTTGATTAAATTAATAATTAAAAAAAATTTTTTATTTATGTTTTTTTAACTACATTTGCAAGTTGTTTGTACAGTTTTACAATAATTTGCATGTATGTTGTTTCAATTGCATTTGTAGTTGTTTTTACTACATTTGTCAGTTGAATTTTAACAGTTAAAAATTACTTCATATTGCAGTTAATTTAACTGCAAATGTAGTCTACACCTTTTTAAGTGCAAATGCAGTTATTTTAACTGTCATTTGCAGTTGATTTTACCTACATAATTCCCTGAGTGTATGAAAAAGCTTCATAGTTTTATGAAAATATTTTTGATGAAACTTTTTCATTAGTCGTATTAAATTTTTAATAAATAATATGAAAATGTTCATTAACTTTTATGAAAAATTGCATTTATTTAATGAAAAGTTTCAATGGACGAATTCCAGTGACAATTAAGATCTAATGCAAAAATTCATTGATATCATGCAGATAATTCTCTCAGTGTACATTTTGTAATTTTACGTCCATTTATGTAGCTAATATAATATTTTTAAATTTCAGGACCTATGGGAGGTGAGCGTGTCCTTGGCCCAATATTTCCAAAAATTTAAATTTTTCTTTTTTTTTATATTAATTATTTATTTATTAATTTGTTTTGAACACTTTTTCAACTAAACACAACATTTTCCGAAGTAAAACTTTATTTTACTTTATTTTGCCAATATTATGAATTAGGGTAGGGTAACCACTTGTTTCCTAACTTCTGGGTAATTACTAGAGTTGTGCTTAATCGTTCTTTTTTGTGACTCGGTCATATCCATAGTCATATCGTTAAATACAATTCATTGAACTAGTTCTTTCAAACCGATCAACTGTTCTTTTTTATTATCCTTCTTTTTTTGTCATGAGTTGTGTCTGAACAGTGAATGGAAATTATTATAATTTTGGTATTCTCAGAAAAATTGTCACAGCAAAACCTTGACAAAATTGTCATATAATAAAAAGCACATAACAGACAAATATTTTTAATTGTCAACAATTTAAAATATAAAAATTTTATTTTCTTTTGAAGAATTTCAAAATTTTTCTTCACAGAAATAAAATATGAAATACCTCATTCATATTTTGAGATATTATTTTAAGATGCATCGAACCTTTTACCAATTCTGACATTCCTGCAAATTCCTCCAAAAGATTACATATTAACATGGGATTTTTGGGGCTAAAGTTGTTAGGGATAAGCTCAGGGTGCTTGATGCTTAAATTTAAAGAAAAATCCAAGTGCTTAGAACTAGTTCTCTCTTGTTCTGCGGTTCCTGGAAATTTTTTAAGTTTTCATATCATTTAAGATTTCATAATATTATCGAAAAAATCGTAATTTTTCACAAATTACAATTTTTTGATAATTTTATTTTATTTTTGGCAGAAAAAGCTTTCACCATTGTATGGTGAAATTTTTAAAACTTTTGCTTGGTAAAAAAAACTAGAATACCATAACAAATTTTTGAAAAATTCCAATGACGGACAATACAATAGAATCAATAAAGTTGTTCTTATTTTATCCCCATTGCTTTCATTTTTAAAGATCAAAATAATGATTAAATTGTCCCCGAAGAACTGGAAGCTGGTCCAGAAAATTGTAGAAATTTTTAGTGTAGCTTTTGTTTTTTAATTTTGCTACCCGTTCTAAGTAGGCGTGGCTTTTAATGAAAAACCAGCGATATCGACCTTTTATCAAATTATATAAAAATTTTCTTAAAAAGTGCCAAAATTCTATGAAGAGTGCCATGGTGCCATTGAACATTCAATAGTGCCACAAATGGCACTTTTGTGCCACTTTTACCAACAGTGCTATGTATGTCGTTCGTTTGACAATTTATTGGCGCACTACATGTTTACATTAATTTTATTGTGCGTAGATAAATACACCGAAAAAATTTCTCAGTTACTGGCTACTAAAATTTCAACTGAGTCTCAGGTGAAATACCCCTGACTAAGATTCAGTTAATAAAATTAATTGTATATAACTAAGTCGATAGTTGAAAATAGTTTTAAGGAATTTAACTGCAAAGTCAATAACTAAGAACCAGTTTTTAGTTAAAATTTTAGGGTCTTTTTACATAGTAATTATTAACTGAGAATATGTGTTATTTTCTATTATATTGATAATATCAAATATAACTTCATAATTTATTTTATTTTTATATTATTGTAATAAGAATAAAATTGCATTAGAAATAAGAATAAAATTGCATTACAGAAAATTTTGATTATTGTAGTTTTGATCTTAATTTTACACCCCATTTGATAAGCTTTTCCTTAAAACTTTCACAAAGACTTTTAATACGTCATCAAAAAATTAAAGTTCTGCATGAGATTTCTTCTCCTATAAAGAAAAAATTAAGTTATTTTTATTGAAAAATAAAACATGGATCAAACTTTATACTTATCTTTTTATATTTTATCTGCATTTTATTTAAAACAAATTATATTACCCGTTCCACGGGCTCTCCAATTTTCATTATTTAAATTATTAAATTAAATTAATTTGTAAATTCTATTAAATTCTGTTTGTTTTTTTATTATTGTGGTTGAAAAATATGTGACAATATCAAAATCAATTTACAGGGTAAGAGAAACAAATTTATTTAAATGGAAAATTAGTTGATAATTCTTATTTTTAGTTAATTTAAAAATTTTTGGTTTTAACTGAGAAATTCTTTAACTAAGCAACTGAGAAATTTTATCGGTGTAGTATCAGAAAATTAGAATTTTAATAAAAAATTTAAATTATTAAGAAAAGCATTTAATTTTTTAAAAAAAATTATTAAGAAAGAATGCAAATTTTCTATGACTAAAAAAAGAACAATATGAACGATTGAACGAAAAGAACGAATAATGGTGAACGATGTCATATCGTTCAATGAACTGAACCGTCCAAATGAACTAGTTCGTTTATGAACGACACAACTCTAGTAATTACTTATTCTACCTTTATGAGTAACTACTTATCTTCTCACTATGAGTAACCATGCTGGTTACCTATTATTTTAAATTTTTTTGTAAGCGAGATGGTAATGGCCACCCAGGAATTTTGGGACTTAACGAACAAAAGCATTTAAGTAAATAGCCTGGTAACTAGTGAAATAAACAAATTTGTTCAAAAAAGTGTTGCAAATTACAAGTATTTCTTTTTGTAAATGCATAAAAAATGCATTAACAAGTAGAATTTATTTTGTTGCAAATTTATTCAGAAATATATTTTGTTAATATTACTCCCTAAATATGTATTTACATTAACTTCCTAACCCTAGTAATAATTACAACAAGTAATTACATTTACCTATAAATGATCAACGTACATAGTAATATTTAAATTTGTACCATGTAAATACCACTTAAATACTGAATAGTTATGTCAAACAACCCCATGAGTTAGGAAATCATCTTGTTCTTCCCATTCAAATATTCACTTTGTTAAGTGTGTGTACACAAAGACTATAAAAGATTGAAATCATTAACTGAAATAGTGACATAAATTCGTAACACTAATAAAAACCAATTAACAATTTTTTTATAATTTTGCTTTCACACAATTAAACATAAATGCAAAAAAAAGTCGGTAAAAATGTTTGCTAAAGCTACTAAAAATTATTTAAAAACGAGTAAAAAGGTTAAAGTCGGGCATGCCGACTATACAATACCCTACACCACTCTGGTGTATTGTTTGGATCCGGGGTTCATGGTTCTGAGGGTTCATATTTTCTACCAAAAAAAGAGTGTTTTCAAAAAAACAGTAATCATTTCTATGAGCCATTTAAGAATCTTATTTATGAGCGCTCCGAAATTGCTGGCTGGGATATTAAAAAAAATTATGTTAATTGATTTTCATATTATTATTTTTTTTGTTAGGAATAGACACTTATTTATTATATTTAAAAGAAATATCTACCAATTTTTTTTACAGAAATCAAAAAAAATGTTTTTTTAAAGACTCTATTTTATATCTCATTCACGTAATAAAAGCTACATATATTTCTTTTTTTAATTAAATTACCAGCTGATTAAAAAAAAACAAAATCTATTTTTGAACTTTGGGAGCAAATTCACTGAAGCATTACCGTTAAAAACACTACCATGAACATTTTTATGGAACATTCTAACCCTCTAACTCTTCAATGAAAACGAATTTGTTGGCCCCTTTTTAAAAAGGGACAAAAACGACCCGTAAGTTGAAGACTTAGATGGTTAAAATATTCCACAAAAATATTCCCCATAGTGTTTTACATAAGTCCGCTGAACACATCCTATACCTAAAATGGAAGATTCCCATAGTTTCTCCCTAAAATCTACGTTTGTGGGACATTTGAGGGCCAACTCTGAATAAGTACAAAATTCTGATTTAAACACATTTTAAGTTTTTACTTATTACTGGCACTGAAGTTAAATTTTCAAAACTGATGTCCTAAAAGACTTATAGCAGAATTTCATGACAAACATTTTTGCGGAACATTTTAACCCTCTAACTCTTCAACTTACGGGTCGTTTTTGTCCATTTTTAAAAGAGGGCCAAAAAAGTCCCTTTAATTGAAGAGTTAGAAGAATAAAATGTTCCACAAAAATATTCTTCGTAGTGTTTTACATAAGTTCGCTGAACGTACCCTATACCTAAAATGGAGGATTCATATGGTTTCCTACTTTAATCCTATTTAATTTTTTTTTGTTTTAGAAAAATCAATTGAAGCGTTTAAAACGAATTTTTTATGACAGGCATTTTTTATGAATCGATTTTACCCAAATATGGTTTATATCAATTCACGTGCTAAATTGCATGGCAATCGCATAATTTTTGCAAGTTTTATAAAGATTTTAAGATAAAGGAATATGGCAGGACTAAGAGTCCTTGCTCCGATTTTGATAAAAAATTGACACAAACGTTTCCAGTTTCATGTGTATTTCAATGGATACACAGAGATAATTCCTTGGACGAGTTTTAATGAAATTTTTTCACTAAACTAATGAAGTGTTCTTCACAACAGGAATGAACAATTTCTTAAACTCTACCCTCAGAAAAGTTCTGCAGTTACTACATGACAGTTATTTATGTAGTAATGCGGTTGTAGTTATTTTAACTACAATTGTAGTTAATTTACTTAGAACAAAATTTTTCAATGTTTTTGACAGTTATTTTTTTAAACAAACTACAAAAATTACTACATTGTAGTAACATTTATTTTATGCAGTTATTTTGAATTTTATTTACAAATACTTAAATTTTCAAATGTGTATGCATACACACGAAGCAAACAGAAGTATGTGTATGAATCACTTGTTTAGAAATTTCTAGTGAAAGAATATGAGTATAGCATGTTTTCTCTTGTCTTAGTCATAAAACAACGCCAAAGAGTGAGCACGCGTAATACGGAAAAGGTTATATATTTTTTATTAAATTACTAAAATAATAAGGTAAGTTTTATAATATAAATTTATTTACGGGGAATGTTAAAAAAATATTGTATTTATTTTCTTTCAGTTCTTTTATATTCTCATCCCTTTCTACCTGGAGAAAAAAAAGGAAGCCAAACAACAGCATATTTCATCCCTCACAGACGGACATGTACAACAATATCTTAATAGTGAAAAAAAGTGACAGTAAGTGTAAATTTTGATTTCTCAATTTTAAATTTATTATAGAATAAAATTAAGTTAATAGTGTTTACATAAATTTGTTTTTTTGATTAAATTAATAATTAAAAAAAATTTTTTATTTATGTTTTTTTAACTACATTTGCAAGTTGTTTGTACAGTTTTACAATAATTTGCATGTATGTTGTTTCAATTGCATTTGTAGTTGTTTTTACTACATTTGTCAGTTGAATTTTAACAGTTAAAAATTACTTCATATTGCAGTTAATTTAACTGCAAATGTAGTCTACACCTTTTTAAGTGCAAATGCAGTTATTTTAACTGTCATTTGCAGTTGATTTTACCTACATAATTCCCTGAGTGTATGAAAAAGCTTCATAGTTTTATGAAAATATTTTTGATGAAACTTTTTCATTAGTCGTATTAAATTTTTAATAAATAATATGAAAATGTTCATTAACTTTTATGAAAAATTGCATTTATTTAATGAAAAGTTTCAATGGACGAATTCCAGTGACAATTAAGATCTAATGCAAAAATTCATTGATATCATGCAGATAATTCTCTCAGTGTACATTTTGTAATTTTACGTCCATTTATGTAGCTAATATAATATTTTTAAATTTCAGGACCTATGGGAGGTGAGCGTGTCCTTGGCCCAATATTTCCAAAAATTTAAATTTTTCTTTTTTTTTATATTAATTATTTATTTATTAATTTGTTTTGAACACTTTTTCAACTAAACACAACATTTTCCGAAGTAAAACTTTATTTTACTTTATTTTGCCAATATTATGAATTAGGGTAGGGTAACCACTTGTTTCCTAACTTCTGGGTAATTACTAGAGTTGTGCTTAATCGTTCTTTTTTGTGACTCGGTCATATCCATAGTCATATCGTTAAATACAATTCATTGAACTAGTTCTTTCAAACCGATCAACTGTTCTTTTTTATTATCCTTCTTTTTTTGTCATGAGTTGTGTCTGAACAGTGAATGGAAATTATTATAATTTTGGTATTCTCAGAAAAATTGTCACAGCAAAACCTTGACAAAATTGTCATATAATAAAAAGCACATAACAGACAAATATTTTTAATTGTCAACAATTTAAAATATAAAAATTTTATTTTCTTTTGAAGAATTTCAAAATTTTTCTTCACAGAAATAAAATATGAAATACCTCATTCATATTTTGAGATATTATTTTAAGATGCATCGAACCTTTTACCAATTCTGACATTCCTGCAAATTCCTCCAAAAGATTACATATTAACATGGGATTTTTGGGGCTAAAGTTGTTAGGGATAAGCTCAGGGTGCTTGATGCTTAAATTTAAAGAAAAATCCAAGTGCTTAGAACTAGTTCTCTCTTGTTCTGCGGTTCCTGGAAATTTTTTAAGTTTTCATATCATTTAAGATTTCATAATATTATCGAAAAAATCGTAATTTTTCACAAATTACAATTTTTTGATAATTTTATTTTATTTTTGGCAGAAAAAGCTTTCACCATTGTATGGTGAAATTTTTAAAACTTTTGCTTGGTAAAAAAAACTAGAATACCATAACAAATTTTTGAAAAATTCCAATGACGGACAATACAATAGAATCAATAAAGTTGTTCTTATTTTATCCCCATTGCTTTCATTTTTAAAGATCAAAATAATGATTAAATTGTCCCCGAAGAACTGGAAGCTGGTCCAGAAAATTGTAGAAATTTTTAGTGTAGCTTTTGTTTTTTAATTTTGCTACCCGTTCTAAGTAGGCGTGGCTTTTAATGAAAAACCAGCGATATCGACCTTTTATCAAATTATATAAAAATTTTCTTAAAAAGTGCCAAAATTCTATGAAGAGTGCCATGGTGCCATTGAACATTCAATAGTGCCACAAATGGCACTTTTGTGCCACTTTTACCAACAGTGCTATGTATGTCGTTCGTTTGACAATTTATTGGCGCACTACATGTTTACATTAATTTTATTGTGCGTAGATAAATACACCGAAAAAATTTCTCAGTTACTGGCTACTAAAATTTCAACTGAGTCTCAGGTGAAATACCCCTGACTAAGATTCAGTTAATAAAATTAATTGTATATAACTAAGTCGATAGTTGAAAATAGTTTTAAGGAATTTAACTGCAAAGTCAATAACTAAGAACCAGTTTTTAGTTAAAATTTTAGGGTCTTTTTACATAGTAATTATTAACTGAGAATATGTGTTATTTTCTATTATATTGATAATATCAAATATAACTTCATAATTTATTTTATTTTTATATTATTGTAATAAGAATAAAATTGCATTAGAAATAAGAATAAAATTGCATTACAGAAAATTTTGATTATTGTAGTTTTGATCTTAATTTTACACCCCATTTGATAAGCTTTTCCTTAAAACTTTCACAAAGACTTTTAATACGTCATCAAAAAATTAAAGTTCTGCATGAGATTTCTTCTCCTATAAAGAAAAAATTAAGTTATTTTTCTTGAAAAATAAAACATGGATCAAACTTTATACTTATCTTTTTATATTTTATCTGCATTTTATTTAAAACAAATTATATTACCCGTTCCACGGGCTCTCCAATTTTCATTATTTAAATTATTAAATTAAATTAATTTGTAAATTCTATTAAATTCTGTTTGTTTTTTTATTATTGTGGTTGAAAAATATGTGACAATATCAAAATCAATTTACAGGGTAAGAGAAACAAATTTATTTAAATGGAAAATTAGTTGATAATTCTTATTTTTAGTTAATTTAAAAATTTTTGGTTTTAACTGAGAAATTCTTTAACTAAGCAACTGAGAAATTTTATCGGTGTAGTATCAGAAAATTAGAATTTTAATAAAAAATTTAAATTATTAAGAAAAGCATTTAATTTTTTAAAAAAAATTATTAAGAAAGAATGCAAATTTTCTATGACTAAAAAAAGAACAATATGAACGATTGAACGAAAAGAACGAATAATGGTGAACGATGTCATATCGTTCAATGAACTGAACCGTCCAAATGAACTAGTTCGTTTATGAACGACACAACTCTAGTAATTACTTATTCTACCTTTATGAGTAACTACTTATCTTCTCACTATGAGTAACCATGCTGGTTACCTATGATTTTAAATTTTTTTGTAAGCGAGATGGTAATGGCCACCCAGGAATTTTGGGACTTAACGAACAAAAGCATTTAAGTAAATAGCCTGGTAACTAGTGAAATAAACAAATTTGTTCAAAAAAGTGTTGCAAATTACAAGTATTTCTTTTTGTAAATGCATAAAAAATGCATTAACAAGTAGAATTTATTTTGTTGCAAATTTATTCAGAAATATATTTTGTTAATATTACTCCCTAAATATGTATTTACATTAACTTCCTAACCCTAGTAATAATTACAACAAGTAATTACATTTACCTATAAATGATCAACGTACATAGTAATATTTAAATTTGTACCATGTAAATACCACTTAAATACTGAATAGTTATGTCAAACAACCCCATGAGTTAGGAAATCATCTTGTTCTTCCCATTCAAATATTCACTTTGTTAAGTGTGTGTACACAAAGACTATAAAAGATTGAAATCATTAACTGAAATAGTGACATAAATTCGTAACACTAATAAAAACCAATTAACAATTTTTTTATAATTTTGCTTTCACACAATTAAACATAAATGCAAAAAAAAGTCGGTAAAAATGTTTGCTAAAGCTACTAAAAATTATTTAAAAACGAGTAAAAAGGTTAAAGTCGGGCATGCCGACTATACAATACCCTACACCACTCTGGTGTATTGTTTGGATCCGAAATTCGAATGGGTTAAAATGTGAGTCAGCGCACCAAATTTCATTAAAATATCTTAATATTTGCGACCTGCAGTTTGTAACCAAGCCAATTTTGGGGGGACCCTTATATGGGCACTAGTTCTAAACATGGACCGATGTCCACCAAAATCAATAGGCTTCGTCCTTGGGCCAACATAGGTCTATGTACCAAATTTCATCAAAATATCTTAATATTTGCGACCTGCAGCGTATAAACAGTATAATTTTGGTAGGACCCTTATATGGGCACTAGGACTAAACATGGACCGATGTTCACCAAAATCAATAGGCTGCGTTATTGGGCCAATATAGGTCTGTGCACCAAATTTCGTCAAAATATCTTAATATTTACGACCTGCAGCGTATAAACAGTATAATTTTGGTAGGACCCTTATATGGGCACTAGGTCTAACCATGGACCTAGTCTAGGTATTCCAGAAATTCAGATTTTGTTTACTGACCACCATTGGTGAATCACATTTTCATGGAGCAACTCCACAAAAAACTGATAGGATATAAGTGTGATACACCAAAATGTTCGTATGAATAAGGCCTATTTGTGTCCATAATTAGAAATGCGGCGACTGGTCTAGGTATTCCAGAAATTCAGATTTTGTTTACTGACCACCGGTGATGAATCACATTTTCACGGAGCAACTCCACAAAAAACTGATAGGATATAAGTGTGATACACCAAAATGTTCGTATGAATAAGGCCTATTTGTGTCCATAATTAGAAATGCGGCGACTAGTCTAGGTATTCCAGAAATTCAGATTTTGTTTACTGACCACCGGTGATGAATCACATTTTCATGGAGCAACTCCACAAAAAACTGATAGGATATAAGTGTGATACACCAAAATGTTCGTATGAATAAGGCCTATTTGTGTCCATAATTAGAAATGCGGCGACTGGTCTAGGTATTCCAGAAATTCAGATTTTGTTTACTGACCACCGGTGATGAATCACATTTTCATGGAGCAACTCCACAAAAAACTGATAGGATATAAGTGTGATACACCAAAATGTTCGTATGAATAAGGCCTATTTGTGTCCATAATTAGAAATGCGGCGACTAGTCTAGGTATTCCAGAAATTCAGATTTTGTTTACTGACCACCGGTGATGAATCACATTTTCATGGAGCAACTCCACAAAAAACTGATAGGATATAAGTGTGATACACCAAAATGTTCGTATGAATAAGGCCTATTTGTGTCCATAATTAGAAATGCGGCGACTAATCCAGGTATTCCAAAAATTCAGATTTTGTTTACTGACCACCATTGGTGAATCACATTTTCATGGAGCAACTCCACAAAAAACTGATAGGATATAAGTGTGATACACCAAAATGTTCGTATGAATAAGGCCTATTTGTGCCCATAATTAGAAATGCGGCGACTAGTCTAGGTATTCCAGAAATTCAGATTTTGTTTACTGACCACCGGTGATGAATCACATTTGCATGGAGCAACTCCACAACAAACTGATAGGATATAAGTGTGATACACCAAAATGTTCGTATGAATAAGGCCTATTTGTGTCCATAATTAGAAATGCGGCGACTAGTCTAGGTATTCCAGAAATTCAGATTTTGTTTACTGACCACCATTGGTGAATCACATTTTCATGGAGCAACTCCACAAAAAACTGATAGGATATAAGTGTGATACACCAAAATGTTCGTGTGGATAAGGCCTATTTGTGTCCATAATTAGAAATGCGGCGACTAGTCTAGGTATTCCAGAAATTCAGATTTTGTTTACTGACCACCGGTGATGAATCACATTTTCATGGAGCAACTCCACAAAAAACTGATAGGATATAAGTGTGATACACCAAAATGTTCGTATGAATAAGGCCTATTTGTGTCCATAATTAGAAATGCGGCGACTAATCTAGGTATTCCAGAAATTCAGATTTTGTTTACTGACCACCATTGGTGAATCACATTTTCATGGAGCAACTCCACAAAAAACTGATAGGATATAAGTGTGATACACCAAAATGTTCGTGTGGATAAAATCTATTAGTGTCCGTATTAGAAATGCGGCGACTTCTCTAGGTATTCCAGAAATTCAGATTTTGTTTACTGACCACCGGTGATGAATCACATTTTCATGGAGCAACTCCACAAAAAACTGATAGGATATAAGTGTGATACACTAAAACGTTCGTATGAATAAGGCCTATTAGTGTCCATAATTAGAAATGCGGCGACTAGTCTAGGTATTCCAGAAATTCAGATTTTGTTTACTGACCACCGGTGATGAATCACATTTTCATGGAGCAACTCCACAAAAAACTGATAGGATATAAGTGTGATACACCAAAATGTTCGTATGAATAAGGCCTATTTGTGTCCATAATTAGAAATGCGGCGACTAGTCTAGGTATTCCAGAAATTCAGATTTTGTTTACTGACCACCGGTGATGAATCACATTTTCATGGAGCAACTCCACTAAAAACTGATAGGATATAAGTGTGATACACCAAAATGTTCGTATGAATAAGGCCTATTTGCGTCCATAATTAGAAATGCGGCGACTAGTCTAGGTATTCCAGAAATTCAGATTTTGTTTACTGACCACCGGTGATGAATCACATTTTCATGGAGCAACTCCACTAAAAACTGATAGGATATAAGTGTGATACACCAAAATGTTCGTATGAATAAGGCCTATTTGCGTCCATAATTATAAATGCGGCGACTAGTCTAGGTATTCCAGAAATTCAGATTTTGTTTACTGACCACCGGTGATGAATCACATTTTCATGGAGCAACTCCGCAAAAAACTGATAGGATATAAGTGTGATACACCAAAACGTTCGTATGAATAAGGCCTATTAGTGTCCATAATTAGAAATGCGGCGACTAGTCTAGGTATTCCAGAAATTCAGATTTTGTTTACTGACCACCGGTGATGAATCACATTTTCATGGAGCAACTCCACAAAAAACTGATAGGATATAAGTGTGATACACCAAAATGTTCGTATGAATAAGGCCTATTTGTGTCCATAATTAGAAATGCGGCGACTAGTCTAGGTATTCCAGAAATTCAGATTTTGTTTACTGACCACCGGTGATGAATCACATTTTCATGGAGCAGCTCCACTAAAAACTGATAGGATATAAGTGTGATACACCAAAATGTTCGTATGAATAAGGCCTATTTGCGTCCATAATTAGAAATGCGGCGACTAGTCTAGGTATTCCAGAAATTCAGATTTTGTTTACTGACCACCGGTGATGAATCACATTTTCATGGAGCAACTCCACTAAAAACTGATAGGATATAAGTGTGATACACCAAAATGTTCGTATGAATAAGGCCTATTTGTGTCCATAATTAGAAATGCGGCGACTAGTCTAGGTATTCCAGAAATTCAGATTTTGTTTACTGACCACCGGTGATGAATCACATTTTCATGGAGCAACTCCACAAAAAACTGATAGGATATAAGTGTGATACACCAAAATGTTCGTGTGGATAAAATCTATTAGTGTCCGTATTAGAAATGCGGCGACTTCTCTAGGTATTGCAGAAATTCAGATTTTGTTTACTGACCACCGGTGATGAATCACATTTTCATGGAGCAACTCCACAAAAAACTGATAGGATATAAGTGTGATACACCAAAATGTTCGTATGAATAAGGCCTATTTGCGTCCATAATTAGAAATGCGGCGACTAGTCTAGGTATTCCAGAAATTCAGATTTTGTTTACTGACCACCATTGGTGAATCACATTTTCATGGAACAACTCCACAAAAAACTGATAGGATATAAGTGTGATACACCAAAATGTTCGTGTGGATAAAATCTATTAGTGTCCGTATTAGAAATGCGGCGACTTCACTAGGTATTCCAGAAATTCAGATTTTGTTTACTGACCACCGGTGATGAATCACATTTTCATGGAGCAACTCCACAAAAAACTGATAGGATATAAGTGTGATACACCAAAATGTTCGTATGAATAAGGCCTATTTGTGTCCATAATTAGAAATGCGGCGACTAGTCTAGGTATTCCAGAAATTCAGATTTTGTTTACTGACCACCGGTGATGAATCACATTTTCATGGAGCAACTCCACAAAAAACTGATAGGATATAAGTGTGATACACCAAAATGTTCGTGTGGATAAAATCTATTAGTGTCCGTATTAGAAATGCGGCGACTTCTCTAGGTATTGCAGAAATTCAGATTTTGTTTACTGACCACCGGTGATGAATCACATTTTCATGGAGCAACTCCACAAAAAACTGATAGGATATAAGTGTGATACACCAAAATGTTCGTATGAATAAGGCCTATTTGCGTCCATAATTAGAAATGCGGCGACTAGTCTAGGTATTCCAGAAATTCAGATTTTGTTTACTGACCACCGGTGATGAATCACATTTTCATGGAGCAACTCCACTAAAAACTGATAGGATATAAGTGTGATACACCAAAATGTTCGTATGAATAAGGCCTATTTGTGTCCATAATTAGAAATGCGGCGACTAGTCTAGGTATTCCAGAAATTCAGATTTTGTTTACTGACCACCGGTGATGAATCACATTTTCATGGAGCAACTCCACAAAAAACTGATAGGATATAAGTGTGATACACCAAAATGTTCGTGTGGATAAAATCTATTAGTGTCCGTATTAGAAATGCGGCGACTTCTCTAGGTATTGCAGAAATTCAGATTTTGTTTACTGACCACCGGTGATGAATCACATTTTCATGGAGCAACTCCACAAAAAACTGATAGGATATAAGTGTGATACACCAAAATGTTCGTATGAATAAGGCCTATTTGCGTCCATAATTAGAAATGCGGCGACTAGTCTAGGTATTCCAGAAATTCAGATTTTGTTTACTGACCACCATTGGTGAATCACATTTTCATGGAACAACTCCACAAAAAACTGATAGGATATAAGTGTGATACACCAAAATGTTCGTGTGGATAAAATCTATTAGTGTCCGTATTAGAAATGCGGCGACTTCTTTAGGTATTGCAGAAATTCAGATTTTGTTTACTGACCACCGGTGATGAATCACATTTTCATGGAGCAACTCCACAAAAAACTGATAGGATATAAGTGTGATACACCAAAATGTTCGTATGAATAAGGCCTATTTGCGTCCATAATTAGAAATGCGGCGACTAGTCTAGGTATTCCAGAAATTCAGATTTTGTTTACTGACCACCATTGGTGAATCACATTTTCATGGAACAACTCCACAAAAAACTGATAGGATATAAGTGTGATACACCAAAATGTTCGTGTGGATAAAATCTATTAGTGTCCGTATTAGAAATGCGGCGACTTCTCTAGGTATTCCAGAAATTCAGATTTTGTTTACTGACCACCGGTGATGAATCACATTTTCATGGAGCAACTCCACAAAAAACTGATAGGATATAAGTGTGATACACCAAAATGTTCGTATGAATAAGGCCTATTTGTGTCCATAATTAGAAATGCGGCGACTAATCTAGGTATTCCAGAAATTCAGATTTTGTTTACTGACCACCATTGGTGAATCACATTTTCATGGAGCAACTCCACTAAAAACTGATAGGATATAAGTGTGATACACCAAAATGTTCGTATGAATAAGGCCTATTTGCGTCCATAATTAGAAATGCGGCGACTAGTCTAGGTATTCCAGAAATTCAGATTTTGTTTACTGACCACCGGTGATGAATCACATTTTCATGGAGCAACTCCACTAAAAACTGATAGGATATAAGTGTGATACACCAAAATGTTCGTATGAATAAGGCCTATTTGCGTCCATAATTATAAATGCGGCGACTAGTCTAGGTATTCCAGAAATTCAGATTTTGTTTACTGACCACCGGTGATGAATCACATTTTCATGGAGCAACTCCGCAAAAAACTGATAGGATATAAGTGTGATACACCAAAACGTTCGTATGAATAAGGCCTATTAGTGTCCATAATTAGAAATGCGGCGACTAGTCTAGGTATTCCAGAAATTCAGATTTTGTTTACTGACCACCGGTGATGAATCACATTTTCATGGAGCAACTCCACAAAAAACTGATAGGATATAAGTGTGATACACCAAAATGTTCGTATGAATAAGGCCTATTTGTGTCCATAATTAGAAATGCGGCGACTAGTCTAGGTATTCCAGAAATTCAGATTTTGTTTACTGACCACCGGTGATGAATCACATTTTCATGGAGCAACTCCACTAAAAACTGATAGGATATAAGTGTGATACACCAAAATGTTCGTATGAATAAGGCCTATTTGCGTCCATAATTAGAAATGCGGCGACTAGTCTAGGTATTCCAGAAATTCAGATTTTGTTTACTGACCACCGGTGATGAATCACATTTTCATGGAGCAACTCCACTAAAAACTGATAGGATATAAGTGTGATACACCAAAATGTTCGTATGAATAAGGCCTATTTGTGTCCATAATTAGAAATGCGGCGACTAGTCTAGGTATTCCAGAAATTCAGATTTTGTTTACTGACCACCGGTGATGAATCACATTTTCATGGAGCAACTCCACAAAAAACTGATAGGATATAAGTGTGATACACCAAAATGTTCGTGTGGATAAAATCTATTAGTGTCCGTATTAGAAATGCGGCGACTTCTCTAGGTATTGCAGAAATTCAGATTTTGTTTACTGACCACCGGTGATGAATCACATTTTCATGGAGCAACTCCACAAAAAACTGATAGGATATAAGTGTGATACACCAAAATGTTCGTATGAATAAGGCCTATTTGCGTCCATAATTAGAAATGCGGCGACTAGTCTAGGTATTCCAGAAATTCAGATTTTGTTTACTGACCACCATTGGTGAATCACATTTTCATGGAACAACTCCACAAAAA
Organism: Leucophora obtusa; assembly: GCA_949987735.1. Taxonomy (NCBI): domain Eukaryota; kingdom Metazoa; phylum Arthropoda; class Insecta; order Diptera; family Anthomyiidae; genus Leucophora; species Leucophora obtusa. The sequence continues at coordinate 173,864,526 of OX465298.1, forward strand.
ACTGATAGGATATAAGTGTGATACACCAAAATGTTCGTGTGGATAAAAGCTATTAGTGTCCGTATTAGAAATGCGGCGACTTCACTAGGTATTCCAGAAATTCAGATTTTGTTTACTGACCACCGGTGATGAATCACATTTTCATGGAGCAACTCCACAAAAAACTGATAGGATATAAGTGTGATACACCAAAATGTTCGTATGAATAAGGCCTATTTGTGTCCATAATTAGAAATGCGGCGACTAGTCTAGGTATTCCAGAAATTCAGATTTTGTTTACTGACCACCGGTGATGAATCACATTTTCATGGAGCAACTCCACAAAAAACTGATAGGATATAAGTGTGATACACCAAAATGTTCGTGTGGATAAAATCTATTAGTGTCCGTATTAGAAATGCGGCGACTTCTCTAGGTATTGCAGAAATTCAGATTTTGTTTACTGACCACCGGTGATGAATCACATTTTCATGGAGCAACTCCACAAAAAACTGATAGGATATAAGTGTGATACACCAAAATGTTCGTATGAATAAGGCCTATTTGCGTCCATAATTAGAAATGCGGCGACTAGTCTAGGTATTCCAGAAATTCAGATTTTGTTTACTGACCACCGGTGATGAATCACATTTTCATGGAGCAACTCCACTAAAAACTGATAGGATATAAGTGTGATACACCAAAATGTTCGTATGAATAAGGCCTATTTGTGTCCATAATTAGAAATGCGGCGACTAGTCTAGGTATTCCAGAAATTCAGATTTTGTTTACTGACCACCGGTGATGAATCACATTTTCATGGAGCAACTCCACAAAAAACTGATAGGATATAAGTGTGATACACCAACATGTTCGTGTGGATAAAATCTATTAGTGTCCGTATTAGAAATGCGGCGACTTCTCTAGGTATTGCAGAAATTCAGATTTTGTTTACTGACCACCGGTGATGAATCACATTTTCATGGAGCAACTCCACAAAAAACTGATAGGATATAAGTGTGATACACCAAAATGTTCGTATGAATAAGGCCTATTTGCGTCCATAATTAGAAATGCGGCGACTAGTCTAGGTATTCCAGAAATTCAGATTTTGTTTACTGACCACCATTGGTGAATCACATTTTCATGGAACAACTCCACAAAAAACTGATAGGATATAAGTGTGATACACCAAAATGTTCGTGTGGATAAAATCTATTAGTGTCCGTATTAGAAATGCGGCGACTTCTTTAGGTATTGCAGAAATTCAGATTTTGTTTACTGACCACCGGTGATGAATCACATTTTCATGGAGCAACTCCACAAAAAACTGATAGGATATAAGTGTGATACACCAAAATGTTCGTATGAATAAGGCCTATTTGCGTCCATAATTAGAAATGCGGCGACTAGTCTAGGTATTCCAGAAATTCAGATTTTGTTTACTGACCACCATTGGTGAATCACATTTTCATGGAACAACTCCACAAAAAACTGATAGGATATAAGTGTGATACACCAAAATGTTCGTGTGGATAAAATCTATTAGTGTCCGTATTAGAAATGCGGCGACTTCTCTAGGTATTCCAGAAATTCAGATTTTGTTTACTGACCACCGGTGATGAATCACATTTTCATGGAGCAACTCCACAAAAAACTGATAGGATATAAGTGTGATACACCAAAATGTTCGTATGAATAAGGCCTATTTGCGTCCATAATTAGAAATGCGGCGACTAATCTAGGTATTCCAGAAATTCAGATTTTGTTTACTGACCACCATTGGTGAATCACATTTTCATGGAGCAACTCCACTAAAAACTGATAGGATATAAGTGTGATACACCAAAATGTTCGTATGAATAAGGCCTATTTGCGTCCATAATTAGAAATGCGGCGACTAGTCTAGGTATTCCAGAAATTCAGATTTTGTTTACTGACCACCGGTGATGAATCACATTTTCATGGAGCAACTCCACTAAAAACTGATAGGATATAAGTGTGATACACCAAAATGTTCGTATGAATAAGGCCTATTTGCGTCCATAATTATAAATGCGGCGACTAGTCTAGGTATTCCAGAAATTCAGATTTTGTTTACTGACCACCGGTGATGAATCACATTTTCATGGAGCAACTCCGCAAAAAACTGATAGGATATAAGTGTGATACACCAAAACGTTCGTATGAATAAGGCCTATTAGTGTCCATAATTAGAAATGCGGCGACTAGTCTAGGTATTCCAGAAATTCAGATTTTGTTTACTGACCACCGGTGATGAATCACATTTTCATGGAGCAACTCCACAAAAAACTGATAGGATATAAGTGTGATACACCAAAATGTTCGTATGAATAAGGCCTATTTGTGTCCATAATTAGAAATGCGGCGACTAGTCTAGGTATTCCAGAAATTCAGATTTTGTTTACTGACCACCGGTGATGAATCACATTTTCATGGAGCAACTCCACTAAAAACTGATAGGATATAAGTGTGATACACCAAAATGTTCGTATGAATAAGGCCTATTTGCGTCCATAATTAGAAATGCGGCGACTAGTCTAGGTATTCCAGAAATTCAGATTTTGTTTACTGACCACCGGTGATGAATCACATTTTCATGGAGCAACTCCACTAAAAACTGATAGGATATAAGTGTGATACACCAAAATGTTCGTATGAATAAGGCCTATTTGTGTCCATAATTAGAAATGCGGCGACTAGTCTAGGTATTCCAGAAATTCAGACTTTGTTTACTGACCACCGGTGATGAATCACATTTTCATGGAGCAACTCCACAAAAAACTGATAGGATATAAGTGTGATACACCAAAATGTTCGTGTGGATAAAATCTATTAGTGTCCGTATTAGAAATGCGGCGACTTCTCTAGGTATTGCAGAAATTCAGATTTTGTTTACTGACCACCGGTGATGAATCACATTTTCATGGAGCAACTCCACAAAAAACTGATAGGATATAAGTGTGATACACCAAAATGTTCGTATGAATAAGGCCTATTTGCGTCCATAATTAGAAATGCGGCGACTAGTCTAGGTATTCCAGAAATTCAGATTTTGTTTACTGACCACCATTGGTGAATCACATTTTCATGGAACAACTCCACAAAAAACTGATAGGATATAAGTGTGATACACCAAAATGTTCGTGTGGATAAAATCTATTAGTGTCCGTATTAGAAATGCGGCGACTTCTCTAGGTATTCCAGAAATTCAGATTTTGTTTACTGACCACCGGTGATGAATCACATTTTCATGGAGCAACTCCACAAAAAACTGATAGGATATAAGTGTGATACACCAAAATGTTCGTATGAATAAGGCCTATTTGTGTCCATAATTAGAAATGCGGCGACTAATCTAGGTATTCCAGAAATTCAGATTTTGTTTACTGACCACCATTGGTGAATCACATTTTCATGGAGCAACTCCACAAAAAACTGATAGGATATAAGCGTGATACACCAAAATGTTCGTGTGGATAAAATCTATTAGTGTCCGTATTAGAAATGCGGCGACTTCTCTAGGTATTGCAGAAATTCAGATTTTGTTTACTGACCACCGGTGATGAATCACATTTTCATGGAGCAACTCCACAAAAAACTGATAGGATATAAGTGTGATACACCAAAATGTTCGTATGAATAAGGCCTATTTGCGTCCATAATTAGAAATGCGGCGACTAGTCTAGGTATTCCAGAAATTCAGATTTTGTTTACTGACCACCGGTGATGAATCACATTTTCATGGAGCAACTCCACTAAAAACTGATAGGATATAAGTGTGATACACCAAAATGTTCGTATGAATAAGGCCTATTTGTGTCCATAATTAGAAATGCGGCGACTAGTCTAGGTATTCCAGAAATTCAGATTTTGTTTACTGACCACCGGTGATGAATCACATTTTCATGGAGCAACTCCACAAAAAACTGATAGGATATAAGTGTGATACACCAAAATGTTCGTATGAATAAGGCCTATTTGTGTCCATAATTAGAAATGCGGCGACTAGTCTAGGTATTCCAGAAATTCAGATTTTGTTTACTGACCACCGGTGATGAATCACATTTTCATGGAGCAACTCCACAAAAAACTGATAGGATATAAGTGTGATACACCAAAATGTTCGTATGAATAAGGCCTATTTGCGTCCATAATTAGAAATGCGGCGACTAGTCTAGGTATTCCAGAAATTCAGATTTTGTTTACTGACCACCATTGGTGAATCACATTTTCATGGAACAACTCCACAAAAAACTGATAGGATATAAGTGTGATACACCAAAATGTTCGTGTGGATAAAATCTATTAGTGTCCGTATTAGAAATGCGGCGACTTCTCTAGGTATTCCAGAAATTCAGATTTTGTTTACTGACCACCGGTGATGAATCACATTTTCATGGAGCAACTCCACAAAAAACTGATAGGATATAAGTGTGATACACCAAAATGTTCGTATGAATAAGGCCTATTTGTGTCCATAATTAGAAATGCGGCGACTAATCTAGGTATTCCAGAAATTCAGATTTTGTTTACTGACCACCATTGGTGAATCACATTTTCATGGAGCAACTCCACAAAAAACTGATAGGATATAAGCGTGATACACCAAAATGTTCGTGTGGATAAAATCTATTAGTGTCCGTATTAGAAATGCGGCGACTTCTCTAGGTATTGCAGAAATTCAGATTTTGTTTACTGACCACCGGTGATGAATCACATTTTCATGGAGCAACTCCACAAAAAACTGATAGGATATAAGTGTGATACACCAAAATGTTCGTATGAATAAGGCCTATTTGCGTCCATAATTAGAAATGCGGCGACTAGTCTAGGTATTCCAGAAATTCAGATTTTGTTTACTGACCACCGGTGATGAATCACATTTTCATGGAGCAACTCCACTAAAAACTGATAGGATATAAGTGTGATACACCAAAATGTTCGTATGAATAAGGCCTATTTGTGTCCATAATTAGAAATGCGGCGACTAGTCTAGGTATTCCAGAAATTCAGATTTTGTTTACTGACCACCGGTGATGAATCACATTTTCATGGAGCAACTCCACAAAAAACTGATAGGATATAAGTGTGATACACCAAAATGTTCGTGTGGATAAAATCTATTAGTGTCCGTATTAGAAATGCGGCGACTTCTCTAGGTATTGCAGAAATTCAGATTTTGTTTACTGACCACCGGTGATGAATCACATTTTCATGGAGCAACTCCACAAAAAACTGATAGGATATAAGTGTGATACACCAAAATGTTCGTATGAATAAGGCCTATTTGCGTCCATAATTAGAAATGCGGCGACTAGTCTAGGTATTCCAGAAATTCAGATTTTGTTTACTGACCACCATTGGTGAATCACATTTTCATGGAACAACTCCACAAAAAACTGATAGGATATAAGTGTGATACACCAAAATGTTCGTGTGGATAAAATCTATTAGTGTCCGTATTAGAAATGCGGCGACTTCTTTAGGTATTGCAGAAATTCAGATTTTGTTTACTGACCACCGGTGATGAATCACATTTTCATGGAGCAACTCCACAAAAAACTGATAGGATATAAGTGTGATACACCAAAATGTTCGTATGAATAAGGCCTATTTGCGTCCATAATTAGAAATGCGGCGACTAGTCTAGGTATTCCAGAAATTCAGATTTTGTTTACTGACCACCATTGGTGAATCACATTTTCATGGAACAACTCCACAAAAAACTGATAGGATATAAGTGTGATACACCAAAATGTTCGTGTGGATAAAATCTATTAGTGTCCGTATTAGAAATGCGGCGACTTCTCTAGGTATTCCAGAAATTCAGATTTTGTTTACTGACCACCGGTGATGAATCACATTTTCATGGAGCAACTCCACAAAAAACTGATAGGATATAAGTGTGATACACCAAAATGTTCGTATGAATAAGGCCTATTTGTGTCCATAATTAGAAATGCGGCGACTAATCTAGGTATTCCAGAAATTCAGATTTTGTTTACTGACCACCATTGGTGAATCACATTTTCATGGAGCAACTCCACTAAAAACTGATAGGATATAAGTGTGATACACCAAAATGTTCGTATGAATAAGGCCTATTTGCGTCCATAATTAGAAATGCGGCGACTAGTCTAGGTATTCCAGAAATTCAGATTTTGTTTACTGACCACCGGTGATGAATCACATTTTCATGGAGCAACTCCACTAAAAACTGATAGGATATAAGTGTGATACACCAAAATGTTCGTATGAATAAGGCCTATTTGCGTCCATAATTATAAATGCGGCGACTAGTCTAGGTATTCCAGAAATTCAGATTTTGTTTACTGACCACCGGTGATGAATCACATTTTCATGGAGCAACTCCGCAAAAAACTGATAGGATATAAGTGTGATACACCAAAACGTTCGTATGAATAAGGCCTATTAGTGTCCATAATTAGAAATGCGGCGACTAGTCTAGGTATTCCAGAAATTCAGATTTTGTTTACTGACCACCGGTGATGAATCACATTTTCATGGAGCAACTCCACAAAAAACTGATAGGATATAAGTGTGATACACCAAAATGTTCGTATGAATAAGGCCTATTTGTGTCCATAATTAGAAATGCGGCGACTAGTCTAGGTATTCCAGAAATTCAGATTTTGTTTACTGACCACCGGTGATGAATCACATTTTCATGGAGCAACTCCACTAAAAACTGATAGGATATAAGTGTGATACACCAAAATGTTCGTATGAATAAGGCCTATTTGCGTCCATAATTAGAAATGCGGCGACTAGTCTAGGTATTCCAGAAATTCAGATTTTGTTTACTGACCACCGGTGATGAATCACATTTTCATGGAGCAACTCCACTAAAAACTGATAGGATATAAGTGTGATACACCAAAATGTTCGTATGAATAAGGCCTATTTGTGTCCATAATTAGAAATGCGGCGACTAGTCTAGGTATTCCAGAAATTCAGATTTTGTTTACTGACCACCGGTGATGAATCACATTTTCATGGAGCAACTCCACAAAAAACTGATAGGATATAAGTGTGATACACCAAAATGTTCGTGTGGATAAAATCTATTAGTGTCCGTATTAGAAATGCGGCGACTTCTCTAGGTATTGCAGAAATTCAGATTTTGTTTACTGACCACCGGTGATGAATCACATTTTCATGGAGCAACTCCACAAAAAACTGATAGGATATAAGTGTGATACACCAAAATGTTCGTATGAATAAGGCCTATTTGCGTCCATAATTAGAAATGCGGCGACTAGTCTAGGTATTCCAGAAATTCAGATTTTGTTTACTGACCACCATTGGTGAATCACATTTTCATGGAACAACTCCACAAAAAACTGATAGGATATAAGTGTGATACACCAAAATGTTCGTGTGGATAAAAGCTATTAGTGTCCGTATTAGAAATGCGGCGACTTCACTAGGTATTCCAGAAATTCAGATTTTGTTTACTGACCACCGGTGATGAATCACATTTTCATGGAGCAACTCCACAAAAAACTGATAGGATATAAGTGTGATACACCAAAATGTTCGTATGAATAAGGCCTATTTGTGTCCATAATTAGAAATGCGGCGACTAGTCTAGGTATTCCAGAAATTCAGATTTTGTTTACTGACCACCGGTGATGAATCACATTTTCATGGAGCAACTCCACAAAAAACTGATAGGATATAAGTGTGATACACCAAAATGTTCGTGTGGATAAAATCTATTAGTGTCCGTATTAGAAATGCGGCGACTTCTCTAGGTATTGCAGAAATTCAGATTTTGTTTACTGACCACCGGTGATGAATCACATTTTCATGGAGCAACTCCACAAAAAACTGATAGGATATAAGTGTGATACACCAAAATGTTCGTATGAATAAGGCCTATTTGCGTCCATAATTAGAAATGCGGCGACTAGTCTAGGTATTCCAGAAATTCAGATTTTGTTTACTGACCACCGGTGATGAATCACATTTTCATGGAGCAACTCCACTAAAAACTGATAGGATATAAGTGTGATACACCAAAATGTTCGTATGAATAAGGCCTATTTGTGTCCATAATTAGAAATGCGGCGACTAGTCTAGGTATTCCAGAAATTCAGATTTTGTTTACTGACCACCGGTGATGAATCACATTTTCATGGAGCAACTCCACAAAAAACTGATAGGATATAAGTGTGATACACCAACATGTTCGTGTGGATAAAATCTATTAGTGTCCGTATTAGAAATGCGGCGACTTCTCTAGGTATTGCAGAAATTCAGATTTTGTTTACTGACCACCGGTGATGAATCACATTTTCATGGAGCAACTCCACAAAAAACTGATAGGATATAAGTGTGATACACCAAAATGTTCGTATGAATAAGGCCTATTTGCGTCCATAATTAGAAATGCGGCGACTAGTCTAGGTATTCCAGAAATTCAGATTTTGTTTACTGACCACCATTGGTGAATCACATTTTCATGGAACAACTCCACAAAAAACTGATAGGATATAAGTGTGATACACCAAAATGTTCGTGTGGATAAAATCTATTAGTGTCCGTATTAGAAATGCGGCGACTTCTTTAGGTATTGCAGAAATTCAGATTTTGTTTACTGACCACCGGTGATGAATCACATTTTCATGGAGCAACTCCACAAAAAACTGATAGGATATAAGTGTGATACACCAAAATGTTCGTATGAATAAGGCCTATTTGCGTCCATAATTAGAAATGCGGCGACTAGTCTAGGTATTCCAGAAATTCAGATTTTGTTTACTGACCACCATTGGTGAATCACATTTTCATGGAACAACTCCACAAAAAACTGATAGGATATAAGTGTGATACACCAAAATGTTCGTGTGGATAAAATCTATTAGTGTCCGTATTAGAAATGCGGCGACTTCTCTAGGTATTCCAGAAATTCAGATTTTGTTTACTGACCACCGGTGATGAATCACATTTTCATGGAGCAACTCCACAAAAAACTGATAGGATATAAGTGTGATACACCAAAATGTTCGTATGAATAAGGCCTATTTGTGTCCATAATTAGAAATGCGGCGACTAATCTAGGTATTCCAGAAATTCAGATTTTGTTTACTGACCACCATTGGTGAATCACATTTTCATGGAGCAACTCCACTAAAAACTGATAGGATATAAGTGTGATACACCAAAATGTTCGTATGAATAAGGCCTATTTGCGTCCATAATTAGAAATGCGGCGACTAGTCTAGGTATTCCAGAAATTCAGATTTTGTTTACTGACCACCGGTGATGAATCACATTTTCATGGAGCAACTCCACTAAAAACTGATAGGATATAAGTGTGATACACCAAAATGTTCGTATGAATAAGGCCTATTTGCGTCCATAATTATAAATGCGGCGACTAGTCTAGGTATTCCAGAAATTCAGATTTTGTTTACTGACCACCGGTGATGAATCACATTTTCATGGAGCAACTCCGCAAAAAACTGATAGGATATAAGTGTGATACACCAAAACGTTCGTATGAATAAGGCCTATTAGTGTCCATAATTAGAAATGCGGCGACTAGTCTAGGTGTTCCAGAAATTCAGATTTTGTTTACTGACCACCGGTGATGAATCACATTTTCATGGAGCAACTCCACAAAAAACTGATAGGATATAAGTGTGATACACCAAAATGTTCGTATGAATAAGGCCTATTTGTGTCCATAATTAGAAATGCGGCGACTAGTCTAGGTATTCCAGAAATTCAGATTTTGTTTACTGACCACCGGTGATGAATCACATTTTCATGGAGCAACTCCACAAAAAACTGATAGGATATAAGTGTGATACACCAAAATGTTCGTATGAATAAGGCCTATTTGTGTCCATAATTAGAAATGCGGCGACTAGTCTAGGTATTCCAGAAATTCAGACTTTGTTTACTGACCACCGGTGATGAATCACATTTTCATGGAGCAACTCCACAAAAAACTGATAGGATATAAGTGTGATACACCAAAATGTTCGTGTGGATAAAATCTATTAGTGTCCGTATTAGAAATGCGGCGACTTCTCTAGGTATTGCAGAAATTCAGATTTTGTTTACTGACCACCGGTGATGAATCACATTTTCATGGAGCAACTCCACAAAAAACTGATAGGATATAAGTGTGATACACCAAAATGTTCGTATGAATAAGGCCTATTTGCGTCCATAATTAGAAATGCGGCGACTAGTCTAGGTATTCCAGAAATTCAGATTTTGTTTACTGACCACCATTGGTGAATCACATTTTCATGGAACAACTCCACAAAAAACTGATAGGATATAAGTGTGATACACCAAAATGTTCGTGTGGATAAAATCTATTAGTGTCCGTATTAGAAATGCGGCGACTTCTCTAGGTATTCCAGAAATTCAGATTTTGTTTACTGACCACCGGTGATGAATCACATTTTCATGGAGCAACTCCACAAAAAACTGATAGGATATAAGTGTGATACACCAAAATGTTCGTATGAATAAGGCCTATTTGTGTCCATAATTAGAAATGCGGCGACTAATCTAGGTATTCCAGAAATTCAGATTTTGTTTACTGACCACCATTGGTGAATCACATTTTCATGGAGCAACTCCACAAAAAACTGATAGGATATAAGCGTGATACACCAAAATGTTCGTGTGGATAAAATCTATTAGTGTCCGTATTAGAAATGCGGCGACTTCTCTAGGTATTGCAGAAATTCAGATTTTGTTTACTGACCACCGGTGATGAATCACATTTTCATGGAGCAACTCCACAAAAAACTGATAGGATATAAGTGTGATACACCAAAATGTTCGTATGAATAAGGCCTATTTGCGTCCATAATTAGAAATGCGGCGACTAGTCTAGGTATTCCAGAAATTCAGATTTTGTTTACTGACCACCGGTGATGAATCACATTTTCATGGAGCAACTCCACTAAAAACTGATAGGATATAAGTGTGATACACCAAAATGTTCGTATGAATAAGGCCTATTTGTGTCCATAATTAGAAATGCGGCGACTAGTCTAGGTATTCCAGAAATTCAGATTTTGTTTACTGACCACCGGTGATGAATCACATTTTCATGGAGCAACTCCACAAAAAACTGATAGGATATAAGTGTGATACACCAAAATGTTCGTATGAATAAGGCCTATTTGTGTCCATAATTAGAAATGCGGCGACTAGTCTAGGTATTCCAGAAATTCAGATTTTGTTTACTGACCACCGGTGATGAATCACATTTTCATGGAGCAACTCCACAAAAAACTGATAGGATATAAGTGTGATACACCAAAATGTTCGTATGAATAAGGCCTATTTGCGTCCATAATTAGAAATGCGGCGACTAGTCTAGGTATTCCAGAAATTCAGATTTTGTTTACTGACCACCATTGGTGAATCACATTTTCATGGAACAACTCCACAAAAAACTGATAGGATATAAGTGTGATACACCAAAATGTTCGTGTGGATAAAATCTATTAGTGTCCGTATTAGAAATGCGGCGACTTCTCTAGGTATTCCAGAAATTCAGATTTTGTTTACTGACCACCGGTGATGAATCACATTTTCATGGAGCAACTCCACAAAAAACTGATAGGATATAAGTGTGATACACCAAAATGTTCGTATGAATAAGGCCTATTTGTGTCCATAATTAGAAATGCGGCGACTAATCTAGGTATTCCAGAAATTCAGATTTTGTTTACTGACCACCATTGGTGAATCACATTTTCATGGAGCAACTCCACAAAAAACTGATAGGATATAAGCGTGATACACCAAAATGTTCGTGTGGATAAAATCTATTAGTGTCCGTATTAGAAATGCGGCGACTTCTCTAGGTATTGCAGAAATTCAGATTTTGTTTACTGACCACCGGTGATGAATCACATTTTCATGGAGCAACTCCACAAAAAACTGATAGGATATAAGTGTGATACACCAAAATGTTCGTATGAATAAGGCCTATTTGCGTCCATAATTAGAAATGCGGCGACTAGTCTAGGTATTCCAGAAATTCAGATTTTGTTTACTGACCACCATTGGTGAATCACATTTTCATGGAGCAACTCCACAAAAAACTGATAGGATATAAGTGTGATACACCAAAATGTTCGTATGAATAAGGCCTATTTGTGTCCATAATTAGAAATGCGGCGACTAGTCTAGGTATTCCAGAAATTCAGATTTTGTTTACTGACCACCATTGGTGAATCACATTTTCATGGAGCAACTCCACAAAAAACTGATAGGATATAAGTGTGATACACCTAAATGTTCGTATGAATAAGGCCTATTTGCGTCCATAATTAGAAATGCGGCCACTAGTCTAGGTATTCCAGAAATTCAGATTTTGTTTACTGACCACCATTGGTGAATCACATTTTCATGGAGCAACTCCACAAAAAACTGATAGGATATAAGTGTGATACACCAAAATGTTCGTATGAATAAGGCCTATTTGTGTCCATAATTAGAAATGCGGCGACTAGTCTAGGTATTCCAGAAATTCAGATTTTGTTTACTGACCACCATTGGTGAATCACATTTTCATGGAGCAACTCCACAAAAAACTGATAGGATATAAGTGTGATACACCAAAATGTTCGTATGAATAAGGCCTATTAGCGTCCATAATTAGAAATGCGGCGACTAGTCTAGGTATTCCAGAAATTCAGATTTTGTTTACTGACCACCATTGGTGAATCACATTTTTATGGAGCAACTCCACAAAAAACTGATAGGATATAAGTGTGATACACCAAAATGTTCGTATGAATATGGCCTATTTGTGCCCATAATTAGAAATGCGGCGACTAGTCTAGGTATTCCAGAAATTCAGATTTTGTTTACTGACCACCGGTGATGAATCACATTTGCATGGAGCAACTCCACAAAAAACTGATAGGATATAAGTGTGATACACCAAAATGTTCGTCTGAATAAAGCCTATTTGTGTCCATAATTAGAAATGCGGCGACTAGTCTAGGTATTCCAGAAATTCAGATTTTGTTTACTGACCACCATTGGTGAATCACATTTTCATGGAGCAACTCCACAAAAAACTGATAGGATATAAGTGTGATACACCAAAATGTTCGTATGAATAAGGCCTATTTGTGTCCATAATTAGAAATGCGGCGACTAGTCTAGGTATTCCAGAAATTCAGATTTTGTTTACTGACCACCGGTGATGAATCACATTTTCATGGAGCAACTCCACAAAAAACTGATAGGATATAAGTGTGATACACCAAAATGTTCGTATGAATAAGGCCTATTTGTGTCCATAATTAGAAATGCGGCGACTAGTCTAGGTATTCCAGAAATTCAGATTTTGTTTACTGACCACCGGTGATGAATCACATTTTCATGGAGCAACTCCACAAAAAACTGATAGGATATAAGTGTGATACACCAAAATGTTCGTATGAATAAGGCCTATTTGCGTCCATTATTAGAAATGCGGCGACTGGTCTAGATATTCCAGAAATTCAGATTTTGTTTACTGACAACCGGTGATGAATCACATTTTCATGGAGCAACTCCACAAAAAACTGGATATAAGTGTGATACACCAAAATGTTCGTATGAATAAGGCCTATTTGTGTCCATAATTAGAAATGCGGCGACTGGTCTAGGTATTCCAGAAATTCAGATTTTGTTTACTGACCACCATTGGTGAATCACATTTTCATGGAGCAACTCCAAAAAAAACTGATAGGATATAAGTGTGATACACCAAAATGTTCGTGTGGATAAAATCTATTAGTGTCCGTATTAGAAATGCGGCGACTTCTCTAGGTATTCCAGAAATTCAGATATTGTTTACTGACCACCGGTGATGAATCACATTTTCATGGAGCAACTCCACAAAAAACTGATAGGATATAAGTGTGATACACCAAAATGTTCGTCTGAATAAGGCCTATTTGCGTCCATAATTAGAAATGCGGCGACTAGTCTAGGTATTCCAGAAATTCAGATTTTGTTTACTGACCACCGGTGATGAATCACATTTTCATGGAGCAACTCCACAAAAAACTGATAGGATATAAGTGTGACACACCAAAATGTTCGTATGAATAAGGCCTATTTGTGTCCATAATTAGAAATGCGGCGACTAGTCTAGGTATTCCAGAAATTCAGATTTTGTTTACTGACCACCATTGGTGAATCACATTTTCATGGAGCAACTCCACAAAAAACTGATAGGATATAAGTGTGATACACCAAAATGTTCGTGTGGATAAAATCTATTAGTGTCCGTATTAGAAATGCGGCGACTTCTCTAGGTATTCCAGAAATTCAGATTTTGTTTACTGACCACCGGTGATGAATCACATTTTCATGGAGCAACTCCACAAAAAACTGATAGGATATAAGTGTGATACACCAAAATGTTCGTATGAATAAGGCCTATTAGTGTCCGTAACTAGAAATGCGGCGACTAGTCTAGGTATTCCAGAAATTCAGATTTTGTTTACTGACCACCGGTGATGAATCACATTTTCATGGAGCAACTCCACAAAAAACTGATAGGATATAAGTGTGATACACCAAAATGTTCGTATGAATAAGGCCTATTTGCGTCCATAATTAGAAATGCGGCGACTAGTCTAGGTATTCCAGAAATTCAGATTTTGTTTACTGACCACCATTGGTGAATCACATTTTCATGGAGCAACTCCACAAAAAACTGATAGGATATAAGTGTGATACACCAAAATGTTCGTATGAATAAGGCCTATTTGCGTCCATAATTAGAAATGCGGCGACTAGTCTAGGTATTCCAGAAATTCATATTTTGTTTACTGACCACCGGTGATGAATCACATTTTCATGGAGCAACTCCGCAAAAAACTGATAGGATATAAGTGTGATACACCAAAATGTTCGCATGAATAAGGCCTATTAGTGTCCATAATTAGAAATGCGGCGACTAGTCTAGGTATTCCAGAAATTCAGATTTTGTTTACTGACCACCGGTGATGAATCACATTTTCATGGAGCAACTCCACAAAAAACTGATAGGATATAAGTGTGATACACCAAAATGTTCGTATGAATAAGGCCTATTTGCGTCCATAATTAGAAATGCGGCGACTAGTCTAGGTATTCCAGAAATTCAGATTTTGTTTACTGACCACCATTGGTGAATCACATTTTCATGGAGCAACTCCACAAAAAACTGATAGGATATAAGTGTGATACACCAAAATGTTCGTGTGGATAAAATCTATTAGTGTCCGTATTAGAAATGCGGCGACTGGTCTAGGTATTCCAGAAATTCAGATTTTGTTTACTGACCACCATTGGTGAATCACATTTTCATGGAACAACTCCACAAAAAACTGATAGGATATAAGTGTGATACACCAAAATGTTCGTGTGGATAAAATCTATTAGTGTCCGTATTAGAAATGCGGCGACTTCTCTAGGTATTCCAGAAATTCAGATTTTGTTTACTGACCACCGCTGATGAATCACATTTTCATGGAGCAACTCCACAAAAAACTGATAGGATATAAGTGTGATACACCAAAATGTTCGTGTGGATAAAATCTATTAGTGTCCGTATTAGAAATGCGGCGACTTCTCTAGGTATTGCAGAAATTCAGATTTTGTTTACTGACCACCGGTGATGAATCACATTTTCATGGAGCAACTCCACAAAAAACTGATAGGATATAAGTGTGATACACCAAAATGTTCGTATGAATAAGGCCTATTTGCGTCCATAATTAGAAATGCGGCGACTAGTCTAGGTATTCCAGAAATTCAGATTTTGTTTACTGACCACCATTGGTGAATCACATTTTCATGGAGCAACTCCACAAAAAACTGATAGGATATAAGTGTGATACACCAAAATGTTCGTGTGGATAAAATCTATTAGTGTCCGTATTAGAAATGCGGCGACTGGTCTAGGTATTCCAGAAATTCAGATTTTGTTTACTGACCACCATTGGTGAATCACATTTTCATGGAACAACTCCACAAAAAACTGATAGGATATAAGTGTGATACACCAAAATGTTCGTGTGGATAAAATCTATTAGTGTCCGTATTAGAAATGCGGCGACTTCTCTAGGTATTCCAGAAATTCAGATTTTGTTTACTGACCACCGCTGATGAATCACATTTTCATGGAGCAACTCCACAAAAAACTGATAGGATATAAGTGTGATACACCAAAATGTTCGTGTGGATAAAATCTATTAGTGTCCGTATTAGAAATGCGGCGACTGGTCTAGGTATTCCAGAAATTCAGATTTTGTTTACTGACCACCATTGGTGAATCACATTTTCATGGAGCAACTCCACAAAAAACTGATAGGATATAAGTGTGATACACCAAAATGTTCGTGTGGATAAAATCTATTAGTGTCCGTATTAGAAATGCGGCGACTGGTCTAGGTATTCCAGAAATTCAGATTTTTTTTACTGACCGCCGGTGATGAATCACATTTTCATGGAGCAACTCCACAAAAAACTGATAGGATATAAGTGTGATACACCAAAATGTTCGTATGAATAAGGCCTATTTGTGTCCATAATTAGAAATGCGGCGACTAGTCTAGGTATTCCAGAAATTCAGATTTTGTTTACTGACCACCATTGGTGAATCACATTTTCATGGAGCAACTCCACAAAAAACTGATAGGATATAAGTGTGATACACCAAAATGTTCGTGTGGATAAAATCTATTAGTGTCCGTATTAGAAATGCGGCGACTGGTCTAGGTATTCCAGAAATTCAGATTTTGTTTACTGACCACCATTGGTGAATCACATTTTCATGGAGCAACTCCACAAAAAACTGATAGGATATAAGTGTGATACACCAAAATGTTCGTGTGGATAAAATCTATTAGTGTCCGTATTAGAAATGCGGCGACTGGTCTAGGTATTCCAGAAATTCAGATTTTGTTTACTGACCACCGGTGATGAATCACATTTTCATGGAGCAACTCCACAAAAAACTGATAGGATATAAGTGTGACACACCAAAATGTTCGTATGAATAAGGCCTATTTGTGTCCATAATTAGAAATGCGGCGACTAGTCTAGGTATTCCAGAAATTCAGATTTTGTTTACTGACCACCATTGGTGAATCACATTTTCATGGAGCAACTCCACAAAAAACTGATAGGATATAAGTGTGATACACCAAAATGTTCGTATGAATAAGGCCTATTAGAAATTTCCAGAAATTCAGATTTTGTTTACTGACCACCATTGGTGAATCACATTTTCATGGAGCAACTCCACAAAAAACTGATAGGATATAAGTGTGATACACCAAAATGTTCGTATGAATAAGGCCTATTAGCGTCCATAATTAGAAATGCGGCGACTAGTCTAGGTATTCCAGAAATTCAGATTTTGTTTACTGACCACCATTGGTGAATCACATTTTCATGGAGCAACTCCACAAAAAACTGATAGGATATAAGTGTGATACACCAAAATGTTCGTATGAATAAGGCCTATTTGTGTCCATAATTAGAAATGCGGCGACTAGTCTAGGTATTCCAGAAATTCAGATTTTGTTTACTGACCACCGGTGATGAATCACATTTTTATGGAGCAACTCCACAAAAAACTGATAGGATATAAGTGTGATACACCAAAATGTTCGTCTGAATAAGGCCTATTTGTGTCCATAATTAGAAATGCGGCGACTAGTCTAGGTATTCCAGAAATTCAGATTTTGTTTACTGACCACCATTGGTGAATCACATTTTCATGGAGCAACTCCACAAAAAACTGATAGGATATAAGTGTGATACACCAAAATGTTCGTATGAATAAGGCCTATTAGAAATTTCCAGAAATTCAGATTTTGTTTACTGACCACCATTGGTGAATCACATTTTCATGGAGCAACTCCACAAAAAACTGATAGGATATAAGTGTGATACACCAAAATGTTCGTATGAATAAGGCCTATTAGCGTCCATAATTAGAAATGCGGCGACTAGTCTAGGTATTCCAGAAATTCAGATTTTGTTTACTGACCACCATTGGTGAATCACATTTTCATGGAGCAACTCCACAAAAAACTGATAGGATATAAGTGTGATACACCAAAATGTTCGTATGAATAAGGCCTATTTGTGTCCATAATTAGAAATGCGGCGACTAGTCTAGGTATTCCAGAAATTCAGATTTTGTTTACTGACCACCGGTGATGAATCACATTTTTATGGAGCAACTCCACAAAAAACTGATAGGATATAAGTGTGATACACCAAAATGTTCGTCTGAATAAGGCCTATTTGTGTCCATAATTAGAAATGCGGCGACTAGTCTAGGTATTCCAGAAATTCAGATTTTGTTTACTGACCACCATTGGTGAATCACATTTTCATGGAGCAACTCCACAAAAAACTGATAGGATATAAGTGTGATACACCAAAATGTTCGTATGAATAAGGCCTATTTCTGTCCATAATTAGAAATGCGGCGACTAGTCTAGGTATTCCAGAAATTCAGATTTTGTTTACTGACCACCGGTGATGAATCACATTTTCATGGAGCAACTCCACAAAAAACTGATAGGATATAAGTGTGGCACACCAAAATGTTCGTATGAATAAGGCCTATTTGTGTCCATAATTAGAAATGCGGCGACTAGTCTAGGTATTCCAGAAATTCAGATTTTGTTTACTGACCACCATTGGTGAATCACATTTTCATGGTGTGATACACCAAAATGTTCGTATGAATAAGGCCTATTTGTGTCCATAATTAGAAATGCGGCGACTAGTCTAGGTATTCCAGAAATTCAGATTTTGTTTACTGACCACCGCTGATGAATCACATTTTCATGGAGCAACTCCACAAAAAACTGATAGGATATAAGTGTGATACACCAAAATATTCGTATGAATAAGGCCTATTTGTGTCCATAATTAGAAATGCGGCGACTGGTCTAGGTATTCCAGAAATTCAGATTTTGTTTACTGACCACCGGTGATGAATCACATTTTCATGGAGCAACTCCACAAAAAACTGATAGGATATAAGTGTGATACACCAAAATGTTCCTATGAATAAGGCCTATTTGTGTCCATAATTAGGTATGCGGCGACTAGTCTAGGTATTCCAGAAATTGAGATTTTGTTTACTGACCACCATTGGTGAATCACATTTTCATGGAGCAACTCCACAAAAAACTGATAGGATATAAGTGTGATACACCAAAATGTTCGTATGAATAAGGCCTATTTGTGTCCATAATTAGAAATGCGGCGACTGGTCTAGGTATTCCAGAAATTCAGATTTTGTTTACTGACCACCGGTGATGAATCACATTTTCATGGAGCAACTCCACAAAAAACTGATAGGATATAAGTGTGATACACCAAAATGTTCCTATGAATAAGGCCTATTTGTGTCCATAATTAGGTATGCGGCGACTAGTCTAGGTATTCCAGAAATTGAGATTTTGTTTACTGACCACCATTGGTGAATCACATTTTCATGGAGCAACTCCACAAAAAACTGATAGGATATAAGTGTGACACACCAAAATGTTCGTATGAATAAGGCCTATTTGTATCCATAATTAGAAATGCGGCGACTAGTCTAGGTATTCCAGAAATTCAGATTTTGTTTACTGACCACCATTGGTGAATCACATTTTCATGGAGAAACTCCACAAAAAACTGATAGGATATAAGTGTGATACACCAAAATGTTCGTATGAATAAGGCCTATTTGTGTCCATAATTAGAAATGCGGCGACTAGTCTAGGTATTCCAGAAATTCAGATTTTTTTTACTGACCACCGGTGATGAATCACATTTTCATGGAGCAACTCCACAAAAAACTGATAGGATATAAGTGTGACACACCAAAATGTTCGTATGAATAAGGCCTATTTGTGTCCATAATTAGAAATGCGGCGACTAGTCTAGGTATTCCAGAAATTCAGATTTTGTTTACTGACCACCATTGGTGAATCACATTTTCATGGAGCAACTCCACAAAAAACTGATAGGATATAAGTGTGACACACCAAAATGTTCGTATGAATAAGGCCTATTTGTGTCCATAATTAGAAATGTGGCGACTAGTCTAGGTATTCCAGAAATTCAGATTTTTTTTACTGACCACCGGTGATGAATCACATTTTCATGGAGCAACTCCACAAAAAACTGATAGGATATAAGTGTGATACACCAAAATGTTCGTATGAATAAGGCCTATTTGCGTCCATAATTAGAAATGCGGCGACTAGTCTAAGTATTCCAGAAATTCAGATTTTGTTTACTGACCACCGGTGATGAATCACATTTTCATGGAGCAACTCCACAAAAAACTGATAGGATATAAGTGTGATACACCCAAATGTTCGTATGAATAAGGCCTATTTGCGTCCATAATTAGAAATGCGGCGACTAGTCTAAGTATTCCAGAAATTCAGATTTTGTTTACTGACCACCGGTGATGAATCACATTTTCATGGAGCAACTCCACAAAAAACTGATAGGATATAAGTGTGATACACCAAAATGTTCGTATGAATAAGGCCTATTTGTGTCCATAATTAGAAATGCGGCGACTAGTCTAGGTATTCCAGAAATTCAGATTTTGTTTACTGACCACCATTGGTGAATCACATTTTCATGGAGCAACTCCACAAAAAACTGATAGGATATAAGTGTGATACACCAAAATGTTCATATGAATAAGACCTATTTGTGTCCATAATTAGAAATGCGGCGACTAATCTAGGTATTCCAAAAATTCAGATTTTGTTTACTGACCACCATTGGTGAATCACATTTTCATGGAGCAACTCCACAAAAAACTGATAGGATATAAGTGTGATACACCAAAATGTTCGTGTGGATAAAATCTATTAGTGTCCGTATTAGAAATGCGGCGACATCTCTAGGTATTCCAGAAATTCAGATTTTGTTTACTGACCACCGGTGATGAATCACATTTTCATGGAGCAACTCCAGAAAAAACTGATAGGATATAAGTGTGATACACTAAAATGTTCGTCTGAATAAGGCCTATTTGTGTCCATAATTAGAAATGCGGCGACTAGTCTAGGTATTCCAGAAATTCAGATTTTGTTTACTGACCACAGGTGATGAATCACATTTTCATGGAGCAACTCCACAAAAAACTGATAGGATATAAGTGTGATACACCAAAATGTTCGTCTGAATAAGGCCTATTTGCGTCCATAATTAGAAATGCGGCGACTAGTCTAGGTATTCCAGAAATTCAGATTTTGTTTACTGACCACCATTGGTGAATCACATTTTCATGGAGCAACTCCACAAAAAACTGATAGGATATAAGTGTGATACCCCAAAATGTTCGTGTGGATAAAATCTATTAGTGTCCGTATTAGAAATGCGGCGACTTCTCTAGGTATTCCAGAAATTCAGATTTTGTTTACTGACCACCGGTGATGAATCACATTTTCATGGAGCAACTCCACAAAAAACTGATAGGATATAAGTGTGATACACCAAAATGTTCGTCTGAATAAGGCCTATTTGCGTCCATAATTAGAAATGCGGCGACTAGTCTAGGTATTCCAGAAATTCAGATTTTGTTTACTGACCACCATTGGTGAATCACATTTTCATGGAGCAACTCCAGAAAAAACTGATAGGATATAAGTGTGATACACTAAAATGTTCGTCTGAATAAGGCCTATTTGTGTCCATAATTAGAAATGCGGCGACTAGTCTAGGTATTCCAGAAATTCAGATTTTGTTTACTGACCACCGGTGATGAATCACATTTTCATGGAGCAACTCCACAAAAAACTGATAGGATATAAGTGTGACACACCAAAATGTTCGTATGAATAAGGCCTATTTGCGTCCATAATTAGAAATGCGGCGACTAGTCTAAGTATTCCAGAAATTCAGATTTTGTTTACTGACCACCGGTGATGAATCACATTTTCATGGAGCAACTCCACAAAAAACTGATAGGATATAAGTGTGATACACCCAAATGTTCGTATGAATAAGGCCTATTTGCGTCCATAATTAGAAATGCGGCGACTAGTCTAAGTATTCCAGAAATTCAGATTTTGTTTACTGACCACCATTGGTGAATCACATTTTCATGGAGCAACTCCACAAAAAACTGATAGGATATAAGTGTTATACACCAAAATGTTCGTATGAATAAGGCCTATTTGTGTCCATAATTAGAAATGCGGCGACTAGTCTAGGTATTCCAGAAATTCAGATTTTGTTTACTGACCACCATTGGTGAATCACATTTTCATGGAGCAACTCCACAAAAAACTGATAGGATATAAGTGTGATACACCAAAATGTTCGTGTGGATAAAATCTATTAGTGTCCGTATTAGAAATGCGGCGACATCTCTAGGTATTCCAGAAATTCAGATTTTGTTTACTGACCACCGGTGATGAATCACATTTTCATGGAGCAACTCCAGAAAAAACTGATAGGATATAAGTGTGATACACTAAAATGTTCGTCTGAATAAGGCCTATTTGTGTCCATAATTAGAAATGCGGCGACTAGTCTAGGTATTCCAGAAATTCAGATTTTGTTTACTGACCACAGGTGATGAATCACATTTTCATGGAGCAACTCCACAAAAAACTGATAGGATATAAGTGTGATACACCAAAATGTTCGTCTGAATAAGGCCTATTTGCGTCCATAATTAGAAATGCGGCGACTAGTCTAGGTATTCCAGAAATTCAGATTTTGTTTACTGACCACCATTGGTGAATCACATTTTCATGGAGCAACTCCACAAAAAACTGATAGGATATAAGTGTGATACCCCAAAATGTTCGTGTGGATAAAATCTATTAGTGTCCGTATTAGAAATGCGGCGACTTCTCTAGGTATTCCAGAAATTCAGATTTTGTTTACTGACCACCGGTGATGAATCACATTTTCATGGAGCAACTCCACAAAAAACTGATAGGATATAAGTGTGATACACCAAAATGTTCGTCTGAATAAGGCCTATTTGCGTCCATAATTAGAAATGCGGCGACTAGTCTAGGTATTCCAGAAATTCAGATTTTGTTTACTGACCACCATTGGTGAATCACATTTTCATGGAGCAACTCCAGAAAAAACTGATAGGATATAAGTGTGATACACTAAAATGTTCGTCTGAATAAGGCCTATTTGTGTCCATAATTAGAAATGCGGCGACTAGTCTAGGTATTCCAGAAATTCAGATTTTGTTTACTGACCACCGGTGATGAATCACATTTTCATGGAGCAACTCCACAAAAAACTGATAGGATATAAGTGTGATACACCAAAATGTTCGTCTGAATAAGGCCTATTTGTGTCCATAATTAGAAATGCGGCGACTAGTCTAGGTATTCCAGAAATTCAGATTTTGTTTACTGACCACCGGTGATGAATCACATTTTCATGGAGCAACTCCACAAAAAACTGATAGGATATAAGTGTGATACACCAAAATGTTCGTCTGAATAAGGCCTATTTGTGTCCATAATTAGAAATGCGGCGACTAGTCTAGGTATTCCAGAAATTCAGATTTTGTTTACTGACCACCGGTGATGAATCACATTTTCATGGAGCAACTCCAGAAAAAACTGATAGGATATAAGTGTGATACACCAAAATGTTCGTCTGAATAAGGCCTATTTGTGTCCATAATTAGAAATGCGGCGACTAGTCTAGGTATTCCAGAAATTCAGATTTTGTTTACTGACCACCGGTGATGAATCACATTTTCATGGAGCAACTCCACAAAAAACTGATAGGATATAAGTGTGATACACCAAAATGTTGGTCTGAATAAGGCCTATTTGTGTCCATAATTAGAAATGCGGCGACTAGTCTAGGTATTCCAGAAATTCAGATTTTGTTTACTGACCACCGGTGATGAATCACATTTTCATGGAGCAACTCCACAAAAAACTGATAGGATATAAGTGTGATACACCAAAATGTTCGTCTGAATAAGGCCTATTTGTGTCCATAATTAGAAATGCGGCGACTAGTCTAGGTATTCCAGAAATTCAGATTTTGTTTACTGACCACCGGTGATGAATCACATTTTCATGGAGCAACTCCACAAAAAACTGATAGGATATAAGTGTGACACACCAAAATGTTCGTATGAATAAGGCCTATTTGTGTCCATAATTAGAAATGCGGCGACTAGTCTAGGTATTCCAGAAATTCAGATTTTGTTTACTGACCACCATTGGTGAATCACATTTTCATGGAGCAACTCCACAAAAAACTGATAGGATATAAGTGTGACACACGAAAATGTTCGTATGAATAAGGCCTATTTGTGTCCATAATTAGAAATGCGGCGACTAGTCTAGGTATTCCAGAAATTCAGATTTTGTTTACTGACCACCGGTGATGAATCACATTTTCATGGAGCAACTCCACAAAAAACTGATAGGAAATAAGTGTGATACACCAAAATGTTCGTATGAATAAGGCCTATTTGTGTCCATAATTAGAAATGCGGCGACTAGTCTAGGTATTCCAGAAATTCAGATTTTGTTTACTGACCACCGGTGATGAATCACATTTTCATGGAGCAACTCCACAAAAAACTGATAGGATATAAGTGTGATACACCAAAATGTTCGTATGAATAAGGCCTATTTGCGTCCATAATTAGAAATGCGGCGACTAGTCTAGGTATTCCAGAAATTCAGATTTTGTTTACTGACCACCATTGGTGAATCACATTTTCATGGAGCAACTCCACAAAAAACTGATAGGATATAAGTGTGATACACCAAAATGTTCGTATGAATAAGACCTATTTGCGTCCATAATTAGAAATGCGGCGACTAATCTAGGTATTCCAAAAATTCAGATGTTGTTTACTGACCACCATTGGTGAATCACATTTTCATGGAGCAACTCCACAAAAAACTGATAGGATATAAGTGTGATACACCAAAATGTTCGTATGAATAAGGCCTATTTGTGTCCATAATTAGAAATGCGGCGACTAGTCTAGGTATTCCAGAAATTCAGATTTTGTTTACTGACCACCATTGGTGAATCACATTTTCATGGAGCAACTCCACAAAAAACTGATAGGATATAAGTGTGATACACCAAAATGTTCGTGTGGATAAAATCTATTAGTGTCCGTATTAGAAATGCGGCGACTTCTCTAGGTATTCCAGAAATTCAGATTTTGTTTACTGACCACCGGTGATGAATCACATTTTCATGGAGCAACTCCACAAAAAACTGATAGGATATAAGTGTGATACACCAAAATGTTCGTCTGAATAAGGCCTATTTGTGTCCATAATTATAAATGCGGCGACTAGTCTAGGTATTCCAGAAATTCAGATTTTGTTTACTGACCACCATTGGTGAATCACATTTTCATGGAGCAACTCCACAAAAAACTGATAGGATATAAGTGTGATACACCAAAATGTTCGTGTGGATAAAATCTATTAGTGTCCGTATTAGAAATGCGGCGTCTTCTCTAGGTATTCCAGAAATTCAGATTTTGTTTACTGACCACCGGTGATGAATCACATTTTCATGGAGCAACTCCACAAAAAACTGATAGGATATAAGTGTGACACACCAAAATGTTCGTATGAATAAGGCCTATTTGTGTCCATAATTAGAAATGCGGCGACTAGTCTAGGTATTCCAGAAATTCAGATTTTGTTTACTGACCACCATTGGTGAATCACATTTTCATGGAGCAACTCCACAAAAAACTGATAGGATATAAGTGTGATACACCAAAATGTTCGTATGGATAAAATCTATTAGTGTCCGTATTAGAAATGCGGCGACTTCTCTAGGTATTCCAGAAATTCAGATTTTGTTTACTGACCACCGGTGATGAATCACATTTTCATGGAGCAACTCCACAAAAAACTGATAGGATATAAGTGTGATACACCAAAATGTTCGTCTGAATAAGGCCTATTTGTGTCCATAATTATAAATGCGGCGACTAGTCTAGGTATTCCAGAAATTCAGATTTTGTTTACTGACCACCATTGGTGAATCACATTTTCATGGAGCAACTCCACAAAAAACTGATAGGATATAAGTGTGATACACCAAAATGTTCGTGTGGATAAAATCTATTAGTGTCCGTATTAGAAATGCGGCGTCTTCTCTAGGTATTCCAGAAATTCAGATTTTGTTTACTGACCACCGGTGATGAATCACATTTTCATGGAGCAACTCCACAAAAAACTGATAGGATATAAGTGTGACACACCAAAATGTTCGTATGAATAAGGCCTATTTGTGTCCATAATTAGAAATGCGGCGACTAGTCAAGGTATTCCAGAAATTCAGATTTTGTTTACTGACCACCATTGGTGAATCACATTTTCATGGAGCAACTCCACAAAAAACTGATAGGATATAAGTGTGATACACCAAAATGTTCGTCTGAATAAGGCCTATTTGTGTCCATAATTAGAAATGCGGCGACTAGTCTAGGTATTCCAGAAATTCAGATTTTGTTTACTGACCACCGGTGATGAATCACATTTTCATGGAGCAACTCCACAAAAAACTGATAGGATATAAGTGTGACACACCAAAATGTTCGTATGAATAAGGCCTATTTGTGTCCATAATTAGAAATGCGGCGACTAGTCTAGGTATTCCAGAAATTCAGATTTTGTTTACTGACCACCATTGGTGAATCACATTTTCATGGAGCAACTCCACAAAAAACTGATAGGATATAAGTGTGACACACGAAAATGTTCGTATGAATAAGGCCTATTTGTGTCCATAATTAGAAATGCGGCGACTAGTCTAGGTATTCCAGAAATTCAGATTTTGTTTACTGACCACCGGTGATGAATCACATTTTCATGGAGCAACTCCACAAAAAACTGATAGGATATAAGTGTGACACACCAAAATGTTCGTATGAATAAGGCCTATTTGTGTCCATAATTAGAAATGCGGCGACTAGTCTAGGTATTCCAGAAATTCAGATTTTGTTTACTGACCACCATTGGTGAATCACATTTTCATGGAGCAACTCCACAAAAAACTGATAGGATATAAGTGTGACACACGAAAATGTTCGTATGAATAAGGCCTATTTGTGTCCATAATTAGAAATGCGGCGACTAGTCTAGGTATTCCAGAAATTCAGATTTTGTTTACTGACCACCGGTGATGAATCACATTTTCATGGAGCAACTCCACAAAAAACTGATAGGATATAAGTGTGACACACCAAAATGTTGGTCTGAATAAGGCCTATTTGTGTCCATAATTAGAAATGCGGCGACTAGTCTAGGTATTCCAGAAATTCAGATTTTGTTTACTGACCACCGGTGATGAATCACATTTTCATGGAGCAACTCCACAAAAAACTGATAGGATATAAGTGTGATACACCAAAATGTTCGTCTGAATAAGGCCTATTTGTGTCCATAATTAGAAATGCGGCGACTAGTCTAGGTATTCCAGAAATTCAGATTTTGTTTACTGACCACCGGTGATGAATCACATTTTCATGGAGCAACTCCACAAAAAACTGATAGGATATAAGTGTGACACACCAAAATGTTCGTATGAATAAGGCCTATTTGTGTCCATAATTAGAAATGCGGCGACTAGTCTAGGTATTCCAGAAATTCAGATTTTGTTTACTGACCACCATTGGTGAATCACATTTTCATGGAGCAACTCCACAAAAAACTGATAGGATATAAGTGTGACACACGAAAATGTTCGTATGAATAAGGCCTATTTGTGTCCATAATTAGAAATGCGGCGACTAGTCTAGGTATTCCAGAAATTCAGATTTTGTTTACTGACCACCGGTGATGAATCACATTTTCATGGAGCAACTCCACAAAAAACTGATAGGAAATAAGTGTGATACACCAAAATGTTCGTATGAATAAGGCCTATTTGTGTCCATAATTAGAAATGCGGCGACTAGTCTAGGTATTCCAGAAATTCAGATTTTGTTTACTGACCACCGGTGATGAATCACATTTTCATGGAGCAACTCCACAAAAAACTGATAGGATATAAGTGTGATACACCAAAATGTTCGTATGAATAAGGCCTATTTGCGTCCATAATTAGAAATGCGGCGACTAGTCTAGGTATTCCAGAAATTCAGATTTTGTTTACTGACCACCATTGGTGAATCACATTTTCATGGAGCAACTCCACAAAAAACTGATAGGATATAAGTGTGATACACCAAAATGTTCGTATGAATAAGACCTATTTGCGTCCATAATTAGAAATGCGGCGACTAATCTAGGTATTCCAAAAATTCAGATGTTGTTTACTGACCACCATTGGTGAATCACATTTTCATGGAGCAACTCCACAAAAAACTGATAGGATATAAGTGTGATACACCAAAATGTTCGTATGAATAAGGCCTATTTGTGTCCATAATTAGAAATGCGGCGACTAGTCTAGGTATTCCAGAAATTCAGATTTTGTTTACTGACCACCATTGGTGAATCACATTTTCATGGAGCAACTCCACAAAAAACTGATAGGATATAAGTGTGATACACCAAAATGTTCGTGTGGATAAAATCTATTAGTGTCCGTATTAGAAATGCGGCGACTTCTCTAGGTATTCCAGAAATTCAGATTTTGTTTACTGACCACCGGTGATGAATCACATTTTCATGGAGCAACTCCACAAAAAACTGATAGGATATAAGTGTGATACACCAAAATGTTCGTCTGAATAAGGCCTATTTGTGTCCATAATTATAAATGCGGCGACTAGTCTAGGTATTCCAGAAATTCAGATTTTGTTTACTGACCACCATTGGTGAATCACATTTTCATGGAGCAACTCCACAAAAAACTGATAGGATATAAGTGTGATACACCAAAATGTTCGTGTGGATAAAATCTATTAGTGTCCGTATTAGAAATGCGGCGTCTTCTCTAGGTATTCCAGAAATTCAGATTTTGTTTACTGACCACCGGTGATGAATCACATTTTCATGGAGCAACTCCACAAAAAACTGATAGGATATAAGTGTGACACACCAAAATGTTCGTATGAATAAGGCCTATTTGTGTCCATAATTAGAAATGCGGCGACTAGTCTAGGTATTCCAGAAATTCAGATTTTGTTTACTGACCACCATTGGTGAATCACATTTTCATGGAGCAACTCCACAAAAAACTGATAGGATATAAGTGTGATACACCAAAATGTTCGTATGGATAAAATCTATTAGTGTCCGTATTAGAAATGCGGCGACTTCTCTAGGTATTCCAGAAATTCAGATTTTGTTTACTGACCACCGGTGATGAATCACATTTTCATGGAGCAACTCCACAAAAAACTGATAGGATATAAGTGTGATACACCAAAATGTTCGTCTGAATAAGGCCTATTTGTGTCCATAATTATAAATGCGGCGACTAGTCTAGGTATTCCAGAAATTCAGATTTTGTTTACTGACCACCATTGGTGAATCACATTTTCATGGAGCAACTCCACAAAAAACTGATAGGATATAAGTGTGATACACCAAAATGTTCGTGTGGATAAAATCTATTAGTGTCCGTATTAGAAATGCGGCGTCTTCTCTAGGTATTCCAGAAATTCAGATTTTGTTTACTGACCACCGGTGATGAATCACATTTTCATGGAGCAACTCCACAAAAAACTGATAGGATATAAGTGTGACACACCAAAATGTTCGTATGAATAAGGCCTATTTGTGTCCATAATTAGAAATGCGGCGACTAGTCAAGGTATTCCAGAAATTCAGATTTTGTTTACTGACCACCATTGGTGAATCACATTTTCATGGAGCAACTCCACAAAAAACTGATAGGATATAAGTGTGATACACCAAAATGTTCGTATGAATAAGGCCTATTTGTGTCCATAATTAGAAATGCGGCGACTAGTCTAGGTATTCCAGAAATTCAGATTTTGTTTACTGACCACCATTGGTGAATCACATTTTCATGGAGCAACTCCACAAAAAACTGATAGGATATAAGTGTGATACACCAAAATGTTCGTATGAATAAGGCCTATTTGTGTCCATAATTAGAAATGCGGCGACTAGTCTAGGTATTCCAGAAATTCAGATTTTGTTTACTGACCACCATTGGTGAATCACATTTTCATGGAGCAACTCCACAAAAAACTGATAGGATATAAGTGTGATACACCAAAATGTTCGTATGAATAAGGCCTATTTGTGTCCATAATTAGAAATGCGGCGACTAATCTAGGTATTCCAAAAATTCAGATTTTGTTTACTGACCACCATTGGTGAATCACATTTTCATGGAGCAACTCCACAAAAAACTGATAGGATATAAGTGTGATACACCAAAATATTCGTATGAATAAGGCCTATTTGTGTCCATAATTAGAAATGCGGCGACTAATCTAGGTATTCCAAAAATTCAGATTTTGTTTACTGACCACCATTGGTGAATCACATTTTCATGGAGCAACTCCACAAAAAACTGATAGGATATAAGTGTGATACACCAAAATGTTCGTATGAATAAGGCCTATTTGTGTCCATAATTAGAAATGCGGCGACTAGTCTAGGTATTCCAGAAATTCAGATTTTGTTTACTGACCACCATTGGTGAATCACATTTTCATGGAGCAACTCCACAAAAAACTGATAGGATATAAGTGTGATACACCAAAATGTTCGTATGAATAAGGCCTATTTGTGTCCATAATTAGAAATGCAGCGACTAGTCTAGGTATTCCAGAAATTCAGATTTTGTTTACTGACCACCATTGGTGAATCACATTTTCATGGAGCAACTCCACAAAAAACTGATAGGATATAAGTGTGATACACCAAAATGTTCGTATGAATAAGGCCTATTTGTGTCCATAATTAGAAATGCGGCGACTAGTCTAGGTATTCCAGAAATTCAGATTTTGTTTACTGACCACCATTGGTGAATCACATTTTCATGGAGCAACGCCACAAAAAACTGATAGGATATAAGTGTGATACACCAAAATGTTCGTATGAATAAGGCCTATTTGTGTCCATAATTAGAAATGCGGCGACTAGTCTAGGTATTCCAGAAATTCAGATTTTGTTTACTGACCACCATTGGTGAATCACATTTTCATGGAGCAACTCCACAAAAAACTGATAGGATATAAGTGTGATACACCAAAATGTTCGTGTGGATAAAATCTATTAGTATCCGTATTAGAAATGCGGCGACTAATCTAGGTATTCCAAAAATTCAGATTTTGTTTACTGACCACCATTGGTGAATCACATTTTCATGGAGCAACTCCACAAAAAACTGATAGGATATAAGTGTGACACACCAAAATGTTCGTATGAATAAGGCCTATTTGTGTCCATAATTAGAAATGCGGCGACTAGTCTAGGTATTCCAGAAATTCAGATTTTGTTTACTGACCACCATTGGTGAATCACATTTTCATGGAGCAACTCCACAAAATACTGATAGGATATAAGTGTGATACACCAAAATGTTCGTATGAATAAGGCCTATTTGTGTCCATAATTAGAAATGCAGCGACTAGTCTAGGTATTCCAGAAATTCAGATTTTGTTTACTGACCACCGGTGATGAATCACATTTTCATGGAGCAACTCCACAAAAAACTGATAGGATATAAGTGTGATACACCAAAATGTTCGTCTCAATAAGGCCTATTTGTGTCCATAATTAGAAATGCGGCGACTAGTCTAGGTATTCCAGAAATTCAGATTTTGTTTACTGACCACCATTGGTGAATCACATTTTCATGGAGCAACTCCACAAAAAACTGATAGGATATAAGTGTGATACACCAAAATGTTCGTGTGGATAAAATCTATTAGTGTCCGTATTAGAAATGCGGCGACTTCTCTAGGTATTCCAGAAATTCAGATTTTGTTTACTGACCACCATTGGTGAATCATATTTTCATGGAGCAACTCCACAAAAAACTGATAGGATATAAGTGTGATACACCAAAATGTTCGTATGAATAAGGCCTATTTGTGTCCATAATTAGAAATGCGGCGACTAGTCTAGGTATTCCAGAAATTCAGATTTTGTTTACTGACCACCGGTGATGAATCACATTTTCATGGAGCAACTCCACAAAAAACTGACAGGATATAAGTGTGACACACCAAAATGTTCGTATGAATAAGGCCTATTTGTGTAAATAATTAGAAATGCGGCGACTAGTCTAGGTATTCCAGAAATTCAGATTTTGTTTACTGACCACCATTGGTGAATCACATTTTCATGGAGCAACTCCACAAAAAACTGATAGGATATAAGTGTGATACACCAAAATGTTCGTATGAATAGGGCCTATTTGTGTCCATAATTAGAAATGCGGCGACTAATCTAGGTATTCCAAAAATTCAGATTTTGTTTACTGACCACCATTGGTGAATCACATTTTCATGGAGCAACTCCACAAAAAACTGATATAAGTGTGATACACCAAAATGTTCGTATGAATAAGGCCTATTTGTGTCCATAATTAGAAATGCGGCGACTAGTCTAGGTATTCCAGAAATTCAGATTTTGTTTACTGACCACCATTGGTGAATCACATTTTCATGGAGCAACTCCACAAAAAACTGATAGGATATAAGTGTGATACACCAAAATGTTCGTATGAATAGGGCCTATTTGTGTCCATAATTAGAAATGCGGCGACTAATCTAGGTATTCCAAAAATTCAGATTTTGTTTACTGACCACCATTGGTGAATCACATTTTCATGGAGCAACTCCACAAAAAACTGATAGGATATAAGTGTGATACACCAAAATGTTCGTATGAATAAGGCCTATTTGTGTCCATAATTAGAAATGCGGCGACTAGTCTAGGTATTCCAGAAATTCAGATTTTGTTTACTGACCACCATTGGTGAATCACATTTTCATGGAGCAACTCCACAAAAAACTGATAGGATATAAGTGTGATACACCAAAATGTTCGTATGGATAAAATCTATTAGTATCCGTATTAGAAATGCGGCGACTAATCTAGGTATTCCAGAAATTCAGATTTTGTTTACTGACCACCATTGGTGAATCACATTTTCATGGAGCAACTCCACAAAAAACTGATAGGATATAAGTGTGATACACCAAAATGTTCGTATGAATAAGGCCTATTTGTGTCCATAATTAGAAATGCGGCGACTAATCTAGGTATTCCAAAAATTCAGATTTTGTTTACTGACCACCATTGGTGAATCACATTTTCATGGAGCAACTCCACAAAAAACTGATAGGATATAAGTGTGATACACCAAAATGTTCGTATGAATAAGGCCTATTTGTGTCCATAATAAGAAATGCGGCGACTAATCTAGGTATTCCAAAAATTCAGATTTTGTTTACTGACCACCATTGGTGAATCACATTTTCATGGAGCAACTCCACAAAAAACTGATAGGATATAAGTGTGATACACCAAAATGTTCGTGTGGATAAAATCTATTAGTATCCGTATTAGAAATGCGGCGACTAATCTAGGTATTCCAAAAATTCAGATTTTGTTTACTGACCACCATTGGTGAATCACATTTTCATGGAGCAACTCCACAAAAAACTAATAGGATATAAGTGTGATACACCAAAATGTTCGTGCGGATAAAATCTATTAGTATCCGTATTAGAAATGCGGCGACTAATCTAGGTATTCCAAAAATTCAGATTTTGTTTACTGACCACCATTGGTGAATCACATTTTCATGGAGCAACTCCACAAAAAACTGATAGGATATAAGTGTGATACACCAAAATGTTCGTATGAATAAGGCCTATTTGTGTCCATAATTAGAAATGCGGCGACTAATCTAGGTATTCCAAAAATTCAGATTTTGTTTACTGACCACCATTGGTGAATCACATTTTCATGGAGCAACTCCACAAAAAACTGATAGGATATAAGTGTGATACACCAAAATGTTCGTATGAATAAGGCCTATTTGTGTCCATAATTAGAAATGCGGCGACTAATCTAGGTATTCCAAAAATTCAGATTTTGTTTACTGACCACCATTGGTGAATCACATTTTCATGGAGCAACTCCACAAAAAACTGATAGGATATAAGTGTGATACACCAAAATGTTCGTGCGGATAAAATCTATTAGTATCCGTATTAGAAATGCGGCGACTATTCTAGGTATTCCAAAAATTCAGATTTTGTTTACTGACCACCATTGGTGAATCACATTTTCATGGAGCAACTCCACAAACAACTGATAGGATATAAGTGTGATACACCAAAATGTTCGTATGAATAAGGCCTATTTGTGTCCATAATTAGAAATGCGGCGACTAATCTAGGTATTCCAAAAATTCAGATTTTGTTTACTGACAACCATTGGTGAATCACATTTTCATGGAGCAACTCCACAAACAACTGATAGGATATAAGTGTGATACACCAAAATGTTCGTGTGGATAAAATCTATTAGTATCCGTATTAGAAATGCGGCGACTAATCTAGGTATTCCAAAAATTCAGATTTTGTTTACTGACCACCATTGGTGAATCACATTTTCATGGAGCAACTCCACAAACAACTGATAGGATATAAGTGTGATACACCAAAATGTTCGTATGAATAAGGCCTATTTGTGTCCATAATTAGAAATGCGGCGACTAATCTAGGTATTCCAGAAATTCAGATTTTGTTTACTGACCACCATTGGTGAATCACATTTTCATGGAGCAACTCCACAAAAAACTGATAGGATATAAGTGTGATACACCAAAATGTTCGTGTGGATAAAATCTATTAGTGTACGTATTAGAAATGCGGCGACTAATCTAGGTATTCCAAAAATTCAGATTTTGTTTACTGACCACCATTGGTGAATCACATTTTCATGGAGCAACTCCACAAAAAACTGATAGGATATAAGTGTGATACACCAAAATGTTCGTATGAATAAGGCCTATTTGTGTCCATAATTAGAAATGCGGCGACTAATCTAGGTATTCCAAAAATTCAGATTTTGTTTACTGACCACCATTGGTGAGTCACATTTTCATGGAGCAACTCCACAAAAAACTGATAGAATATAAGTGTGATACACCAAAATGTTCGTATGAATAAGGCCTATTTGTGTCCATAATTAGAAATACGGCGACTAGCCTAGGTATTCCAGAAATTCAGATTTTGTTTACTGACCACCATTGGTGAATCACATTTTCATGGAGCAACTCCACAAAAAACTGATATAAGTGTGATACACCAAAATGTTCGTATGAATAAGGCCTATTTGTGTCCATAATTAGAAATGCGGCGACTAGTCTAGGTATTCCAGAAATTCAGATTTTGTTTACTGACCACCATTGGTGAATCACATTTTCATGGAGCAACTCCACAAAAAACTGATAGGATATAAGTGTGATACACCAAAATGTTCGTATGAATAGGGCCTATTTGTGTCCATAATTAGAAATGCGGCGACTAATCTAGGTATTCCAAAAATTCAGATTTTGTTTACTGACCACCATTGGTGAATCACATTTTCATGGAGCAACTCCACAAAAAACTGATAGGATATAAGTGTGATACACCAAAATGTTCGTATGAATAAGGCCTATTTGTGTCCATAATTAGAAATGCGGCGACTAGTCTAGGTATTCCAGAAATTCAGATTTTGTTTACTGACCACCATTGGTGAATCACATTTTCATGGAGCAACTCCACAAAAAACTGATAGGATATAAGTGTGATACACCAAAATGTTCGTGTGGATAAAATCTATTAGTATCCGTATTAGAAATGCGGCGACTAATCTAGGTATTCCAAAAATTCAGATTTTGTTTACTGACCACCATTGGTGAATCACATTTTCATGGAGCAACTCCACAAAAAACTGATAGAATATAAGTGTGATACACCAAAATGTTCGTATGAATAAGGCCTATTTGTGTCCATAATTAGAAATGCGGCGACTAGTCTAGGTATTCCAGAAATTCAGATTTTGTTTACTGACCACCATTGGTGAATCACATTTTCATGGAGCAACTCCACAAAAAACTGATAGGATATAAGTGTGATACACCAAAATGTTCGTATGAATAAGGCCTATTTGTGTCCATAATTAGAAATGCGGCGACTAATCTAGGTATTCCAAAAATTCAGATTTTGTTTACTGACCACCATTGGTGAATCACATTTTCATGGAGCAACTCCACAAAAAACTGATAGGATATAAGTGTGATACACCAAAATGTTCGTATGAATAAGGCCTATTTGTGTCCATAATAAGAAATGCGGCGACTAATCTAGGTATTCCAAAAATTCAGATTTTGTTTACTGACCACCATTGGTGAATCACATTTTCATGGAGCAACTCCACAAAAAACTGATAGGATATAAGTGTGATACACCAAAATGTTCGTGTGGATAAAATCTATTAGTATCCGTATTAGAAATGCGGCGACTAATCTAGGTATTCCAAAAATTCAGATTTTGTTTACTGACCACCATTGGTGAATCACATTTTCATGGAGCAACTCCACAAAAAACTAATAGGATATAAGTGTGATACACCAAAATGTTCGTGCGGATAAAATCTATTAGTATCCGTATTAGAAATGCGGCGACTAATCTAGGTATTCCAAAAATTCAGATTTTGTTTACTGACCACCATTGGTGAATCACATTTTCATGGAGCAACTCCACAAAAAACTGATAGGATATAAGTGTGATACACCAAAATGTTCGTATGAATAAGGCCTATTTGTGTCCATAATTAGAAATGCGGCGACTAATCTAGGTATTCCAAAAATTCAGATTTTGTTTACTGACCACCATTGGTGAATCACATTTTCATGGAGCAACTCCACAAAAAACTGATAGGATATAAGTGTGATACACCAAAATGTTCGTATGAATAAGGCCTATTTGTGTCCATAATTAGAAATGCGGCGACTAATCTAGGTATTCCAAAAATTCAGATTTTGTTTACTGACCACCATTGGTGAATCACATTTTCATGGAGCAACTCCACAAAAAACTGATAGGATATAAGTGTGATACACCAAAATGTTCGTGCGGATAAAATCTATTAGTATCCGTATTAGAAATGCGGCGACTAATCTAGGTATTCCAAAAATTCAGATTTTGTTTACTGACCACCATTGGTGAATCACATTTTCATGGAGCAACTCCACAAACAACTGATAGGATATAAGTGTGATACACCAAAATGTTCGTATGAATAAGGCCTATTTGTGTCCATAATTAGAAATGCGGCGACTAATCTAGGTATTCCAAAAATTCAGATTTTGTTTACTGACAACCATTGGTGAATCACATTTTCATGGAGCAACTCCACAAACAACTGATAGGATATAAGTGTGATACACCAAAATGTTCGTGTGGATAAAATCTATTAGTATCCGTATTAGAAATGCGGCGACTAATCTAGGTATTCCAAAAATTCAGATTTTGTTTACTGACCACCATTGGTGAATCACATTTTCATGGAGCAACTCCACAAACAACTGATAGGATATAAGTGTGATACACCAAAACGTTCGTATGAATAAGGCCTATTTGTGTCCATAATTAGAAATGCGGCGACTAATCTAGGTATTCCAGAAATTCAGATTTTGTTTACTGACCACCATTGGTGAATCACATTTTCATGGAGCAACTCCACAAAAAACTGATAGGATATAAGTGTGATACACCAAAATGTTCGTGTGGATAAAATCTATTAGTGTACGTATTAGAAATGCGGCGACTAATCTAGGTATTCCAAAAATTCAGATTTTGTTTACTGACCACCATTGGTGAATCACATTTTCATGGAGCAACTCCACAAAAAACTGATAGGATATAAGTGTGATACACCAAAATGTTCGTATGAATAAGGCCTATTTGTGTCCATAATTAGAAATGCGGCGACTAATCTAGGTATTCCAAAAATTCAGATTTTGTTTACTGACCACCATTGGTGAGTCACATTTTCATGGAGCAACTCCACAAAAAACTGATAGAATATAAGTGTGATACACCAAAATGTTCGTATGAATAAGGCCTATTTGTGTCCATAATTAGAAATACGGCGACTAGTCTAGGTATTCCAGAAATTCAGATTTTGTTTACTGACCACCATTGGTGAATCACATTTTCATGGAGCAACTCCACAAAAAACTGATAGGATATAAGTGTGATACACCAAAATGTTCGTATGAATAAGGCCTATTTGCGTCCATAATTAGAAATGCGGCGGCTAATCTAGGTATTCCAAAAATTCAGATTTTGTTTACTGACCACCATTGGTGAATCACATTTTCATGGAGCAACTCCACAAAAAACTGATAGAATATAAGTGTGATACACCAAAATGTTCGTATGAATAAGGCCTATTTGTGTCCATAATTAGAAATGCGGCGACTAGTCTAGG
Organism: Leucophora obtusa; assembly: GCA_949987735.1. Lineage (NCBI taxonomy): Eukaryota > Metazoa > Arthropoda > Insecta > Diptera > Anthomyiidae > Leucophora > Leucophora obtusa. The sequence continues at coordinate 173,902,985 of OX465298.1, forward strand.
TATTCCAGAAATTCAGATTTTGTTTACTGACCACCATTGGTGAATCACATTTTCATGGAGCAACTCCACAAAAAACTGATAGGATATAAGTGTGATACACCAAAATGTTCGTGTGGATAAAATCTATTAGTATCCGTATTAGAAATGCGGCGACTAATCTAGGTATTCCAAAAATTCAGATTTTGTTTACTGACCACCATTGGTGAATCACATTTTCATGGAGCAACTCCACAAAAAACTGATAGAATATAAGTGTGATACACCAAAATGTTCGTATGAATAAGGCCTATTTGTGTCCATAATTAGAAATGCGGCGACTAGTCTAGGTATTCCAGAAATTCAGATTTTGTTTACTGACCACCATTGGTGAATCACATTTTCATGGAGCAACTCCACAAAAAACTGATAGGATATAAGTGTGATACACCAAAATGTTCGTCTCAATAAGGCCTATTTGTGTCCATAATTAGAAATGCGGCGACTAGTCTAGGTATTCCAGAAATTCAGATTTTGTTTACTGACCACCATTGGTGAATCACATTTTCATGGAGCAACTCCACAAAAAACTGATAGGATATAAGTGTGATACACCAAAATGTTCGTGTGGATAAAATCTATTAGTGTCCGTATTAGAAATGCGGCGACTTCTCTAGGTATTCCAGAAATTCAGATTTTGTTTACTGACCACCATTGGTGAATCATATTTTCATGGAGCAACTCCACAAAAAACTGATAGGATATAAGTGTGATACACCAAAATGTTCGTATGAATAAGGCCTATTTGTGTCCATAATTAGAAATGCGGCGACTAGTCTAGGTATTCCAGAAATTCAGATTTTGTTTACTGACCACCGGTGATGAATCACATTTTCATGGAGCAACTCCACAAAAAACTGACAGGATATAAGTGTGACACACCAAAATGTTCGTATGAATAAGGCCTATTTGTGTAAATAATTAGAAATGCGGCGACTAGTCTAGGTATTCCAGAAATTCAGATTTTGTTTACTGACCACCATTGGTGAATCACATTTTCATGGAGCAACTCCACAAAAAACTGATAGGATATAAGTGTGATACACCAAAATGTTCGTATGAATAGGGCCTATTTGTGTCCATAATTAGAAATGCGGCGACTAATCTAGGTATTCCAAAAATTCAGATTTTGTTTACTGACCACCATTGGTGAATCACATTTTCATGGAGCAACTCCACAAAAAACTGATAGGATATAAGTGTGATACACCAAAATGTTCGTATGAATAAGGCCTATTTGTGTCCATAATTAGAAATGCGGCGACTAGTCTAGGTATTCCAGAAATTCAGATTTTGTTTACTGACCACCATTGGTGAATCACATTTTCATGGAGCAACTCCACAAAAAACTGATAGGATATAAGTGTGATACACCAAAATGTTCGTGTGGATAAAATCTATTAGTATCCGTATTAGAAATGCGGCGACTAATCTAGGTATTCCAAAAATTCAGATTTTGTTTACTGACCACCATTGGTGAATCACATTTTCATGGAGCAACTCCACAAAAAACTGATAGAATATAAGTGTGATACACCAAAATGTTCGTATGAATAAGGCCTATTTGTGTCCATAATTAAAAATGCGGCGACTAGTCTAGGTATTCCAGAAATTCAGATTTTGTTTACTGACCACCATTGGTGAATCACATTTTCATGGAGCAACTCCACAAAAAACTGATATAAGTGTGATACACCAAAATGTTCGTATGAATAAGGCCTATTTGTGTCCATAATTAGAAATGCGGCGACTAGTCTAGGTATTCCAGAAATTCAGATTTTGTTTACTGACCACCATTGGTGAATCACATTTTCATGGAGCAACTCCACAAAAAACTGATAGGATATAAGTGTGATACACCAAAATGTTCGTATGAATAGGGCCTATTTGTGTCCATAATTAGAAATGCGGCGACTAATCTAGGTATTCCAAAAATTCAGATTTTGTTTACTGACCACCATTGGTGAATCACATTTTCATGGAGCAACTCCACAAAAAACTGATAGGATATAAGTGTGATACACCAAAATGTTCGTATGAATAAGGCCTATTTGTGTCCATAATTAGAAATGCGGCGACTAGTCTAGGTATTCCAGAAATTCAGATTTTGTTTACTGACCACCATTGGTGAATCACATTTTCATGGAGCAACTCCACAAAAAACTGATAGGATATAAGTGTGATACACCAAAATGTTCGTGTGGATAAAATCTATTAGTATCCGTATTAGAAATGCGGCGACTAATCTAGGTATTCCAAAAATTCAGATTTTGTTTACTGACCACCATTGGTGAATCACATTTTCATGGAGCAACTCCACAAAAAACTGATAGAATATAAGTGTGATACACCAAAATGTTCGTATGAATAAGGCCTATTTGTGTCCATAATTAAAAATGCGGCGACTAGTCTAGGTATTCCAGAAATTCAGATTTTGTTTACTGACCACCATTGGTGAATCACATTTTCATGGAGCAACTCCACAAAAAACTGATAGGATATAAGTGTGATACACCAAAATGTTCGTATGAATAAGGCCTATTTGTGTCCATAATTAGAAATGCGGCGACTAATCTAGGTATTCCAAAAATTCAGATTTTGTTTACTGACCACCATTGGTGAATCACATTTTCATGGAGCAACTCCACAAAAAACTGATAGGATATAAGTGTGATACACCAAAATGTTCGTATGAATAAGGCCTATTTGTGTCCATAATAAGAAATGCGGCGACTAATCTAGGTATTCCAAAATTCAGATTTTGTTTACTGACCACCATTGGTGAATCACATTTTCATGGAGCAACTCCACAAAAAACTGATAGGATATAAGTGTGATACACCAAAATGTTCGTGTGGATAAAATCTATTAGTATCCGTATTAGAAATGCGGCGACTAATCTAGGTATTCCAAAAATTCAGATTTTGTTTACTGACCACCATTGGTGAATCACATTTTCATGGAGCAACTCCACAAAAAACTAATAGGATATAAGTGTGATACACCAAAATGTTCGTGCGGATAAAATCTATTAGTATCCGTATTAGAAATGCGGCGACTAATCTAGGTATTCCAAAAATTCAGATTTTGTTTACTGACCACCATTGGTGAATCACATTTTCATGGAGCAACTCCACAAAAAACTGATAGGATATAAGTGTGATACACCAAAATGTTCGTATGAATAAGGCCTATTTGTGTCCATAATTAGAAATGCGGCGACTAATCTAGGTATTCCAAAAATTCAGATTTTGTTTACTGACCACCATTGGTGAATCACATTTTCATTGAGCAACTCCACAAAAAACTGATAGGATATAAGTGTGATACACCAAAATGTTCGTATGAATAAGGCCTATTTGTGTCCATAATTAGAAATGCGGCGACTAATCTAGGTATTCCAAAAATTCAGATTTTGTTTACTGACCACCATTGGTGAATCACATTTTCATGGAGCAACTCCACAAAAAACTGATAGGATATAAGTGTGATACACCAAAATGTTCGTGCGGATAAAATCTATTAGTATCCGTATTAGAAATGCGGCGACTAATCTAGGTATTCCAAAAATTCAGATTTTGTTTACTGACCACCATTGGTGAATCACATTTTCATGGAGCAACTCCACAAACAACTGATAGGATATAAGTGTGATACACCAAAATGTTCGTATGAATAAGGCCTATTTGTGTCCATAATTAGAAATGCGGCGACTAATCTAGGTATTCCAAAAATTCAGATTTTGTTTACTGACAACCATTGGTGAATCACATTTTCATGGAGCAACTCCACAAACAACTGATAGGATATAAGTGTGATACACCAAAATGTTCGTGTGGATAAAATCTATTAGTATCCGTATTAGAAATGCGGCGACTAATCTAGGTATTCCAAAAATTCAGATTTTGTTTACTGACCACCATTGGTGAATCACATTTTCATGGAGCAACTCCACAAACAACTGATAGGATATACGTGTGATACACCAAAATGTTCGTATGAATAAGGCCTATTTGTGTCCATAATTAGAAATGCGGCGACTAATCTAGGTATTCCAGAAATTCAGATTTTGTTTACTGACCACCATTGGTGAATCACATTTTCATGGAGCAACTCCACAAAAAACTGATAGGATATAAGTGTGATACACCAAAATGTTCGTGTGGATAAAATCTATTAGTGTACGTATTAGAAATGCGGCGACTAATCTAGGTATTCCAAAAATTCAGATTTTGTTTACTGACCACCATTGGTGAATCACATTTTCATGGAGCAACTCCACAAAAAACTGATAGGATATAAGTGTGATACACCAAAATGTTCGTATGAATAAGGCCTATTTGTGTCCATAATTAGAAATGCGGCGACTAATCTAGGTATTCCAAAAATTCAGATTTTGTTTACTGACCACCATTGGTGAGTCACATTTTCATGGAGCAACTCCACAAAAAACTGATAGAATATAAGTGTGATACACCAAAATGTTCGTATGAATAAGGCCTATTTGTGTCCATAATTAGAAATACGGCGACTAGTCTAGGTATTCCAGAAATTCAGATTTTGTTTACTGACCACCATTGGTGAATCACATTTTCATGGAGCAACTCCACAAAAAACTGATAGGATATAAGTGTGATACACCAAAATGTTCGTATGAATAAGGCCTATTTGCGTCCATAATTAGAAATGCGGCGGCTAATCTAGGTATTCCAAAAATTCAGATTTTGTTTACTGACCACCATTGGTGAATCACATTTTCATGGAGCAACTCCACAAAAAACTGATAGAATATAAGTGTGATACACCAAAATGTTCGTATGAATAAGGCCTATTTGTGTCCATAATTAGAAATGCGGCGACTAGTCTAGGTATTCCAGAAATTCAGATTTTGTTTACTGACCACCATTGGTGAATCACATTTTCATGGAGCAACTCCACAAAAAACTGATAGGATATAAGTGTGATACACCAAAATGTTCGTGTGGATAAAATCTATTAGTATCCGTATTAGAAATGCGGCGACTAATCTAGGTATTCCAAAAATTCAGATTTTGTTTACTGACCACCATTGGTGAATCACATTTTCATGGAGCAACTCCACAAAAAACTGATAGAATATAAGTGTGATACACCAAAATGTTCGTATGAATAAGGCCTATTTGTGTCCATAATTAGAAATGCGGCGACTAGTCTAGGTATTCCAGAAATTCAGATTTTGTTTACTGACCACCATTGGTGAATCCCATTTTCATGGAGCAACTCCACAAAAAACTGATAGGATATAAGTGTGATACACCAAAATGTTCGTATGAATAAGGCCTATTTGTGTCCATAATTAGAAATGCGGCGACTAATCTAGGTATTCCAAAAATTCAGATTTTGTTTACTGACCACCATTGGTGAATCACATTTTCATGGAGCAACTCCACAAAAAACTGATAGGATATAAGTGTGATACACCAAAATGTTCGTGTGGATAAAATCTATTAGTATCCGTATTAGAAATGCGGCGACTAATCTAGGTATTCCAAAAATTCAGATTTTGTTTACTGACCACCATTGGTGAATCACATTTTCATGGAGCAACTCCACAAACAACTGATAGGATATAAGTGTGATACACCAAAATGTTCGTATGAATAAGGCCTATTTGTGTCCATAATTAGAAATGCGGCGACTAATCTAGGTATTCCAAAAATTCAGATTTTGTTTACTGACAACCATTGGTGAATCACATTTTCATGGAGCAACTCCACAAAAAACTGATAGGATATAAGTGTGATACACCAAAATGTTCGTGTGGATAAAATCAATTAGTGTCCGTATTAGAAATGCGGCGACTAATCTAGGTATTCCAAAAATTCAGATTTTGTTTACTGACCACCATTGGTGAATCACATTTTCATGGAGCAACTCCACAAACAACTGATAGGATATAAGTGTGATACACCAAAATGTTCGTATGAATAAGGCCTATTTGTGTCCATAATTAGAAATGCGGCGACTAGTCTAGGTATTCCAGAAATTCAGATTTTGTTTACTGACCACCATTGGTGAATCACATTTTCATGGAGCAACTCCACAAACAACTGATAGGATATAAGTGTGATACACCAAAATGTTCGTGTGGATAAAATCTATTAGTGTCCGTATTAGAAATGCGGCGACTAATCTAGGTATTCCAAAAATTCAGATTTTGTTTACTGACCACCATTGGTGAATCACATTTTCATGGAGCAACTCCACAAACAACTGATAGGATATAAGTGTGATACACCAAAATGTTCGTATGAATAAGGCCTATTTGTGTCCATAATTAGAAATGCGGCGACTAATCTAGGTATTCCAAAAATTCAGATTTTGTTTACTGACCACCATTGGTGAATCACATTTTCATGGAGCAACTCCACAAAAAACTGATAGAATATAAGTGTGATACACCAAAATGTTCGTATGAATAAGGCCTATTTGTTTCCATAATTAGAAATGCGGCGACTAATCTAGGTATTCCAAAAATTCAGATTTTGTTTACTGACCACCATTGGTGAATCACATTTTCATGGAGCAACTCCACAAAAAACTGATAGGATATAAGTGTGATACACCAAAATGTTCGTGTGGATAAAATCTATTAGTATCCGTATTAGAAATGCGGCGACTAATCTAGGTATTCCAAAAATTCAGATTTTGTTTACTGACCACCATTGGTGAATCACATTTTCATGGAGCAACTCCACAAACAACTGATAGGATATAAGTGTGATACACCAAAATGTTCGTATGAATAAGGCCTATTTGTGTCCATAATTAGAAATGCGGCGACTAATCTAGGTATTCCAAAAATTCAGATTTTGTTTACTGACCACCATTGGTGAATCACATTTTCATGGAGCAACTCCACAAAAAACTGATAGGATATAAGTGTGATACACCAAAATGTTCGTGTGGATAAAATCTATTAGTATCCGTATTAGAAATGCGGCGACTAATCTAGGTATTCCAAAAATTCAGATTTTGTTTACTGACCACCATTGGTGAATCACATTTTCATGGAGCAACTCCACAAACAACTGATAGGATATAAGTGTGATACACCAAAATGTTCGTATGAATAAGGCCTATTTGTGTCCATAATTAGAAATGCGGCGACTAATCTAGGTATTCCAAAAATTCAGATTTTGTTTACTGACAACCATTGGTGAATCACATTTTCATGGAGCAACTCCACAAAAAACTGATAGGATATAAGTGTGATACACCAAAATGTTCGTGTGGATAAAATCTAGTAGCGTCCATATTAGAAATGCGGCGACTAATCTAGGTATTCCAAAAATTCAGATTTTGTTTACTGACCACCATTGGTGAATCACATTTTCATGGAGCAACTCCACAAACAACTGATAGGATATAAGTGTGATACACCAAAATGTTCGTATGAATAAGGCCTATTTGTGTCCATAATTATAAATGCGGCGACTAATCTAGGTATTCCAAAAATTCAGATTTTGTTTACTGACCACCATTGGTGAATCACATTTTCATGGAGCAACTCCACAAAAAACTGATAGGATATAAGTGTGATACACCAAAATGTTCGTGTGGATAAAATCTATTAGTGTCCGTATTAGAAATGCGGCGACTAATCTAGGTATTCCAAAAATTCAGATTTTGTTTACTGACCACCATTGGTGAATCACATTTTCATGGAGCAACTCCACAAAAAACCGATAGGATATAAGTGTGATACACCAAAATGTTCATATGAATAAGGCCTATTTGTGTCCATAATTAGAAATGCGGCGACTAATCTAGGTATTCCAAAAATTCAGATTTTGTTTACTGACCACCATTGGTGAATCACATTTTCATGGAGCAACTCCACAAAAAACTGATAGGATATAAGTGTGATACACCAAAATGTTCGTGTCGATAAAATCTATTAGTATCCGTATTAGAAATGCGGCGACTAATCTAGGTATTCCAAAAATTCAGATTTTGTTTACTGACCACCATTGGTGAATCACATTTTCATGGAGCAACTCCACAAACAACTGATAGGATATAAGTGTGATACACCAAAATGTTCGTATGAATAAGGCCTATTTGTGTCCATAATTAGAAATGCGGCGACTGGTCTAGGTATTCCAGAAATTCAGATTTTGTTTACTGACCACCATTGGTGAATCACATTTTCATGGAGCAACTCCACAAACAACTGATAGGATATAAGTGTGATACACCAAAATGTTCGTGTGGATAAAATCTATTAGTGTCCGTATTAGAAATGCGGCGACTAATCTAGGTATTCCAAAAATTCAGATTTTGTTTACTGACCACCATTGGTGAATCACATTTTCATGGAGCAACTCCACAAACAACTGATAGGATATAAGTGTGATACACCAAAATGTTCGTATGAATAAGGCCTATTTGTGTCCATAATTAGAAATGCGGCGACTAATCTAGGTATTCCAAAAATTCAGATTTTGTTTACTGACCACCATTGGTGAATCACATTTTCATGGAGCAACTCCACAAAAAACTGATAGAATATAAGTGTGATACACCAAAATGTTCGTATGAATAAGGCCTATTTGTTTCCATAATTAGAAATGCGGCGACTAATCTAGGTATTCCAAAAATTCAGATTTTGTTTACTGACCACCATTGGTGAATCACATTTTCATGGAGCAACTCCACAAAAAACTGATAGGATATAAGTGTGATACACCAAAATGTTCGTGTGGATAAAATCTATTAGTATCCGTATTAGAAATGCGGCGACTAATCTAGGTATTCCAAAAATTCAGATTTTGTTTACTGACCACCATTGGTGAATCACATTTTCATGGAGCAACTCCACAAACAACTGATAGGATATAAGTGTGATACACCAAAATGTTCGTATGAATAAGGCCTATTTGTGTCCATAATTAGAAATGCGGCGACTAATCTAGGTATTCCAAAAATTCAGATTTTGTTTACTGACCACCATTGGTGAATCACATTTTCATGGAGCAACTCCACAAAAAACTGATAGGATATAAGTGTGATACACCAAAATGTTCGTGTGGATAAAATCTATTAGTGTCCGTATTAGAAATGCGGCGACTAATCTAGGTATTCCAAAAATTCAGATTTTGTTTACTGACCACCATTGGTGAATCACATTTTCATGGAGCAACTCCACAAAAAACTGATAGGATATAAGTGTGATACACCAAAATGTTCGTGTGGATAAAATCTATTAGTATCCGTATTAGAAATGCGGCGACTAATCTAGGTATTCCAAAAATTCAGATTTTGTTTACTGACCACCATTGGTGAATCACATTTTCATGGAGCAACTCCACAAACAACTGATAGGATATAAGTGTGATACACCAAAATGTTCGTATGAATAAGGCCTATTTGTGTCCATAATTAGAAATGCGGCGACTAATCTAGGTATTCCAAAAATTCAGATTTTGTTTACTGACAACCATTGGTGAATCACATTTTCATGGAGCAACTCCACAAAAAACTGATAGGATATAAGTGTGATACACCAAAATGTTCGTGTGGATAAAATCTAGTAGCGTCCGTATTAGAAATGCGGCGACTAATCTAGGTATTCCAAAAATTCAGATTTTGTTTACTGACCACCATTGGTGAATCACATTTTCATGGAGCAACTCCACAAACAACTGATAGGATATAAGTGTGATACACCAAAATGTTCGTATGAATAAGGCCTATTTGTGTCCATAATTATAAATGCGGCGACTAATCTAGGTATTCCAAAAATTCAGATTTTGTTTACTGACCACCATTGGTGAATCACATTTTCATGGAGCAACTCCACAAAAAACTGATAGGATATAAGTGTGATACACCAAAATGTTCGTGTGGATAAAATCTATTAGTGTCCGTATTAGAAATGCGGCGACTAATCTAGGTATTCCAAAAATTCAGATTTTGTTTACTGACCACCATTGGTGAATCACATTTTCATGGAGCAACTCCACAAAAAACCGATAGGATATAAGTGTGATACACCAAAATGTTCGTATGAATAAGGCCTATTTGTGTCCATAATTAGAAATGCGGCGACTAATCTAGGTATTCCAAAAATTCAGATTTTGTTTACTGACCACCATTGGTGAATCACATTTTCATGGAGCAACTCCACAAAAAACTGATAGGATATAAGTGTGATACACCAAAATGTTCGTGTGGATAAAATCTATTAGTATCCGTATTAGAAATGCGGCGACTAATCTAGGTATTCCAAAAATTCAGATTTTGTTTACTGACCACCATTGGTGAATCACATTTTCATGGAGCAACTCCACAAACAACTGATAGGATATAAGTGTGATACACCAAAATGTTCGTATGAATAAGGCCTATTTGTGTCCATAATTAGAAATGCGGCGACTAATCTAGGTATTCCAAAAATTCAGATTTTGTTTACTGACAACCATTGGTGAATCACATTTTCATGGAGCAACTCCACAAAAAACTGATAGGATATAAGTGTGATACACCAAAATGTTCGTATGAATAAGGCCTATTTGTGTCCATAATTAGAAATGCGGCGACTAATCTAGGTATTCCAAAAATTCAGATTTTGTTTACTGACCACCATTGGTGAATCACATTTTCATGGAGCAACTCCACAAAAAACTGATAGGATATAAGTGTGATACACCAAAATGTTCGTGTGGATAAAATCTATTAGTGTCCGTATTAGAAATGCGGCGACTAATCTAGGTATTCCAAAAATTCAGATTTTGTTTACTGACCACCATTGGTGAATCACATTTTCATGGAGCAACTCCACAAAAAACCGATAGGATATAAGTGTGATACACCAAAATGTTCGTATGAATAAGGCCTATTTGTGTCCATAATTAGAAATGCGGCGACTAATCTAGGTATTCCAAAAATTCAGATTTTGTTTACTGACCACCATTGGTGAATCACATTTTCATGGAGCAACTCCACAAAAAACTGATAGGATATAAGTGTGATACACCAAAATGTTCGTGTGGATAAAATCTATTAGTATCCGTATTAGAAATGCGGCGACTAATCTAGGTATTCCAAAAATTCAGATTTTGTTTACTGACCACCATTGGTGAATCACATTTTCATGGAGCAACTCCACAAACAACTGATAGGATATAAGTGTGATACACCAAAATGTTCGTATGAATAAGGCCTATTTGTGTCCATAATTAGAAATGCGGCGACTAATCTAGGTATTCCAAAAATTCAGATTTTGTTTACTGACCACCATTGGTGAATCACATTTTCATGGAGCAACTCCACAAAAAACTGATAGGATATAAGTGTGATACACCAAAATGTTCGTGTGGATAAAATCTATTAGTATCCGTATTAGAAATGCGGCGACTAATCTAGGTATTCCAAAAATTCAGATTTTGTTTACTGACCACCATTGGTGAATCACATTTTCATGGAGCAACTCCACAAAAAACCGATAGGATATAAGTGTGATACACCAAAATGTTCGTATGAATAAGGCCTATTTGTGTCCATAATTAGAAATGCGGCGACTAATCTAGGTATTCCAAAAATTCAGATTTTGTTTACTGACCACCATTGGTGAATCACATTTTCATGGAGCAACTCCACAAAAAACTGATAGGATATAAGTGTGATACACCAAAATGTTCGTATGAATAAGGCCTATTTGTGTCCATAATTAGAAATGCGGCGACTAGTCTAGGTATTCCAGAAATTCAGATTTTGTTTACTGACCACCATTGGTGAATCACATTTTCATGGAGCAACTCCACAAAAAACTGATAGGATATAAGTGTGATACACCAAAATGTTCGTATGAATAAGGCCTATTTGTGTCCATAATTAGAAATGCGGCGACTAGTCTAGGTATTCCAGAAATTCAGATTTTGTTTACTGACCACCATTGGTGAATCACATTTTCATGGAGCAACTCCACAAAAAACTGATAGGATATAAGTGTGATACACCAAAATGTTCGTGTGGATAAAATCTATTAGTATCCGTATTAGAAATGCGGCGACTAATCTAGGTATTCCAAAAATTCAGATTTTGTTTACTGACCACCATTGGTGAATCACATTTTCATGGAGCAACTCCACAAAAAACTGATAGGATATAAGTGTGACACACCAAAATGTTCGTATGAATAAGGCCTATTTGTGTCCATAATTAGAAATGCGGCGACTAGTCTAGGTATTCCAGAAATTCAGATTTTGTTTACTGACCACCATTGGTGAATCACATTTTCATGGAGCAACTCCACAAAATACTGATAGGATATAAGTGTGATACACCAAAATGTTCGTATGAATAAGGCCTATTTGTGTCCATAATTAGAAATGCAGCGACTAGTCTAGGTATTCCAGAAATTCAGATTTTGTTTACTGACCACCGGTGATGAATCACATTTTCATGGAGCAACTCCACAAAAAACTGATAGGATATAAGTGTGATACACCAAAATGTTCGTCTCAATAAGGCCTATTTGCGTCCATAATTAGAAATGCGGCGACTAGTCTAGGTATTCCAGAAATTCAGATTTTGTTTACTGACCACCATTGGTGAATCACATTTTCATGGAGCAACTCCACAAAAAACTGATAGGATATAAGTGTGATACACCAAAATGTTCGTGTGGATAAAATCTATTAGTGTCCGTATTAGAAATGCGGCGACTTCTCTAGGTATTCCAAAAATTCAGATTTTGTTTACTGACCACCATTGGTGAATCACATTTTCATGGAGCAACTCCACAAAAAACTGATAGGATATAAGTGTGACACACCAAAATGTTCGTATGAATAAGGCCTATTTGTGTCCATAATTAGAAATGCGGCGACTAGTCTAGGTATTCCAGAAATTCAGATTTTGTTTACTGACCACCATTGGTGAATCACATTTTCATGGAGCAACTCCACAAAATACTGATAGGATATAAGTGTGATACACCAAAATGTTCGTATGAATAAGGCCTATTTGTGTCCATAATTAGAAATGCGGCGACTAATCTAGGTATTCCAAAAATTCAGATTTTGTTTACTGACCACCATTGGTGAATCACATTTTCATGGAGCAACTCCACAAAAAACCGATAGGATATAAGTGTGATACACCAAAATGTTCGTATGAATAAGGCCTATTTGTGTCCATAATTAGAAATGCGGCGACTAGTCTAGGTATTCCAGAAATTCAGATTTTGTTTACTGACCACCATTGGTGAATCACATTTTCATGGAGCAACTCCACAAAAAACTGATAGGATATAAGTGTGATACACCAAAATGTTCGTATGAATAAGGCCTATTTGTGTCCATAATTAGAAATGCGGCGACTAGTCTAGGTATTCCAGAAATTCAGATTTTGTTTACTGACCACCATTGGTGAATCACATTTTCATGGAGCAACTCCACAAAAAACTGATAGGATATAAGTGTGATACACCAAAATGTTCGTATGAATAAGGCCTATTTGTGTCCATAATTAGAAATGCGGCGACTAATCTAGGTATTCCAAAAATTCAGATTTTGTTTACTGACCACCATTGGTGAATCACATTTTCATGGAGCAACTCCACAAAAAACTGATAGGATATAAGTGTGATACACCAAAATATTCGTATGAATAAGGCCTATTTGTGTCCATAATTAGAAATGCGGCGACTAATCTAGGTATTCCAAAAATTCAGATTTTGTTTACTGACCACCATTGGTGAATCACATTTTCATGGAGCAACTCCACAAAAAACTGATAGGATATAAGTGTGATACACCAAAATGTTCGTATGAATAAGGCCTATTTGTGTCCATAATTAGAAATGCGGCGACTAGTCTAGGTATTCCAGAAATTCAGATTTTGTTTACTGACCACCATTGGTGAATCACATTTTCATGGAGCAACTCCACAAAAAACTGATAGGATATAAGTGTGATACACCAAAATGTTCGTATGAATAAGGCCTATTTGTGTCCATAATTAGAAATGCAGCGACTAGTCTAGGTATTCCAGAAATTCAGATTTTGTTTACTGACCACCATTGGTGAATCACATTTTCATGGAGCAACTCCACAAAAAACTGATAGGATATAAGTGTGATACACCAAAATGTTCGTATGAATAAGGCCTATTTGTGTCCATAATTAGAAATGCGGCGACTAGTCTAGGTATTCCAGAAATTCAGATTTTGTTTACTGACCACCATTGGTGAATCACATTTTCATGGAGCAACGCCACAAAAAACTGATAGGATATAAGTGTGATACACCAAAATGTTCGTATGAATAAGGCCTATTTGTGTCCATAATTAGAAATGCAGCGACTAGTCTAGGTATTCCAGAAATTCAGATTTTGTTTACTGACCACCATTGGTGAATCACATTTTCATGGAGCAACTCCACAAAAAACTGATAGGATATAAGTGTGATACACCAAAATGTTCGTATGAATAAGGCCTATTTGTGTCCATAATTAGAAATGCGGCGACTAGTCTAGGTATTCCAGAAATTCAGATTTTGTTTACTGACCACCATTGGTGAATCACATTTTCATGGAGCAACTCCACAAAAAACTGATAGGATATAAGTGTGATACACCAAAATGTTCGTATGAATAAGGCCTATTTGTGTCCATAATTAGAAATGCGGCGACTAGTCTAGGTATTCCAGAAATTCAGATTTTGTTTACTGACCACCGGTGATGAATCACATTTTCATGGAGCAACTCCACAAAAAACTGATAGGATATAAGTGTGATACACCAAAATGTTCGTCTCAATAAGGCCTATTTGTGTCCATAATTAGAAATGCGGCGACTAGTCTAGGTATTCCAGAAATTCAGATTTTGTTTACTGACCACCATTGGTGAATCACATTTTCATGGAGCAACTCCACAAAATACTGATAGGATATAAGTGTGACACACCAAAATGTTCGTATGAATAAGGCCTATTTGTGTCCATAATTAGAAATGCGGCGACTAGTCTAGGTATTCCAGAAATTCAGATTTTGTTTACTGACCACCATTGGTGAATCACATTTTCATGGAGCAACTCCACAAAATACTGATAGGATATAAGTGTGATACACCAAAATGTTCGTATGAATAAGGCCTATTTGTGTCCATAATTAGAAATGCAGCGACTAGTCTAGGTATTCCAGAAATTCAGATTTTGTTTACTGACCACCGGTGATGAATCACATTTTCATGGAGCAACTCCACAAAAAACTGATAGGATATAAGTGTGACACACCAAAATGTTCGTATGAATAAGGCCTATTTGTGTCCATAATTAGAAATGCGGCGACTAGTCTAGGTATTCCAGAAATTCAGATTTTGTTTACTGACCACCATTGGTGAATCACATTTTCATGGAGCAACTCCACAAAATACTGATAGGATATAAGTGTGATACACCAAAATGTTCGTATGAATAAGGCCTATTTGTGTCCATAATTAGAAATGCGGCGGCTAGTCTAGGTATTCCAGAAATTCAGATTTTGTTTACTGACCACCATTGGTGAATCACATTTTCATGGAGCAACTCCACAAAATACTGATAGGATATAAGTGTGATACACCAAAATGTTCGTATGAATAAGGCCTATTTGTGTCCATAATTAGAAATGCAGCGACTAGTCTAGGTATTCCAGAAATTCAGATTTTGTTTACTGACCACCGGTGATGAATCACATTTTCATGGAGCAACTCCACAAAAAACTGATAGAATATAAGTGTGATACACCAAAATGTTCGTCTCAATAAGGCCTATTTGTGTCCATAATTAGAAATGCGGCGACTAGTCTAGGTATTCCAGAAATTCAGATTTTGTTTACTGACCACCATTGGTGAATCACATTTTCATGGAGCAACTCCACAAAAAACTGATAGGATATAAGTGTGACACACCAAAATGTTCGTATGAATAAGGCCTATTTGTGTCCATAATTAGAAATGCGGCGACTAGTCTAGGTATTCCAAAAATTCAGATTTTGTTTACTGACCACCATTGGTGAATCACATTTTCATGGAGCAACTCCACAAAAAACTGATAGGATATAAGTGTGACACACCAAAATGTTCGTATGAATAAGGCCTATTTGTGTCCATAATTAGAAATGCGGCGACTAGTCTAGGTATTCCAGAAATTCAGATTTTGTTTACTGACCACCATTGGTGAATCACATTTTCATGGAGCAACTCCACAAAATACTGATAGGATATAAGTGTGATACACCAAAATGTTCGTATGAATAAGGCCTATTTGCGTCCATAATTAGAAATGCAGCAACTAGTCTAGGTATTCCAGAAATTCAGATTTTGTTTACTGACCACCGGTGATGAATCACATTTTCATGGAGCAACTCCACAAAAAACTGATACGATATAAGTGTGATACACCAAAATGTTCGTCTCAATAAGGCCTATTTGTGTCATAATTAGAAATGCGGCGACTAGTCTAGGTATTCCAGAAATTCAGATTTTGTTTACTGACCACCATTGGTGAATCACATTTTCATGGAGCAACTCCACAAAAAACTGATAGGATATAAGTGTGATACACCAAAATGTTCGTGTGGATAAAATCTATTAGTGTCCGTATTAGAAATGCGGCGACTTCTCTAGGTATTCCAGAAATTCAGATTTTGTTTACTGACCACCATTGGTGAATCATATTTTCATGGAGCAACTCCACAAAAAACTGATAGGATATAAGTGTGATACACCAAAATGTTCGTATGAATAAGGCCTATTTGTGTCCATAATTAGAAATGCGGCGACTA